>JBAMJV010002417.1:0-132500 GCA_037951105.1 Echinarachnius parma
AATGAGTCTGCACATATCACTTTGCATTCTCGCTCATTACTCGGCCATATAACATCCGTTTAACGTGAACATTTCGCACTAGATCACAAGTTCACGACAATACACATTTTATTAACCATTCATCATTTTTCGAACATGTCAACAAAGTTACTAGATTCCTTTAATGATAAAGACAACATAAACTACAGTTGGTCATTATGAAACCTAAGTTCAACACTTGTCTGCTGGTTTCGGCACATTTTTTTAATACACGAATCGAAATCCGCCCATTAACTTTAAAAACATGTTCATTTTTATTGTAGGTCTATCAACTTCTCCCTCTATCCGAATAAAACTTTTTATTTTTTATATAATGTATAATTTTTTTTTTTTTTTGCAGAATGGCAAATAGGGTCATTCGCCTTTCACCCTAATGCATATTGCTTGGTCGCCCGCATCGGAGCACTTGCAGCTTGGTCGTATACTTCAATTTGGGGTAAATGGTGCGAGAAATTGCGCACTTTTATATTTAGGAGTAGTGACGTTTGAGTACGTATGTGCGTGGGAGGCATTTGTTCGTGTGTGTGCCTTTGTTAATGTGTGGGCGTGTATGTGTGTGTGTGTGTGTGTGTGTGTGTGTGTGTGTGTGTGTGTGTGTGTGGTGTGTGTGTGTGTGTGTGTGTGTGTGTGTGTGTGTGTGTGTGTGTGTGTGTGCGTGTGCGTGTGTGTGTGTGTGTGTTTCCGTATGTGATTGCGCGCGTGCATGTTCATGTGTTTGTCCGCTGGTATGTATGTTTGAATGTTGGTGTGTGTTTATGTTTGTGTACAAGCCTATATTTATGTGTGAGTATTTGTGTTTCTTTATGCAAAAAAAAAGTATGTACGTTTGCGTTTGTCTTCGTTTTTCATAATTGCACGGGGGTTCGTATGAGATAGGTGTAATTGTTAGTGTGTGTGTATTATCTGTATATAAATTTCACGATTGTCGGTTTGTGGGAGTTCTGTGTTTGCGCATGTAAACATATTTTCTAGACTGTTATACTTTTGTAAAAATGTTACGTCTCCGAATAACATTTGCAATACTAAACGCATACTCAGTCACTAACACAACGTAAGTTAAGCCCTCTGCAGGACAGAGCCGACTCGACCGCATCCGACTGGTTTTCACTCGGATTGGCTCAGTTTTCAGTGCCTCGCGACACACATTTTGCCAGACGAGAGACAGTCGGATGCCAGTCGAGGCCGATTCAACACGATGTATCGGCTCCGACCGACCGCGCCCTACTATAGCCTGATTGAAACCAGTCGGATCGGGTCGAGTCGGCTCTGTCTGCGCCGGGCTTTACACAACAAAATACATCACGATTTCATATTCGTATATTATGATAAAACTACATGTAGTATGTTGTATATTTTTAGTATGTTTTACATGTAGCCTTATATTTTAATGTATTTACTTCGTTTATCCATTTGTTTATGATCTGTATTTGGATGTTTACATGACATGTACATGGCTGTATTTTCAAATATTTATCATGAATGTTACTATGTAAATGACTGTGCAATTCAGCTTCGGCTGCGAGAACGTAATTTGAATAAACCTTTATTGAATTGAATACGAGAAAATCATGTTTATTGTTTCAACCTTCTGGGTAATAAACGAGCAAGTTTTCAAAATGACTAATGCATGCACTTATGCTTTGGCAGCAGCATACCTGTGGAATAGTCTTCCAGAGAATATAAAACAAGCTGATATGAGTTATCGAAAGGTTTAAGATAAATTTAAAAACACACTTATTTTTGAAATAATAGTTAAATATTTTTGTTTTTAATTTGTATTGTTTACACTGTCACTTGTGTTACCATTTGTTCTTCCTCTCTGTCTCGTATCTATCTCTGTATTCATCCTATCCCCTTCATTATCTTTCCGTCTTGTATGCGCATAGAGACCAAACCTTGGTGTGATGTACGCTATACAAGAACTGTTTATTATTATTATTATTATTATTATTATTATTATTATTATGCAGGTAATCGTCACATCAGACGGAGTAAAAGCCCTTCCATTCTACGACTCATAACACATGAAATAAAACAAAAACGTATTTTATTACGAAGTGAAAAGTTAATAGTAGGCACTAGCTAGTAATTTTTGGCAACTCAGTCTTTTCATACCGAAAATAACTACACTCAGCCTATATGTTCTAGAGGACGTAATAGTAATGGAGTGTATATTATTATTATTGTGGTGGTGCTGGCAGGGATGTAATTGGAATGGTGGTACATTATTATGGTAGGTGTAGTGGTGGCTGAACATATGTTGTAGTGTTGTTGTTGTTGTTGTTGTTGATGTTGTTGATGTTGTTATTGTTGTTGGCATTGTTATTGTGGTTATTGTTGCTGTTGTCGTTGTTGTTGGTGCAGTGGTGGTGGTGGTGGTGGTGGTGGTGGTGGTGGTGGTGGTGATGGTGGTGGTGGTGGTGGTGGTGGTGGTGGTGGTGGTGACGGTGGCAGCGATGTTAATATAATTGATGGTGGTGGTCATGGTAATTATTGTGGCGGCGATTTTTGTGGAATTGATCAAGTTGTTGGTGATAGTGGTGGTCATGGTAATTATTGTGGCGGCGATTTGTGTGGAATTGATCAAGTTGTTGGTGATAGTGGTGGTGGTGGTTGTGATTGTGGAGGTGGTGGTGGCGGTGGATGTAGTGGCAGCGTCGTTTGTGAAATATAGGGTGATGGTTGTTGTCATGGGGGTGGTGGGGGTGGTGATGAGCTTTAATGATAAAAGACAGTCACTGGTTGATGTGATGGTAACAGTCTGTGGTGATTATTGTGGTGGTACTTGTAGGTCTAGTTGTGGTGGGGCAGGTCAGTGGTTGTGTTGACGATACAGTTAGAGTATACTGGTAGAATTGTTCGTATGGGTGGTTATAAATAATACTAATAATATTACTAATGGTAGCTACTTCTATACGTTTCGGTATGATGGTTTATATGCAGTCCGGTAAACATTATTTGATCTTGGTATAACATGCTTTTCCCAGCCGGAGTAATACCGGGACCAGCCCTTAAACGGTTAATACATGGAATTATAGTATAATGGTAACGGTTGGAAGTTCAAAATGTGCAAGTGATACTGCGGTTTGGCATACGAATTCTAGTATAGCACCACAAGTTTATTACAATAAATTCAAGTACAGTATTATACTATACTATCTTCTTCTTTAAGTACATCCAATACTTGCAATAGTAGTTAACATATCAAATAATCTAGCGAATGACTGCATGGAGACTAGCAGGAATATAAAATGTTCGTGTGGATGTAATGGTTTGATTTTGTTCATGCACTGCGTTGTCGTGTATGTATGGTAGACCTTCACAACAACATAAATTATAATACATACCAATTGAAAATGGCGTTACCAAAATCATTGAAATCAAGTATGAGCGAAACATATAGAGCTTTGAACTGACATACAACGCAAATCAAGCTTCATCTATCCTCCCTTCAAAAAAAAAGAGAAAACAATAGAAGAAAAAATGAAATGTCCCTTATTCGTGGTTGTATACACTCTATTCTCCGACACCGTCTTTCGTTATCTTATTTTTTGTTTGCCGTTTGCACAGACCTACTTGCCATGCATGTTTTCACTCATATCTCAGTCTCTTTTAAATTATCTTTGTTTCTAACCACCATTAAATTCACTCCTCGTCTTCCTTTTCTCTCTCTCTCTCTCTATCTCTCTCCAGTCGTGTTTGCCTTTCCTCAAGCGCACTCCGTAATTGCGCGTGCCTGCTTATTCACAAAAGCGTGCCACGGATTACAAAAGGGGGAAAAAGTGCGCTGAAGCACGCGCGTCAATTCATAGGGTATTTGTAGAGCTTATCACGCACGCTTTCTTTTATTTCTCCATCGCTCATTCTCCGTCAAACCCCCCCCCCCCCCCACCCACCTCTCCTCTTTTATTTCCCTCTTACTCGTTCACTCCCTCTGTCCGTCTCCCTATCTCTCCCTCCCTCTCTCACTCCCACGCTAGGCATCTATCACTCACACAACAGCTTTCTTCACCCACTTGTTCTTTTTACATTTTCCACATCTAATTTTCTCCGTTGAGTGTGGGCGTGAATCGCGCATGCGCTGATCGCCCAATGTCGCGTTTTGTCGGCTTTCCAAGGCTTTGGCGGAGCAAAAAACAAGAAAACGAACCAAACAAAGCGCATGAGGACAACAGGGCAGGGCCTATTGCACCCGGCCAAGTCCACCGCGGCACCTCTCAACCCCCTTTCTTATCTATCTGCATAATTTCTACCCATCTAACTCATTAACCTCTCGTCTTTCTGCCACTCCCTCTCTCTCTCCCTCTCGCTCCTCCTCTTTCCCGCACTCCCCAACTCGTTCTCCCATCCCCTACCACCTGATCTACATCCCGTGCAGTTCACTAGCTACCATCCCGTTGTTGCGACGATCCACACCCCTCCAGCCGCCGGTATATAAACCATAATGCAATAAATTTTGCAAGGCAGATCGAAGTCGCTTTCCTTCGCGGGGAATCACCCACCCCTGCCGTCCTGGTCACGGTCCGCCCCGTTCTCCACTACCATCACGCCATCTTACGAGCAGCAACGCCGCCAGAAAGCAGAACGACTTTCGGACTTTGTTAAATTTTACGCTGTCGTGCCAAGCTAATCTACTCCAGCAGATTTCACCTTTTCTCCAGCCACTGTATCTTCCTACCGCTACCTGTCACCCTCCCGTGGACCGACCCCCTTCCCCCCTTTATTTATAACTCGTTCACCTGCTTCAAGTTCATCTAAGAATAACTATTTTGAAATATTCAACATTTGACTCTCGTTCGTTTTAAAGAAATAACCATTTCGAAAGGTGACGCCCAAACAAGAAAGCGAAGCAAAATCGTAGTCATTGACAATACATACAGAGAGAATCTCGTGTGAAACTTTTCGCTCACGCAACTCGTCTTCTCACGTTCTACGCCAACCCAAGAATAGATGTGAACAACGGGTGAAAACAAAGTCCGCGTTTGTCACAGCGCCGACAAGAACTGGAAAAAAAAGAAAACTCGTCAAAACCAAACCACTTTCTCCCGCAATGTTCTTTTTGTCTGAGGACTGACTGCCCGGCAAACAAAGAGAAGGCTTCTCTGACATCTCTGAGTTCCGAAGACTATCCTGCGTGATCATCGCTCGTCACTCTCCATCGCGCCGAGCTCTCAAAACCGAAGTCGATCTCCAAGACGATGTCCCAAAGACGATGTCCCCAAGACGATGTCTCGAAGACGATTGGGGAATCTGATGTAAGGCGAAGAAGGATGTGGTAAGTACAATATTAGATTTCATCTTTGTAGAAGTAAAATAGATACTGATCAAAGAAAGATAGTATTTTGTTCCCTGCATTTTTTTTCCTCGAAGAATCGATGAATATTACTGCGCACTTTGCAGTTTTGTTGTCAAAAGTACGATATTATTATCAAAATATTCGTTAGAGCTTTTTCCAATAACTAAACATGCATTAGCAAAATTGTGCAAAACAAGAAAAAATTAGTATTTTATTGTCAAAACAGTTAAAAGGTATCATAATACTCAGAATAAACGTACACAATTATAATCATTCTAGATGATACATTTTATTTTTGGCGCAAACATAAATATAGTTCACGCCAAATTTACGAGACAAGAGTCCCTTGTTCAGATTGAAAGTACGAAGATAGATCATAATTTCACCACCGATGCGTAAATACAGGCTTTAAGTAAGAGTAATTTACGACATAAGAGCCAGGTTGTTCAGATATTGGAGTACCTTGTCATATAATTTAACCATCACTGATGCGTGAACAAATGGAAAGTAAGAGGATTCTTCAACTGAAATTGTATGATGGAAATACAATTATGATGATTAACGCTGCGTATGTGCGGTGGCGTCGTTGTATAATTCTCTATTCACTCGCTTTCTTTCCTCTTCTCCGTCAATCAGTCCATCCACACCTATTTCTGTTTCGCTTTCTCTATTTCGATTTTGTTCTCCTCCTCTCCTTGCTTACTCTCACACACACACACACGCTCTCATACCATGCATACCATGCACTAACTCACTCTCATACACAATATCTCTCCTCACGCTTTCTCTCTCGCGCTACATCATTTTTTCTCCATCTCTTCCTCCCCCTCTCTCCATCTCTGTTTGCCTCTCCCGCACCAATTATCCTCGCTAGCAACGCCGCATCTTCTTCCATAGTAACGGTTACGTTAGTGTTGATGCGGTCCACTTAATTTACATCAATTTGGAGCTTGCGAGGGATTAAACCCCGAACAAAAGTAGAATCATCGGCAACTTTAATCCTTGAGGATGTTTTATATATTCTATTTTGAATAAAAATGCGATCACTATTCACCTCATAAACATGTCTATAAAAAGATACAATATTATCAGAAATTAAAAGTAAAAGTGTTTCTATTTGTGGATTATAAGCTCGTGTAAATGTATAGGATTATGTCGTGACTATATGGTGCATGTGTATGATAATATTCTTATTTATATCTGTGTTTGCGTGCGGGTGAGTAGGAGAAAATAAAAACACGCGTCATGATTATGACAGTATTTCAGTTGCACAGAACTAGGCAGAAAACTAGGACGCGAACAAGTCGTGCTCATTCCATAATTTTCAATGCAAACAAAAAAAAGTCATTATTTGTTTAAAAGAGAAGACAACACAATGATGAACGGACGGGCAACAAAAGAAGCCTATACGAAGACTTAATAATGAGCGTACAAAATGGGTATCATTTGCATAATTATGACATCACTGCGACGATACGGGATGTGATTATAATGTGTGTTTACTACACCCATTGTAAACTGATCTATTGTGTAGCGGAAAACGTGCAAAGCGGTGATACGGAATATAAACATAAAAAAACCCTCATGAATGTTAGAACAAGGGATATTAGAAAAAACTTTCGTCTTCTGGGATAGTAATAAGTACAGAAAACTATATGAAATCGGAGACGATGGAGACAAGGATAGGAAAGTAGCAGTCGAAGTATAACAAATGGCTAGAAGATGAGTGAAGAAGAATCAGGAAAGGTAGAATAAGAACCCGGATGGGTAAATGAAGAACCCGGATGAGGGAAAAGAAGAACCCGGATGAGGGAGATGAAGAACGGATAAGAATAATGGTGGAAAGTGACGCGACAAATATTAGATGAAGGTGTCATTGTGGCTTTCATTACTAATACCCATAAACGAAAGAGAGACAAGCATGATTTACATGAACTAATTATTCAGAACTCGTCTGGAAATGATGGAAATTCTAGTGCTCGGGGGTCTACGGAGAAAAAATAAAGGTGTGATCTCGAAAAGAAATTGTGCTAAGAATCACCAAAGCCAGACAAAATGTGGGAGAAAATGTATAATGTTTATAGACCATGGAGTTACATTGTAGGCAGTACGTGTACACCATTCGTCTAGAGACGACGTCACCTGCGCCATGGCAAAGGCGGACAAAGGGAAAATCGTGACTTTGAAAAAGTGGCTCCAATTCTAAAGGGGAGCCGCTTCGGGGATGAACAACAACAACAAAGAAAGAAAGAGAAGGAGGGAGAGAAAACCAGGGGAAAACACGTTGCCATGGCAATTTGCGAATGGACGTAACCGCAGCGCTCTCCTGACAATATCGTCGTTGTATTATCTCTCCTCTCTCTCGAAAATGTTCTTCTCTCTCTCTTTATCTGTTGCTTGTTCTAGATTATCGTACTTCGTACTTCCGTTTTTTCTGTCAGAACAGTATAATATATATATTTGTTTGTTTGTATCTGAGTGTGAAAACTACTTTTTCTCTCATCCTGCTCGTTATGAGGATTACTTTGTCAAAATTCGCAACATTATCCTTCTCCTCATATCCGTTCCATCTGTCCTCTATCATGTCTGGCATGTCTGTCAGAATCTAACCCCCTCTCTCTCTCAGGTTGTACCATGAGTGTCTCTGCGTGTGTGTGCCTGTGTGTGTGTGTGTGTGTGTGTGTTTGTTTGTGTGTGTGTGTGTGTGTGTGTGCCTGTGTGTGTGTGTGTGTGTGTGCCTGTGTGTGTGTGTGTGTGTGTGTGTTTGTTTGTGTGTGTGTGTGTGTGCCTGTGTGTGTGTGTGTGTGCGTGTGCCTGTGTGTGTGTGTGTGTGTGTGTGTGTGTGTGTGTGTGTGTGTGTGTGTGTGTTTGTTTGTTTGTGTGTGTGTGCATATGTGTGTGTGTGTGTGTGTGTGCGTTGTTTGTGTGTCGCTCTCTTTCTAAATCTCTCTCTCCCTTTCCCAATCTCTGTTAACATCTGACTATCCATCGTTCTGCCAATTTTCATCTCGAGCCCCATGAGCCTCTCAACCCCCCCTCCCCCCCCCCCCCCCCCCCCCCCCCCACCTCCTCAACCCTCCCCTATTTGATAAGAACCGGAAAGTCGATGGCTCTAATCACATTAGTCATGTTATAATATGGGTTCTATATCATTGTATAGTGTGGATGCGATCATGTATATATTATACAATGCCTCTCAGGCCTCCAAGGATGCGGCACAAATCAGCACCTGCCTCCTCGTCGTCTATAGGGAGGGGTTGCCATGGTTACCTGCCCAGCTCGTCCTTTATTCCTTATCCTTTTTCTTTCTGGGAACATTTCAACTATTCAACATGTATACGGGAACATAACAACGATATACATCTGAAGAAATATGAACGTGTATTATTTATTATAGTTACTAGGAATACTGTGTATCATGTTTTGATACTCCTGAGTGAAATAAGCCACTTTTCATGTAATTATTCACAATGTCTAAATCCACGCAAACCATTGGGGACTTAGAAGCTCGACACATCTCTGGATGGGGACTGTTGAGAAGATGCATATCCAATGGGTTAACCAATCATCTCCGGAACATGGTGGGTCCTGCATTAATTGATGTATGGGGATTGCAACATCCAGTAGGGGACATAGTAACCCATTGCATACGGGAACATGGAGGGTCCTGCATTAACTGCATATAATGTTATGTGGAGTGAAGAATCCAGTAGGGGATATATTAACACCATGGTAACGAAACCACCAGAGAAGGTGAAGGCTATATACACTCACACCTATGTCATGTGCACAAATCTATAGTCAGCGTGAGTAAACCAGTCAAAGAGACGAGTCATTTATAATGCTTCAGTACAGACTGTATATAAAAGGGAGAAAAGGGGGGGGGGGGGGTGGAAACAAAAGAGAATGCGGAATGACACTCTCCTCTAGATAGTCATTATCATGATTATGGGATAATTGGTTGGTTTTGCTTTGTCACGCTCAGTCCAACACGCACTCCATTATCTCCGACATTTTGTGTTGTCTCAGTCTTCTTTTCTCATCTACCAGCCCAACCTTCACTATTTATCACGTGACCGTATTTGTTGTGCTTAAAATGTGTTTGAAACCCAACCATCCTATTCTATAATATTCGCTCCAGCAACGCATAATGTACCCATATCCGGTGCTACATTTGAAAATCCACAAATACACAATTATAAGTACACGTACTTTCATAAATAAGCTTAATTGTTTCCCAGTTATATTTTTGTTAACGATATAGTATGCAGATCGCACTCGAACATAAAATACTAAACGATTGGTAACAGAAAAATTATCTAAAATGAAAATTTGTCATGCATATAAATCATTATTACGCGTTGGAAATTAGCATCTGCATCTGCTCGTAATTATTAGTCATATTATGAATGATATCAATGTACATTTTAATTATAATCCCGAACGCTAGCTACACTAATTTGATGTTATATTTGAGCGGCTGTGCGATAAGTCTAAAGGCCATTTTAGATCACGTGACCATACATCAAAATTATATGGCTATTTTGCAATAATTACTACATAAATTATAATGCCCATGCCAACAGTACATGAATGAAAATTGTGATCGGTCTAATTAATATTATTTTTAGGATGGAGAGGGTCGGGCTGGGTGACTATAGTTTGTAATTTGTTGTATTATTAATCCATTCCATAGTGTACTGTAAAGGGTAGTTAATTGGCAATTCGATTCCATGTATTATGGTATTGTTAACAGAGATTAGTTCGCTGATATTGATCGGTTGATTCGTTAATGTGGTTATAAGGCAAATTAAACAAAATAATATAGATGAAATCAAATGAAATGCAAGGGGAACAACGTGTTTACCGCTTTCCTACAATTCATTCTTTATTTATATCCGTGAAGTATAGTAGTCGGTAACAATAGATATATTTTAAAATGCTACGTAATAACATAATTCGAATGAAAAGTGAAATAGTGAACAAAGAATACAAAGTAAGTCAAAATCTCTCAAATGAGGCCGAAAACTTGAAATAGTCTTTGTCCTCGAGTCTACCACGACTTTGCAATCCTACAAAGGGATCCAGCCAAATCAATATCCCTGTAATCACTCTCATAGTCCAGTCCTAGACCACGAACAAATTAGGCCAGAATACTGTAGGCTACTGCGGTGATTTTGTTGTTGTAATCACTTGTGTTCGTATGTGCGTGTATATTAATAGTATACCATGGATACCGTGCATATTGTGCTATTTTCGCAATAATAATTGTGTATGTGTATCTGTGTGTGTGCCGTAACTATACGGGTTTGCGTCCCTATATGTGGGCACACGTCCGTTTGTTCCCGTTGACGAAATCTGTCAGTGGTCGAACAGAAAGCAAATTCATAAAATAATACGCCAATAGAGGCCAAACAAAGATTTTTTATTTGATGAAGCTCGCCGCGCGTGGCTGCGTCGCGTGCCTACCCCAACCACAGGCACACGCCCTGCCCGACCCGCCCCGTTAGAGACCCTGTCACCGCACCGTTGACTTTGTATACAATCACCCCCTTCATAATTACGGCTGGGGTCAAAACTTGAACCGTACCCTTGTCTGATCGCACCCTTTGTTCGCCCGGCCCAGCCCGGCCCAGCGCAGGGGGTCAACTAGGGTGCGAATAAGCCCTCAACATCAAGTCTGCTAGTTCGTTATTATGAGTGTGATAAGCTATGAGTATGCCATATGGTATAGTGCAATAATGGTTATGATGAGAGAGAGGGGGGGGGGGGGGGGGGGGGGCTCTGAAATCCTTTCCTTCATCGACAATCGAACAAGGGATAGGTGACTCTGAGAACCTGACAAGGTGGTTGTTTGACGGTGGAGTGTTATTTTCGAAGGTAGAAGGGATGGATAGGGTGGAGTTAGTGGGGATTGGGTACACAAGATTTTTACTTTGTGTAATTCATTAATAAAGTTAGATCGGCTTGACTCGCTTGATATTGTGGTATCTTTAAAGAGAAAAGTTAATCGAATTCGAACAAAATCACAATTATGTCAGAGTTATGCGTCAGATAATGAGCTCAGGTAATAGAAGATAGTATCTGGGGTATGGTTGATAGGACCGAAGATAAAAATCGGAATCTGGTTCGGTTGATGAGTGGACGTAGTTCGGATTACAAGATCATGAAGATGGGCGTGGTGGGGGACGCTTTACGGAGCAGCATCGGGAGTGGACCCGGGATTAAATCAGAGGAAGCAGGGCATCTTAGATGCAGACAAAGACATTTAGCTGACAATGAACTCGGCCGGGCCGGGTCGGGTCGGGTCGGTGCTTGTGATAGGACAGAGAGACAATTAGCGTCGATGGTATAAATCAGTTCTGTTCATTATGGCCCCCTCTCATCCCATAACTTTCCCGTAACTCTCCCCTCCTCCAAAATACCTAATTTATACCCTCTTCCTTTCCCTCTTTCTTCATAATGCCAGTTCTTCAATACTATCCCGAACTCTTGCTGCCTCATCCTCTCCCCCTTTCCCCCTCTCCCCCTCTCTCCTCCTATTCCCGTCCCTCATCCTCCATGCAGCCACCCACATGCGCTTCCCATTAATCTGCGCAAGTGGTCGAACGAAGCTTCAGTTACACGCTCGTCTAAATCGTCCAAATCTCGAAACTTGACGAATTATATCTTACTGTATAATAAACTGTCAACTGTCAAACTTCCTCGGACAATGGCATACCCACTTTTGCTGTTTTGCACAAAGAAACAGACCAAACGGTCTGACGTAGAATATTCTGAACGATATCAATAAAGGATATTCGTATCGTGCATAATCATATTCCATTGAAGAGATGGACGCTCGTTAGGCCTAGGTCGACCCTACAATACATTAATTTATGCATCTGAAATACGCCCAACTCATCATTTCACCTCGACTTAATTTTTAAGGGGAAACGTTTTAATGAATCAGTGGAAAGGTCTGAAGAGGTATGAGATAACAGGAAGACAAATGGGTTTTCTTTCTTTGTCTATGATTTTGTTAATTTATTTTAAGAACGGTGGTATTTTGTGATCAAGCAAGAATCATAACAAAAGTATAAATACTCTTTATACACAAAATGACGCAACAAAGGCAAACGAAAGGAGAACAAACAATACGAAGGACATGTATTGCCTTTGTTCCCATGCACACTAACTGTTTACTTCATCAGTCGTCGTATAAATGGTTATAGGCGGCCATTTCAAGGGTATTATTACCACACAACTCCTCGGCCATTTCAATTACACGAGTAATTTGCTCGTAAGATTTGAGGCTAATTCTTCGGCACACGCCGGTATAATTATGATCATTTTGACAGGAGCACAAACAAACCCTGACAAAGGGGGTCCCCGGACTTTGTACTTTGTTGTCTGCATCTACAGTACTGTATTCACCAGCAGCAAGCTATGCTAGCTAGTAATCGGCCGCAGATGCCCTAATGCCGCGCGGTCAAGTGCAGCGTTATTCAACAAAGCAAAATTGCAGTTACTATGTAGACCATTGTGTATACTCTAACGGAAATAGAAATGTTAGAAATTAATGATAACAATAATAATAGCAAACACAATCAATATTAAATTATTATAACTTGCGGGTAAGAAGGAAACAAAGGTGCATTTTCGGGCCAGACTGCTTTAGGATACACGGATGTGATTACATATTTTCAGATGGCCAATTTTAATTAATAAGGCGGTCATGCCTGTAAAATAGGGCCTTAGTCGAGATAGAGGGACCAAGAGGGTCAGATTTAGATTAAATCGGGGAATAGTGATTATGCGCAATAAACATGATAAAAGGGACAAAGAACCACGAACAAGGCATGGACAAAGAAGTATTAGAAGGAAGGGGGTATAGTCCTACGCTCCAATACAACTTCAGTGAAAGTGGATTATTAAAAAAAGGGAATACTTATCAAATCTTGTCCTGAAATAACACTGTCTCGATCAATTTGAAGTGAGTGATTTGGAAAATGATATGTGGATCAAGGAATATATCCGTTTACACAAAGGGGTGGTCAGCAAGTGGGGCGAAGTGGCCTAAAAAAGTCTCAAAGAAATTGGAGTGGACGATGTAAAGGAGGATTATGGTCAATCGACGCCGGACCGGACCGGACGGTGTAAGCTGCCCTGAAATAACAACCCATTACAACCACTGCACCGACCTGTGAGACAAAGATACGAAGCATTCGCTGCTGAACAATGTTTAATTTGATGAGTCAAATCAGCAGAAAAGTGACATTTCGAATCGTTTGTAATTACGCAGCATTGATTTTGCCAGTTTACATAGAGTGTAAAATGTAGGTCTTCTTACCATGCATAGTTTATTTATTTATTTATTTATTTATTTATTTATTGAACATATTTATACAGGATAACATGGTCAGTATATATACACTGTTTTAAAACATGGTCCTGTGTATAAAAATACATGCATATACATTTTGACATTAAAAAAAAACAGTATCAATCATCAATTTAAAATCGCAAAAACCACAGCTGCTAGAGTATGACATATATTTAATTACAAAAATAAAAATACATTTATTTAAAACTATCAAAAAATGGCCACAAACGCGTTCCAACGAATATACCCATATACATACATATGTTCCACAAAGCACGTCATCCAAAGCACACCAGACCATAGTGCACTCACTAAAACACGTACACACAGGGACACAATACAATCGTTCACATCAATGCATTCTATCACCGCACAATCAACACCTCCTGACACACCCACCACACACCCATCATACTCCCACAAGACAATCAACCCATGCATCGTGGTACACATGTTTATATAATGGGAACTGGAACGTTCAATACTGCCAATACAATAATTGAATATTACCAAATATATCAAACTCCAAAAAAAAGTCCACCTGAGCAGCTGTAGGTGTATTTGAATACCAAAATATAATAAAATATACATATAGCATGGTGCACAATAAATTACGAAGTACAGAAATACATAACATACTGACTAATTGCATCCCAAATAAATAGCACAGGGGAAGTTGACCTCAAAAAAGGCGACGCTTATAGTGAACTTTAAACAAATTGAGTGAAGGAAGATTTTGTTGTTCAATTAATAAATCATTCCATGTATTTGCTCCAGAATATTTGAATGACTGTTTGAATAATTCAATTTGGGGTTTCGGTATTACAACGTTTAACGAATCAGCGTTACGTGTATTAAAGCCGTGACGATCAAAGTACATTTCAATTTCATTACATAATCTTTCTGGCGCGTCACCATGAATACATTTATACATCAGAACATTTAAAAAATAATCTCTACGTGTTTCAAAACTTTGCCATTTCAAATTTCTTATCAGTTCATTACTATCAACTTCCATGGGGTTAAATTTCTTAGATACTATCCGTGCAGCTCTTTTTTGTAAACGATAAATTAAATCTCTATTTTTTACAGAACAATTTCCCCATACGGAACATGCATAATCTATACATGGTAATATTGTCGTTTTATAAAGAACATTTAAAATTTGTGTATCGAATGATGTACTTAATCTTCTCAAAGAAAATAACTTATATGAGAGACTTTTACATAAGTGCTTAACATGATTATCCCATAATAAGTTGCAATCAACATATACTCCTAAATACTTTACACAATCTACTTGTTGAATTTGGTTACCATTAAGTGTAATATTAAGATCTTTAGATAATAATCTAGTATGACGGGATCTTATAACCATTACATTTGTCTTATCAACATTAATTTTTAATCTATTATTTATGTACCATTTATTAATTTCATTTATACCTTTTTGTAAATAGGATTGAATAACATTCATATTGTCACCGGAAGCATAGATTGCAACGTCATCAGCAAATATATTACATGTACAAGAATTAACACTTTGGGTAATATCATTTATAAATAATACAAATAGGTCGGGTCCTAGAACACCGCCTTGAGGGATTCCAATAGTTACTGATTTGGCCTGCGATAATGTACCATTCAAATTTACAATTTGCTTTCTATTAGTCAAATAACTCTGAAACCATTTTAATTCAGTGCTATTTAAACCATAATGTTGCAATTTAAGAATCAATAAATCATGGGAAATTGTATCAAAGCATTTAGAAATATCAAGGAAGCACACACCCACTACTTCATGGGCATTAATAGAATCATACCAATCATCTACTACTCGATGTAAGCTAGTTACTGTGGAATTATTTTTCATAAAGGCTGATTGTTCACAAGTAATCATATCATGAGTCAATAAATATAAATGAAATTGAGTCTGTACCAACTTTTCTAAAATCTTAGCTATATGGGAAACAACAGATATAGGCCGATAATTAGAACTAGTATCTTTATGCCCTTTTCCTTTATAAATTGGGGTGACCTTAGCATATTTTAAGTCATCAAAAATAAATCCAGTATGAATTGAATAATTGAATAATGCAGTAATAGATTCAGCCAAAAAAGGTGCGACAAGTTTCAAAAGTTTACAATCAATATCTAAAATATCAAGGTTGCTATCATTAGATAATTGTTTCAACAATTTAAGTACATCATCAGCAACAAAATCATGAAATTTAAATTCGTATACACATTTAGGATTTTTCCACGTAAGAGGGGCATTAGCAAAAGAATCGGAAATATCTTGACCAACTGTAACAAAATAATCATTCAAATCATCGGGGCCAATATCACATTGAGTGTCTTGGACAAATTTAGAATTTCCAGTGGCCTTATGTAGTTCTTTCCATAATTTCTTTGGATAACCTTTATATTTATCACAAACTAATGTTGAATAACTCCCTTTGGCATATTTAATTACATTTGTCACTTTGTTTCTTATTTTTTGATATTGTTTAAATAGAGGTGGGTTGTTTTTAGCTTTTGCTTTTAAATAATCACGTTTGTGTATCAACTTAATAATGTCTGGAGTGATCCAAGGGCTATATCTGCTTTTTACACGTATCAATTTAATTGGAGCATATTTATCACAGATATTCAAAAATGCTTGTTTCCATAAAAGCCAAATATCATTATGAGAGATAGAGTTTTCATCAAAATAGTGCATAATATTAATCAAAATATCACAGTTGCGTACTTCTTCAATAAAAGCGTCATTATCAAAATGATTAAAGTCTCTACATCGAACAGTACGATGAGTATTATTTTTTGTATCACAATCAACACAAGTATATATCATATAATGATCACTCAAGGAGATTTCACCTACATCGGTAACTATATGATTATCAGGCATTGATGTGAAAATAAGATCAATGCAAGTAGAAGAAGACATCGTAATACGGGTAGGTTTGGTTATAAGTTGTTTTAAAGAAAATATTGATTCAATTAAAGTAATGTTTGTGCTACTGGAAGTTGTATAATCAACATTAAAATCACCAAGCATTATCAATTCCTTATTCTCCATAAAGAGACTTTCAAGTAATGAATACAAAGTTTCATAAAATTCAGCTCCAGAGGAAGGAGGGCGATATACACAAGTAATTAGCACATTAGTTTTATTACATTTAATTTCCAGTAATAGTGCTTCAATATTAAAACTAACAATAATATCATTTCTGTTTATTGCACATAATGTATTTTTATAATATAAACAAACACCTCCTCCTCTTTGATTTTCTCTGTCTTTTCTTACAATAGAATAACCATCAATAGCAATTTCACCGTCACTAATACTTTCATTTAACCAAGTTTCAGAAATGCACATGACATCTAAGTGAAGACTAATAACAACAACACGTATTTCATCTATTTTGGGATAAAGGCTACGCACATTTAAATGAGCTATTTTTAAACCTTTGTAATTATTAAGTTGATTTAAAATTTGAATTAAAATTGGATCTTCATCTACTTGACTAGATGTACTAGAGTCATCATCAATATTATCCGAAAGAGAGTTTGAGAGAGAAGAATTGTCATTCAAAGACAAATTCGAGTCAATATCAACTGAAGTAATTGTTTCATTATAGTTCTGATTGTTATGATCTTCCTTTGAAAATGATAAAATATTTTCCCTGTATATGTTGCATAATCGACGGTTGCGCAATCATTCTAGTTGTGCATGGTTAGTACGTGGTTACGTAATGCAAGAAGACCTTCTGGTTATCATACCTGTCATACGAAACACATTCACTACAGATATCCAATTAGAAAATCTAAATGTCCGTAATTGTCATACACTTACAGGGGGGGATCTAGCTTTTTGCTAAGGGGGGGGGGGGGGGGGGGGTTGACCCAATGACGATGCGGATACTGTGTGGGTCTGGACACATGATGGCGTTTTTCTATGCACATCACATTTTCACTTGGCAGCCCAAGGGGGGGGGGGGGGGGGGTTAAACCCCCTAAACCCCACCCCCGCCCCCACACCCCCGTAGATCCGCCACTGGACTTACGCATCTTAAGTGTTCATTCTTTTGATCTTGTTATTTCGTATGCCAAAACTTGAGAAAAGAAGAATATCATTGATAGTCCAACACATGCGCACGCACACAAAGTTTATGTAGTCACAAACACACACACACACACACACACACACACACACACACAAACATACAACATCTAAATGAAGACAGATCTGTCTATATACAAAGCTGAAGTGCACATGTCTTCCCATATTCATCTTTGTTATCAATGTTTTCGTTTCGGATTTTCTGACTTCTTTGATAAAAGTCGACCCCACGTATAGTACTTATCCGTCTTCACTTCACTCCAGTTTTTGAGCTGCTCTTGTCTTTGTTCCCAAAGTTTCGTTCCGGGTTCCCCGTCTTCAGAGTCACCCTCTGAATGTCCGAGTTGTTAGTCTTATTCTCCATTTTTGTTTTAGTTTTTTATTTGAAAAAAAAACACTTGCGTGTCCTGATTCTACCTTCGAGGAGAAGACAACAAAAAAACATGTTATGCCTTTGAAAAGGGACTTTTAAAACAATTTTCAATGAAACTAATGGCTTTCCAGACTTTTTAAGTCCAACTTAGAGTTAGGTTCAACTTAGGATCTTTGTGAAACACTCCCAAGAACTTTCACTAATTTTACCCTCGTCCTTTCTCTCTTCTCTTTAAACTTACCGTATTTCAAATATAATATCCAGACATATTTCCTTCTTTATTTATTCCTTTATATGCATTATCTTCTCTTCCTGGCATTAATCTCTATGTCATTTAAAAAACAAATGTTTATAAAAAAGAAAAGTATATGCACACAGCACAAATTAATGTCAAACGCATGTCGCCTAAAGGCACAGACGAAGAACGAAAAGCACGACTGAGCTAAACCCAACAAACAGTTTGATAATATGCACAATGATTAATCATTCAGAAGAAAGGCATTAGATATAAATCGAGATATTATGCATTCAATGAAACCCATAAAAACCGGTTGACACTCTTGACAACAACAATGTATTAAAAGATAAATTTCCTGCATTGTGAATCACACGTGCATGGATGAAAGTGACGAACGGAAACGATCGGATACTTCAAGTCACTTTGTCCGATTTATAATCTCGTTATCATAACCTGCATAATGAAACCGTGTCGGTTTTTTTGTTTGCAATACTATTTTGCTCAATATGTTGTTTCTTAATTTTGAAAACTATAATTTGTTCATATCCTTTATCAGTCAATGTGTGACTCTAAATGTCGTTTTCATTATTACAATATACTTAATTTGTTTAATTTTTCTTTATTTGTTTGTTTCAGAACGTCAACACGATGAACCGGATGAAGAAGATGGGCGAGAAGACGCACATCAGCTCAGACTTGAAGCGAGGCTAGCCATGGTTACGTAAGATTCTGAGTGTAGGGGTAGCCTCAACTGAGGAACTTTTTTTTACAGAAAATAGTTCAAACCAAATTAAAAACTTTATTATGCAATTTGAGTCGTAATTCTGATTACATTCATTTTATAACAGAACTAATTTTGTTTAACTATTCTTATTAGCGTTTAGATATATTATTTATTATTCTACAGTTTGTCTTTCTTTATTTCGGTTAGTAAGTATGACAAAATAATGGCAAACATGTTAGCAAACATTTAATTGGGTATGTTTTGAGGTGACAACAAATTCATTAAGAAAGTATAATCTTTAAAACAAATACTGTATGTCTTAAAAAAATATAAGCTGACATCATTTTAGACCGGCCTTGATCGTATTATTTTTTCTAAAATTATGCTTTATTTCTTTGAATTGAATTTATCTTTATACACTATACCTACTCATAATTCAATGATTCTCTTTACTTTAGTCTTCTAAGTCTAGTATTATTATGATGGCAGGTGGTATGTGTGCATGTACGTGCATGTGTCTATTTTACATGAGCTCCTTTAAAAAGATTAGCTAGGCATATTCACTGCTTTGTTTCGTTTTTTTATCCACTGCGTTTTTTGCATTCTATCTACCTCGGAAATGCAAAAGGCGTGTTCTAAATAATGAATCCCGAGCAGGTGATTTTGTTTATCCTCTTCAAAATGTTGACGTACAGTTGTTCGTGTTGTTTCTATGTTTTGTTTTGTTTTGTTATAATATGATCGTTTGATGTTCTTGTGTCATTCCCGTTTTTTTTGCAAGGCGAGGAATTAATATTGATACGATTTTGAGCTCGCACGTAATCCCTTCCCCAACATTGCCCAAGGTGGTCTAGAAAGAAATGTCATTATTGGATTTTTCTATAAGATCGCCTAGATATGGCAGTTCTGACGGGCCAAAATCATAAAAGTAATATCTTAAATGAAACAAACTGGTACGTCACAAATTTCGGAAGAATCGTTGACTCTAGAAGCCAGACATCAGTATGACGAGTGTGGATATCAGACCGTACGGTAATAACGCGTCGGTCAGTTCCTGCGCTTTCCAGCGTGCATAATAGAGACCGTCCCGTGGGGCAGATTTTCAGGAATTAATTGACATTTAAAAGCGAACTCACTGCAGTCTGGTGGCACAGCAGTGCTGACATAATGTAGACACACATGAACATGTACATACTATAAAAATGAAAGCAGCACGGGATAACATTGTGTATACATTTACCTTTAGTTTCACATTTATTCATATTTACCATGTTCTAAGACAAACACACACACACACATGCTCACTTACGATCATGCACGCAGACGCTTCAGTTATTTTTGATTAATTATTCTTTCTGTTTCACTCTTTCTCCCGTTTTATCTCTTTTGAATTCCATCTTTGACTCTCTCTCTCTTTCGAACATGCATCTTATGAAAAATACTACATGGACTTGTATCAACTATATATGCAAACAAATTTATGCAAACATTGGTGTCAATTAATTCCCGTTTTATGCAAACGCAAACTCCCAAACGCACAAGTTGACGAAAGCGCTAGCTGCATACACCATAATAAATTATGTTTATTTCAAGGTCAAGCGCTAATCCGTTGTGTGCGATGATACAAATTATATTTTCCATTCCGCAATATTTCCTCTGACCTTGGCTCACTAATGGTCTTAATTGATGTGAGCGTGCGGTGGCCAAACCCAAACCAGCGTCATTGCGGATTATATTATTATCAATATAAGCATGAAAAGGCATCGTATATGTTGATTCCTAATGCAGTGAAAGCGTGTGTTTATCTAAAATCCCCGACCTCTGATGAAAATTATGATTTTGTGCATGAAAATGTCATCTAGCTTTAAATTGTATAATAAAAAGAATAATAATAGGTTCGATTTATATAGCGCCTAATATGATACAATATCATCTCTAAGCGCTTTATCCGGCAGAGCGTGTGTTTATCTAAGTGCCATGCTTCACCCTATTACGAGTTATCCGTAAATGAAGTTAATGAAATTATTATAATCATTATAAATTATATGTTATGGGTTTTTCATTTTGTTTGAACAGATTTCGAGCAAACCATGACACACACACACCCCAAAATACATCGAAATTAATACAAACGGTATTTCCTTTTACTGATATTTTATATAGTTGAATCTACTTTAATACAAACATAATAATGTACGAAACGTTATTGGGAGTTATATAATAGTCCATCTATATATCAATGTATTGAAAGTGCATTGTGTATAGTAGTTATAATACATAACTATATAAACCGCTATGTTGGATATCAATAGTCTTAATCACTTTTCTACCATTTCCATGTGTAAAGCCTCTTAAAAACGGCATAATTTTTAAAGGGGAACTTAAAACACGACCAGCGGCCTGAAAGCTGGACGCCTGTTCAAGCAAATGAATCGCCTCGGGATGATGCGATCGTTTAACCATTCGCAAGCCAGTTACATGGATGCACAATCATGACAATGCACCAATACTGTGGGCATGGCAAAGTATGGGAGGGAATAGGGAAGGTGTGTGGTTGGGAAAGTGGATAAACGTTATTAGGTTGGGAATATAGTGTCCCGGGAGTAGCGAGCAAACATCATGAGTATCAAGAGTTTGACAATCCGTGTCTGTCTTGGAGCTGTGGCCACGCGCCGATCCCTCGTGTCGTGGGGAAGATCTCCCGATGGAAACTGATCGACCACGCCCGTGTATCGCTCTCTTGTCTTCCTTCCATTTGCTGTCTGTAAAACCACTCTCTGTGTGTTGAAAATCGCTTTCAATTAAAGGCAGTTCGGATTCGTAAATCAGACGCGCGGTGCCATCTTACGAACGCCTTGCGCACGGTGCGCAACGCACACTGGCGCGCTCAGTGTTATGCAGTGCGCACAAACTATAGCCTAGTTCAAAATGGCGACCCGCGGGTGTGTGTACCATCCCCACGCTGCGATTGCAAAATTCTTTAATTACGATGATGTTTTATCAGTGGCTCGCATTGCGCGACTCATGTTGGGTTTACACTGTCTATAGACTGGACACTAATGGTGTTTGTGCTATAGTCCGAATGGCGATTCGTGCTTTCGGGCGAGTACTATGTTTGTTCACCTTTACATGTGCATGGTCGCGCAGAAATGACTGTGAAATTCGCGGCTATCAGAGAACATAAAGTTAAAGGAAACTAAATGAAAAAGAGGGGGAAAGGGGGTGACGATATATTATAGTGAGAAAAATAAAAGGGAGATATTATTTAAGCGGAGAAAAGAGAGGAGAAAACGCGTCGTATTAAAATTAACACAACTTCGTGACCAGTGAACAGGGACTACGTTATTCCAGAGAGATGGGTACGTTATGTCTGGTTATTCGCGAACATTTTGCATAACCCAGAGTGCACGCGAATAAATTTGCATAACGTGGTCTCTACTCCCAAGGCAATAGCGTTAGGTTCTCTTCATCTTCTTCTTTTCTCTGTTAAGGTTGTATTTGTTCTTGTTCTTCGTTTTGTTTTCTTCTAATCATCTCAATTCACTGAGTTCGCACATTACCATTGTCAACAACGCACTACAGAGACCGCGAGGGCCCTCCAGCAAGAGGGTAGGAGGTTGCTTAATAGTGGAGGACAACTCCTCTGAAGAGCCTGTCCATACATTCTCATTCAGTGCTTTATAAGATGGCGAGTTGGTGATATTAAAGGGATCTCGTGTAACTTTGTTGACATGTGCAAAAACAAATTGACGAAGACGGATGATAGAATATGTATTTCTGTAATATGATACATGTATGTCCACTGAGTGATATATGGAAGTATTAGGGCAATACTTATGACCGAGTAATGAGCGGAAATGCAAAGTGATATTCACTAACTCGTTACATTGATAAAGTACATAGCTTATATTCTCCCGTATATAGATAATCATAAATCCGAATACTTCAATCATACATATATATTTATAATCGGAGATAAATTTGGAAAACCGAAAACTGTTCCGTGCTTCTATTCATAATACAAATACAATGAGGTATATGTAAGCACCGCTAGATTTCTAAGTACATTTTGTGGATTTTGCCAATGTTACTACATCTCTTTAATGCTTAATAAGATGGAGAGTGTGTGACGTTAATGGACTGGAGGAGTAGGGAAAGGGAAATTATTAGTGACACTCGGCTTTGCAAGGTGCAGCTGGGCCGAACGGTAAACACTTACTATGGAATAAGATGTAGCTTTAACCCTTACACCACCTATAATCATAATACATCAGTGTGATATACCCGACAAATAATAGCTCTGGCATGATTAGGGTTTACTCTTTTTACTAAAAACATGAAAAAATAAAGTCGTACATAATTATGCAATTTGCATGCGCTCTCCAAAGTGCGTAAAACTCCACTAAATTCGTGTTATTCGTTCTCAAAGAGTTCGTGTAGATGTCTAAAATGCTCTTAACCTTTTCCCGGGGCCAGATCTTGCGTTTCCAGTAAAGTTAACATTTATTTTCAATCACACATACAAAATTAATACACACACAACATATACAAACACACACACACACACACACACACACAAACAAACATACAAACACACACATACACTGAAACAACCACATACAAATACACATACATCCACGTACCAAAATAATGTGAACATACATCAAGAGCAAACGTATAACTCTGCTATAAAAACATGAAGTAAATGTATGTCTTTGTGAGCGCCTTGATTGCCAATTGAAGCACCAGATGCATTCCTCTCATGGTAATTGCAATAGGTGTCAACCAGTGCCCTCGTGCTAATTCGCGGCAGCTTTTCTCAGTATATAATTATTTTGTTAATGAAGTGGAAATTTTTTTTTTTTTCAAACCAAGTGTTCTACTCGCCTCGGCAGAAATTCGATTCACACCTCCTGTATCGCCACATCGCCCTATTTTCATTAAAATAACACACTCGTCATGCTCGTACAGTTCATCTATATCTATATGCATTTTACGTGTTTGTACGTGTACAATCCTGTGTACACAACTGTGTTAAAGTTAATTAGTTACATTGCATTGCTTGGCTTTGTTCGTTTCTGTGCGATAAATTCGAATCAAAGTTAATAGTTGTCATTGCTTAAGGGATACATAATATATATTGAACATTGGTTTTAATAAATCATTATGGGAACCAATGGCGAGGGAGCATCATGTATTGTGCTAACATTATGCACA
The DNA here is from genome assembly GCA_037951105.1 of Echinarachnius parma. Lineage (NCBI taxonomy): Eukaryota > Metazoa > Echinodermata > Echinoidea > Clypeasteroida > Echinarachniidae > Echinarachnius > Echinarachnius parma. The sequence continues at coordinate 24,379 of JBAMJV010002417.1, forward strand.
TGAGTAGGATGCCACCGAGTCATTTATTGTGTTTAATATTTTGTTTTCGAAAAAGTAAGTATCGTTGTGAATAATACATCGCAGCATGAATTATATATACCTTAGAATGCGGGGAAACTGGCATAGGTGGTATACTAATCTACTATCACAAACAGCGAATGAAATGACTTAGGAAATAGCAATAAATGTTTAATTATTTTTCACACCACTCGCCCGCTTCGCATCCAATATAATGTACCACAGAGCCGCTGCCGAACTGCGGTCAACCAACCGGTTAGCTCGTGTTGCCAATTTGATGCGCGTATAGTGATACGGACACCTGTCCTTTTATTTTCGCCTACTATTATTGGTTTATACATGCATATTGTTGAGATATCGTAACATGTCAGTGTCTATGTATTGCCTGAATGCAAAGTTTGCATTTGCATCTGCGTATAGGATAAAACTAGTATGAACATTCATTATTCATAATAACATTTGTGCCTTCTAATACAACACAGCGAAAAGTGTTTTTACAAATACGTTTCGTTCCCACGACTATGTTGATATTAATGTTTAGGTAGAAGATTATACATAAATGGCACTAATATTTTAAGGAAAATGCCATATCATTGTATGATTCAAATATCTGTTCATAACCAATAACGGTAAACTACTACGGCATGCACGTAATGTGGCAAAATATATCCTTAAACAACAACAAAAGGCTGAGCAACCATTTAATGGATGCGCATATATTTATTTCCGAATCGTGGATGCAATTTTAAAGGCGAAACACTGCACGCAAGGTTAAAAGCTTCTTCTAAATTGACCGTGAACTGGAGACTAGAAACCCTTACAGTACGGGAAGTATCCGACACACCCTCTCTCTCCCTCTCCCTCTGTCTTGCTTCTTCTCTCCATTCTCTCTTCCTCTCTCTCTGTATCTCTCATCCACCCTCTCTGGTTTATATTTTGTCTGACTGTCTTGCATTTCCTACACGCTCAATTGCATTTTGTTATAGACTCGAGTGAAAATGGCGTGACACAGATTTGGACAGGAAGTACTCACGATGTTTATTCAAACGCCACGCAATGAACTACTTTCCCATTTTTACAAAATTATTCACCACAAAATGGTTAACTTGAATTGATTTCCAGATTTTAAATAATAAGGAACGCTTCCAAACGTTTGTTTTAAAAAGAAAACGAAAACGCAAATTTACGCACGAGGTTACTTGGTATTCTGTAGGGGATACTAAGTCGTTTTACGCTTAGCTTGCTACGAAGAAGAACTAGTTGAATGATCATGGTCTGCTGAGAAAGAAAACTACATCATAGACCTTACTAAGAAAGCTATTTGTTCATGACGTTTTTTCAGGAAAATTATTGACAGTAAGAATCAGACGGGTTCATGGGCGTCTGTGGACGTGATTTGATAACGAAGACTGTTAACGATCGATATTGCCCTGAAACAGCACTTACTTTATATCTAACGTAGATGAATGTGTATGGAGCGCCATGCGTACTGAAAACCTTACTCTCGTAGACCCGTGTGTATGGAACGCCATGCGTACTAAATAACTCGTAGACGAACATGTTTGGAGCGCCATGTGCACTAAAATCATAGAGTTATATAACTCTATGACTAAAATACACTTCTCTCGTAGACGCGTGTGTATGGCGCGCCTTGCATACTAAATAAATATCATAAACGCGAGAGTAAGGGAGTGCTTCGCATACAAAATAACTACAGTAGACGCGTATGGAGCGCTTAATGTTAAGAAACGTATTGCCCCTTTCCCCATGAATTATCGATGGCGATATTTGTTTTTGGACCGGCTATTTTTTTCCGCATCTAAAATGAGTACGCAATCGATCGACGTCTCAAATTATAATTTCATACAACCATGACAATTGTGAATTATTCGAAATCTGAGACATTGATCGTGATGTTGTATGAATAAAAAAACAACAACACACAATTAAACGAATAAGGCAGGATAAGAATATTGTGAGTAATAAAACTGATAAAGGAACGGGAGAAGGAAAATATGCAAATTACAATGCAGCAGAAAGGAAAGGGAACAAATTTATACAAAATGGCGATATAAGAAAGTGAGCGCGTTAGATATGCAAATTAGCCTGCATCGCGCGAAAGCCCGGAGGCCCATGCGCGGGAAAACCAAGTAACTCAAGCTGTACGGCATTCACGCCTGGATGACGACGCCGATATCGATGACCGGGGATACGATGTCGCTTTGGACTTGAATGACTCTTGAAACGCTCCTCAAGAAGCGAGGCGAGGCCTTGATGGAGGGCACTCGACGTCCGTTTCGAGACGAGTTGACGGCTATTATACTGACACCTCCCAAATAAGTCCAGAATAAGAAGTATATTAAAAACGTTGGGTTAGGGTTAGGATTATGTTAAGATGAGAGAGAATGAAGGTACATTGTAGTTCATCAAAAAATGATAAAACAAAAATAAATGTCTGTATGTAAAAAGAAATACAAACCTGAGATGAGTGAACCACTAACTGCATCAAAAATGATCAGTCAAACAAAAATATTTCTCGATTGAAATGAAGTTGACGGCTGACTGCATCTAAAATAATAATACGAATTAAAAAAGAACTTGATGCACGACACGAATTGAACTCACAACCTTGAAGGTGAGAAGAGACCATTATCAGATTATAGAAAGAAAAAAATATAGCTGCCATTGATGGTTCTCTCATTCATTTTGCCCATTTTTGGTTTCTCCACTACCCATATAACTCTTCTTCACAATCTCCCCGGTACGTTTGTGTCTATTTCACTTCTGTTTTTATACAATTGAATTCTTTATCCGACAGTCATATATTGTTATTGCTGCTTTAAACAAGTTCATTGACATTTACTAAAAACCAAGGATATGAATATAGTTTGTAAGGTCAATGGTATCACCTAACCTTTGAAATCACGAACAGGGGGATTTACATGTAGTAACGTTTTAATGTGGATTTATCTTTTAAAATGTATAATATCCGTCGTTAATCCATTAGTATCCATATCCGCATCATATTCAGATAGCTATAAAGCTCTGTTATCCCTCATTACAATTAACAAAAAGGATTTTGATAGGGAAATCGTACACGTAAACTGCATAATCATCCTTTTCTGTCCAGTGACGCTTCATAATTACAATGTACATTGCGGAATGGGCACGGATTTGAAGGTCTCATATTAACAAACCACTAAGCCCGCTAGCGGTCTAGCGATCCGGCAATTATTGGCCGTTTTAAAGCAACGGCAGCAATAAATGCATGCCCGATTATGTTTACACTATAAAAATAAAGTGGACGGCGCTCGAATTTCAATACTCTCATCCTTGAAAAATACAAGAGAAAAGAGAATCAAGGCAAAATAAAAACCGTCACTGATTCAGGGGGATCGTATAGTCAGTAGAAAGCTTATTGGAATATGTTTACTTCCTCTGCGTATATCCGCATTCACTCTTTCCATTAATCAAACCGGCTTTATGTCGCCACCATCTCGCGATGCGACAATCGCGCGCAGTCATTTTAGCAGCTGTGCGCATGCGCTGAGCACACGAACTTTCTGTGTACTGTGCCTATGGGGCAATAATGACTCATAACACGTTGCATCGCTATAATTGTTTCTACGTCGTTGTTTTTATTAGATTGAAAGAGTGAATGTATTTTCGCTTTACATATTTGTCCTAAATTTAAAATAGATTGAATACAGCCTCTTGACGTTATACTGCTTAGCATTGCATGGACTATTTCTTCTTCGCGGATTTGCAATGGATGCGTATCTGAAAAGAAATAACGCCCACTGTCGACGATACGCTTACAGTTCGATGCACATTATACCGTTTAATACACAGTGCTACACACTCGGCATCCCATACTATATGCTGTAGCTCACTCTACTTCCTCTCTATATAACTCGTATGAATCCGTATATTGCGTGTATCGTATTCTGTACTTCTCCTTATGGTTTACTCTTAGTTATCACATTTAAATCATAGTATTCCAGATGCATATTCGCGAGAGGACTGCAGTAATATACAAACTCAGCAGCATAAGGGTTAACATAGTCTGTAACCACAACCACCCTCCTTTGAAGCGTGACAGTGAATGAAGCATTACGGCCGTATAGACGCCACAGCCAGTCGTTCATTAATTATTTCGGGCTATCATCACGGGGGTGATTTACGGATGCATATATATAATCCCCGGGAGTCTAACTCATGTATGAATGTGCACAATGATTTATTTTTACTTACGGATTGCACGCTATGCATTCTTCTCAGTAATGTTCATGATACCAAACAACCGTTACGAAACACGGATAATTACGCATCTCTCGATTTCTCTCGCATAATGTTTGGGTTGTATTCGGATTAGTTGCTACTCGCACCAATGAACACTTCTATCAGTTGTGTCGAAACCTCGAATATACATTCAATATTGATGGATGTTCATAAATATTTAAAGAAATGTGTCAGTTTGGGTAAACGAAAGTTTCACATTTAGAAACAAAAAATAAGTGATATTCGTATATGTTTTTTTTGTGTAATGAATGGTAGAGATCGAGACGAACGAAAATAAAAAGGCGTCACAAAATACAATGGTGCACAGATGCTGTAATTTGTCAGATAAATCAGAGCATAATATTTGTGTTTTGACTTAGATATTACATTATGGTTAGGGTGTAAGGACAATTTGCTCGATTGCTCTTTCCGATTTGGTGATACCTAGCCATAACATGGCTAATGCAAATCCCCGTTACATGCTATAATGACATGAGCCATGATCCTATTCATGCTTTTCCAATTAACATTATTAATTGTTTGGGCTTGATATTTCATTTGATGGAACGGCAGCTGGATATCCTTTAAAAAAGTCGCTGTGTTGCTATGGTAACCTGACGGATAATTCCTTCTATAACAAAGCCATAAGGCAAGTGTTGTTGTTGTTTTTTTAACGGATTGTATAAGATGTTATGTTGTTGGCATACATGCAATTTAAGTACCAAAACAGCGATCGGGTACATGCATGGGAAAAGTGTTATTTTGCTATGTCCCCGCCAGATATTGTAATTAAGTAAGCCATATCGATTGAGCACATGCGAGGAATATTTCCAGCAAAACTGATTAAATCAGACGATTTAATTTGATCATATTAACGATCAGATAGGGACTATTCCATTCGGAGAATGAGGAGGAGACCCCCTAGAGACGGAGGGGCGTGAAATATGGAATAGTGAGTTATAAGTATAGTCATGATATTGGCAAATTGCCAAGGAAAGTGAGAAATATTGTTATTGCAAAAAATACAACTTAGAAAGACAGATTTGAAGGTGGATATTTGTGCGAAGCTACGCAATCGTTCACGTCTGCTTCTAAGAAATCAACAACAAACTATATACCCTTGGGAATATAAGAATGTATGATAAATAATCATCTTCCATGAGGAGGAATTGGCATTACAACTGAAGGAAATGATACATGTTGTTTGTCAAGACAAATATATAAAGCCTACATAATTCAAGACGATAAACATTGGTTCAATGCGACCTAGAAGATCTTTACCGTATCCGACGCTAATAAAGGATGTTTGCTTGAAATGCTAAAGGCAATGTAAATCCAAACAAATTATAATGATTATAAATACATTAGTGTATATCTTTGGCACAGCGTCTTTCTGTGACAGTCGTAAACTTTGTATGAACTGTAAACTATATTATGACATGTATAACGAATACTCTATTTCCTATTCAAATTAAAATCCATATTCACCGCGAAGGGAAACCACACATGAAGAAATTCAAATGCGACAGCCATTCGTTTTCATTATACAGTGAATTGGTATAACTTAAGATTTAAGCGGAATAGGAATTGTCAACATAAATTGTTGTTTCAGAGTGCATATCTATATATATATATATATATCAATCTGCGGTTTATATATCAATGTTGGGTTGCTTGTTTGTATTAGGTTAGATTGCATATTCTGAAGGGCGCTTCGCTTGGGAAAATGAATTTACATTAGTCTCGTAACAAGATCAAAGGTTTACAATATGAAAAGATGGGGTTTTGGTTTGTAGCCGCGTACATGGGAGCGAGAGAGACGCTTCCCCCCTTTCCACGCATTTTCAATTAGGCCCTAAAAAGAGCAATGGTAGAAGGCTAAGACGGGGGGATAATTTAAGATAGATGAGCTGAGAGTGGGTAGCAATCAACATTTATTACCGTTGACTGCGGTGCATAGTGCGGCTTTGGGCAGATGACGCAGTCGCGGATTCGCCAGATAAAGAAAGAGATAAAGGAGGATGGATGCTTGGGTGAGAGAAAGGGAGAGGGGATGAGATAGATGGGGGAGAGGAGGGCATGGATGAGAGTGACAATTTGTCAGCAAATAAAGAGGATTAGGGGACTGTGTAAAGAGAAACAAGAAGATGAGTTGAAGCTTCGAGGAGAAAAGGGAAAGGGTAAACGACTTCTCCACATGGAAGAACACAAAGGAGTGAGGTAAATATATTATAGAGCGAGCAGGGTATATAGCCAATTTGGGAGCGACGTTGAATAAAGGGGAGACATGGTGACGAATCAAGGGAGAGAAAGAGACGGGCTGGGAGAGAGAGGGGGAGAGAATTAGGGATATAAAGAGGGTGGGAGAGAGGCAGAGATGGGTTAATAGAGAGAGAGGGGGTGGAGAGAATAGCAGATGAGAGATGCGGGAGTTAATTCATGCAGCAGGCTGCGTGGCCCTGCCCCGTCTCCCCATCCCAAGCCTGAACTGAGGCGCACGCTCCGCTCCCTCGCTTCATTCTGCCGCAGACCACCATCCGAGGAGCACGCACTTCTGAGCAGCTGAGCATCTGAGCGTGGTGTCTCTGATTCAACTCCATCTCCACCAACCCCTCTCGTCTTCTCCTCTTCAACCACTGCCTGCCTGCTCTCAACCATCACTACTCCGCTCCGCTGCCTCGCCCAGTCCCCAAGCCCTCCGGGCGGTCGCGCGAAGTCTTCTCGGCTCAATCGACTGGAAGCGTGCCTGCACCTACCCAAGCGTCTGTTTGTTCATCCGTCCTGTGCGCCGTGCGTGAAGCGGAGTTGAAGCGAAGGTGGCTGGGGCCCCTTAGGTTTCACCCGTTCGTATCTTATTACACGCAGACGCTCTCGCCAACCAATCGCTGGGCATCGCTGATTTACAGCTTTCTTCACTGTTTTGGGGGTTCGCTCTTGCATATTTATCTACGTCTTTACTTTCCACCCTCGTATCTCCCTCTTGCTCTCCCGTTTTAGTCTTGTATCCACTCTCCTCCTTATCCCTTCAACTTCCCCATCTTCATCTCTTTTCTTCTCCTCTTTCCCACCTTCACTTCGTCTTCTTCTTCTTCTTTACGCGACGTGCATTTTAATCAAGTGTGTGCACCTGCCTTCCTGCGGGCGAAATTGCCGTCCGTCGATTTTTGAACGAGGCAGAAAAGGGGAGAGGAAAAAGCGAGAAGCGAGAAACCGAGAGCGAGGCATCGAGCGATGAAAAAAGGGGGACATTTATATAAAATGTGCAATGCATACGCAACGCAAATGCAAGAGCGGCTCGGGAGTGGATTGGAGTGTTCTTGTATAATTATTCAAGCTCCGCATCGAATTGAGCTTTCACTGTGTTGTGCACGCTTGCCAGTACATCGACTGGTCGAGATGAACATGTCTACATCGTCTACGCTCTGGTGTTGGGAAGAAGTCGTATGGTAAGGCAACATGAGAGAACGTGCCAGCAGGGAGGGATGCTTTTCAGTGATCTTCACTTTTCAGTGAGTTTCTACCATCGCTTATGCATCAACCCATCCGGAATTGTGTCATATTCGTGGAACGGCATAACTCTTTGGCCCGAATAGACAGAAATGCACATCATCGCTGACGTAACGAGCCACACAACCATCATCCCACCGAATTGTCTAGTAAAGTGCAGATAGGATTTAGGTATAAGCGATGCATTCACTTCTGCTGTACACAACCAAAGCCTTCAACAAATCTCACAGCTATGCTCTCGCGTTTTGCTCGATTTGAAGAAGGGAAAAAAATGCGGACTTTGAATGTCGCCTGAGCTGAGAAAGTGGACTTTGTGTGCCTCGCTTATTATTTATAATTGGCTTGCATGCAAGCTGAGGAAGCAGTGGCTTCGTGTTGTATTACATCGTACGTGACTTATCCAGAGGCCACGCGAAAGGGCGATGGAGAGAGAAGAAAGGACAAGTCGGGGCGAAACAAAAGGCGAATCAAACGGTGAGTCTACATCTACCGTAGACGGGCGATGTTGCAGCCGGCGCCATTCTTGCCTACGAGCATGACGGTGTAGTGCAATGGCTGTGCAATGGCGGATCGGACCGGTAGCTTTGTCAGCGTTGTATCTGCACAACAAACCAAGACTTACGCAGTGCCAAGGTCAGGGTACGTATATTATTATAATGTGTGTATATATTATTATGTCTTCATGATATATTTGTATACTGTATCCTGCGTTGTATTATGCATGCATGTATGTATTGTGTGTATAATACACTCATCCCACCCTTACCATTCTCTCCTGTATTTGCCGCATCTTTTCCGCCATATGTTGCCAAACGTTTCCGTAAAAAACCTATCCATATTGCAGAAAGAAATGTCGCAATGACGTCACTGATAGCGTCGCGGGGGGCCTCAGAGGGAATTTTTCAACCAGAAAAAAAGGCAGGATAAAATAAGGGAAGACAACGAAATTACAAGGATGAACTCTTTTCGACTTTATTTATTCATAAATACATCGTCGTTAGCTTATATATACAGTGAATGAATGCCTAATGTATGTCGTCTGTCGAGTACAGACAGTATTATGAGTTGCCTCAGCACGTCTCGCATTTTTTTTGTTAAAGAGCGGACTTTTTTTGACAGGTTATAAATCATTATGCTTAACACTCGACAACTTTCTAGTTCGTGCATCTGACTACATTAGTCATGGCTTTTGAAATTGCGAACTCGTTTTAAACTGTTTTAAAATGTGATTCATCGGAGCTAGGAATGAATCACCGGCGCTACTCATATGTAATTAACATTTCTATTCTATACATATGTATATGAAAAAAACTCGTACATTTCTTTTCCACATAGTGACTTGCGTAGATATAAAGACAAGTCGTTAAAATGGTAAGTAAATGACTTGTTTTTATAGTTTAAAGAATATACTGTACATCCTTTTTATAAGGTACATCATGAAAGTAAATTTATGTACAAGTGAGCTATCGACATGTTTAATGTTTTATCATTAAAAACACAATAAGGATTCACTCTCTTTGTAAATAATATTGTCAAGTATAGCTTTTCCTCACATAATGAGACAATGCACTTAAGATTAAGTCTGAACCATTCTTATTTTTGTAATACAGTGCGTACGCCCTAATCCTCTATAATATGTGTTCTCATCTGCGTTCTATACCATCTCTCACTCTCTCTCTCTCTCTAATTCACTTTCTATGAACATGATGAATTTGCAGTTTGGCACACAGTTCTGTATCGAATTAAGGACTTCGCCTGCCTGCATGAGTGAAAATATTATAATGAAAAAAGGGGAAAAAATCAAAACCCTGTCCCCCGAGGTCCCTTTTCTCGTATTGTCCAATTATTGCCGGCCGGCTGGGCTGATTAATCCACGCTCTCTATATAGGCGCGGCCATGCGCCACGGACATGATATCAAATATGCCACACAGTTGGCTTGGTTGGCGAGCACTTTATTATCTCGTTTTTATATTATTGGTGAGGTCTGTATTATCACTTTTTTTTACTATATTGGCGGCCATCTGTATAATTATTTCACTATTCAGACCCAAATGTACATGTGTGCTATTTAACCATGATCTTTTGTTCCGCTAACTCTCTCTGTCTCTCTCTCTCTCTCGATCAGGCAAATGCATAGCACATAATACAAACACAGTATATTTGTGTACTTTAGCTTTGTTTGTGTAAACCGTTAAATGGTATTAGTCCATACATCATTGTGTACTCATTTTGATGATAATTGTATATTATGTATATTTTGTACATGGGATATCTCCCGCAATATAATGATTGGTGTATCTAAGCCATGTAAGTTTAGAGCTATCATAGATTAATATATGTAGTCAATTATGTAGTGGTTTGCATCAGTCGCCAATATTTCGTTTCAATCAACCCACCTGCTCGAGGCCGGGAACCGAGGTCTTTCGCCCTAGATCTAGATGCTATCTTCTTCCAATCCAATCAGGGGATTATTTGTGTCTCCACATCCGGGGACGTCCTACCGCGTGTCTCCTTCACCTCATCCTGCAGATGTCTTCGTCACGTTTTGGAACTGTCTGCATCCGGGATCTTCACACATCACATCCGGGAGCCTGTCTTCTCAGCATCCGTGTATTTGCTTCACCGCAACACGTCACGACGCGCATCACGCGCAACTACGCGCACACTCATTACCATCCCGTTCTTAGTGTTCACTGTGATCCTTGATTTACATTATAAACAATTAAGGCACGCGGTGAATGCCAAGGCTCGTGGATGACATTACATCCGGGAACTTCATCTTACATCCGGGAACTCCACATATGTACCCATCCAGTACCACGCTTGTTCATTATGCAAGATAACGAAGTTACAGAAAGGAGTCGAAATTAGATAAATCGAACTTAGTGTAATTCGTGTGTGCCCAGACATTTTTTGTTCTTGATTTTTTATATTTATAACAAGTTGAGGTTTAGATAATTTTAGTTAGTAGAAACTTGGAAAGGGGAACATAATCTCAGATTCTCAGTAACAAAAATCACTATGAGACTGTAAACATAATTGTGTTTAATAATACCCTGAATAATATTTAGTAAGCTGTTAAAATGATACTGTACATAAAAGTTTATCACATGACTTAGTAAATACAGTACATGCCGCTGCGGTGTAATATTTTTCGATATACAATGGCAATATTACACCCCTGTGTTTGACAGTCAGATGATAAAACAGTTAAATTTGTTGTCGGGAAAATCACGGAATATTCCTACCCTCGGGATTTCAAATGCTATTTCGTGAAGAAAATAAGTCCCTCGACTTCGTCTCGGGACTTATTTACTCTTCCCTCACTAGCATTTAAAATCCCTCGGGATGTAATATTCCATGCTATACCCTCCACCGCCATTTAACAACAGTATAATGTTACATCTCAAATATACTGTCGATGCTGTTGCGAGATATATAATATGACTATGCTTAAAAAAACACCTGTTGCCTTATCCCAACTTCGCAAAAACAAATTGACATACAATCAATCACACCCATACACACAAACACGTACACACACACACACACACACACACATATATACACAAACAAACACCCTCACACCTCACTCATATACACAAGCACACACAAATGCTCACGCACAACCACTCGCATAATCCGTTAAACGATGTTCCGTGAAAAAGAATGCCTCCTACCTACATTCCCTATATTTGTCTCGCCTTATTGCTATGTCTCTACATATAGACTACTCACCCCTCCCCCTCACTTTCTCTCTGTATTTTCGAGATAAGCCTCTCCGATTCGTCAATTAATTATTCAAGAAATCCCTTTCATTACAAGGGTTTATAAACCTTTATGTGAAAGCACTATATATCGCATAATATTGTAAATAGAGCGGCTGGGCACGAAGCACCAATTACCGTCCCGTGCATATTTAATCGGTTATGCGTATACTCTCGATAAATCGTTCTTATTAGGCATGTAAAGCCCTCCGCACACAGAGCCGATCCAACTGGTTTTCAGTCAGGCTAGAGTCGGTTTCGCTCATTCGGAGCCGATTCAACATGTTGAATGTTGAAAAACACATGAGAGCGCTCTCTAAAAACATATCGGTTTTAACCATTTTATAACAATTTGTGTATGTGATGTTTTTTAAAAATAATGATCCAATATACAGATCATTAACAACTATTTAAAACCTCTTTGGTATATTTTCGAAAAAGTGTTGGCATTATAAAGATTTTTTTTCTGAAAATTTTGAATAAATATAGGGCCCACATTTTTTCCGATCAGATACATTTATTTATTTTTTATCAGCTTTTTCTGAACTGACTTTGATCAAATAAAGTTTGGTGTATCTTAAAATCACGTGATCTTCCAAATATTACATTTAATTTTTCCATTCCCTCACAAAATATCTGTACTATCCCTTTAAAGTGATCTTGTAACTTTGTTGGCATGTGCAGAAAGTATTAAATGGTTGGTATAATGTGTAGTTTTGTGGTGTGATATTTACGCCAAGTAATGTGTGCGAATTTCACGATAAATTAATGTTATACCGTAGAACACCATCGTCAAGCACCCCCCAAGCACCTATACGCATATTGCTTTTAAAGACGTTTCCATGAGATTCACCTCTATTATTATCCTCGTGAATATTCCTCACCATTATTTGCATTCTTGATTAAAGTTTACCGTTTGGACAGAGAGCGGGCGCTCTTTAAAAGCAAGATGCATATAGGTGCTTGGGGGGTGCTTGACGATGGTGTTCTACGGTATTGCCGAGTAATGAGCGAAAATGCAAAGATATATTCACGAACATATTGCACTGACTTCGTACACTGCTATGACTATCCAGTGGATAGTCAACAATCCCTAACACTTCAATCGTAAATATCTTTCTAACGAGAGGGAAATTAAAAACAAAAACCTGTAATTCGAATACAACTAGGTATGAGAGAACCATTATATGTCTAATGAAGTTTTGTGGATTTGGACAATCTTACTAGATCCCTTTAAACTCCTCGTGAGTGTGGATAAATCCCGCGGGCCGTGTACTCGTAGTGCTCCCGCAACACAACGATTCGCGAATTCGCGCTTGCTCTCCATCTCAAATCAGAAAGTATTTCAACTTGCATCAAAGTTTGCTCGTACCCCACGAATCATCAACGCGGAGCTGCGCTAATGCAATAATTAGCGAAATGCAATAATTAGCGATAGTTGTCAAGCTTACATCCGATAGTTTTCTAACTATGCATGCTCGCATAAAAGTTTGCGCGTATCCGAAAACGAACTTTCGCGGTGCGCTCGTGCGCGAATACGCGCGTATATTCCTTCTCGTCCATCAGAAAGTATTTTAAATGCGTACTCGAAATCTTGCATCTTAGCTTGCGCGTAAACGACGGCACATCGACGTAAAACGCTCAAAAACATACCCGAAAACGTGCAAGTTCTCCATATCACATCAGAAAGGATTTTAACTGTGTACACGCAAGCTCGCGTTATAGTTTGCGCGAAACGTATGACGCATCGACGCGGAGCGCTCATACACTAATTTGGTCTTGCTCACTATCTTACATCAAAATAATGTTAACTGTGCACTCGAATTAATGCATGCAAAGTTTGCGCATGATCCACGCGTCGACGCGGAGCGCTAATGCACGAATTCGCGCTTGTTCCCTTTCTAATTCTGCTCGCATCCTAAATTGCGCGTGCTCCAGGACACATCGACGCGCAGCGCTCACGCACGGATTCGCGCGCGTTTTCAATCTCACATCAACAAATACAGTCGCGTAAGGTTCACGAATTATTGTCCGTATTTCCGAGTGAAAATTTGTGTACACTCGAAATGGGCCCAGCTAGTACTATTTGACTTGTTTGAAATGAAATACACAGACGTTTGTAGGGTTGACTTTGTAAGCGATAGGCACATTCGTATTACAAACCGTTTATTAAAAAGACAAACCGATTAGATCTATATCATGTTTTTCCATGCACATAAAATGTTCATTTATGGATAATACGCCAGTATGAGTGTTCATAGTTTCCAATTAACCTTCTGACTGCCGCAATACATTGTAATAATCAACATGTCTCAGATCTTGTGACACGTTTACTTACCATTCATCGATCATGCAAATAGAAACTTTGTGAGTAGTCAAGTATATACGATTTACTTCAGGTCAATTTAAGGTCTGCATTAAGAACACATCTATCTGAGGGTTAATCAGATAGATGAGGGTTAATCGTACATGTACTAGATGTGTGCAGCTGAATATTTACTTTCAATTTAAAAAAAAAGCAAACGCGACTGTTCAGTTACTTAATATATCTAATGTAGACGGGAGAAGTCACGGTTGCAATAGACCTTAATTAAAACACACCTGTCAAACACATTGTCCTAGGAGCATCGTGCCACCAATAGACTGAGTGGCGGAGATAGGGGTAATTACGGGAGAGGGAACAGGTGTATAGGATCTCCCATTAGAGGGTGAAGAGGTGTTCTGGTTTAGAGGTCAGAGCTCCGCTCTTCGCACTTATCAGTCTGGGTTCGAACCTAAGCTGCGTCTCCCGGATTGTTAAGATAATGGGCGGTTTCAGACGTTAATAATTATAAGTAAATTAACGCATATGTACAGAAATTCATCTAACCAACGAGGGGGGAAAGTGAGGGGTATGATGTCCTAAGAGGGGAAGGGGGCAGCATCCAGTACCAAAGGTGAACTTGTAGTATATGATATATTTCTATAATAGTTGTTCTTGCTCAAAAGAGGTATTAATGGGAGCAATAAATGAAAGCATATGTGTACGGAAATTCATTCAACCAACGAGGGGGGAAAGTGAGGGGTATGATGTCCTAAGAGGGGAAGGGTGCAATAATCTCACACCTTATCACACCCAATAGAACATTGTTTTCATGATGCGTATTATATCACCACATTCGCGTAGGCAGATATATTCTAGACAGGGGTGGGGGGGGGGGGGGGGGGGGGGGGGTCGTAGAGGGGGAGATTTTCCATGAGCGGGGCAACCAGTCTATACAAAACAAAAAACAATGATGCTATGTAAATCTTGATTATTATACCGGGGCAACAGGAGGCAGAAAAGGGTGATAACAATTACAAATAAAACCCAGGGGTGTATGTGTGTGTGTGCGTGTGTGCGTATGTTTGTGTGTGTGTGTGTGTGTGTGTGTGTGTGTGTGTGTGTGTGTGTGTGTGTGTGCATGTGCATGTGCATTGGGGGGGGGGGGGGGGGGGGGGTTAACCCTCATCGCATCTAGTTACTGCCCGTCCCATATTCAAAGTTTGAGAAAGATAATGACCCCGATATAATGTTGGTCGTTGACTGCTTGCCAGGTTGTCTGTACAATGATGTTTTTTTAATCATGACTTCCGAGTAATGGATGTAACACCAAGTAATACAAATAGTAGCAGCTCACTGAATTATTAATGACATAATCACACAAACACATGTATGAGGAAAGGAAGATACAAGCCTTGTTGAAAGAAAATTTGCGAAACTTAAAACATCTATCCTTTCCTCATCTATATCATATGTTTTGTCTTACTGTAAATGATGGTGAAATATACATGTCATAATCTGAACATGGTCACAGTAACTTATATTATACTGAACTCATGGTCATTGTAATAATTGTATTTGTTTTGTTTTGTATTTGTATGCTTTAGAGGTCAAATGTTCAATTAATATCAGGGACTATCTGAACCCATTTTCATATTATGGTATTATAATATGGTACAAGGATGTATTTTCATGGACGTATAGAACACTCTGGAATGTATTTTATATTGTTGTGTGAAACCTACGGTAGTAGGGGGAATGAATATCCTTGCCCCCCCCCCCCCCCCCCTCTTCCCGCCCTTCCTCTCCCCTCCCCATGTAGCTACACCTGTTCGAATAACACATTCGTATTGCAATTATGAGAGTTAATGAACCCGATCCATGTGGGTCGAAAACTGCTTATCAACACGTTTGTAGAGTGATCATGGTTTTAGCATGAGTTCCCGGTAATGTATTATAGCACATAGACTATGTTATGCATCAAACATTACTGTCCTGAATAACTAATGACATAATCACCACACGGACACACCATGATGAGAATGTTGTAGGATTAAGGGTTAGAACTAACATCTAAGAAAGTGCATTCGCTCTCATTAATGATGTCTGAAGAAATGTTCGTAGAGTGCAACTTAAGATATTTTAGCATGTTATGGCTTTTATAGTCAAATGCGAGTCACTGATTGGCTAAACACAGTCACATGCTTTCAATTTCATTCAGTATGCACCACGGATCGAAGAGCGGAATGTATCACCCCTTAGAGCCGCGATATATCGATACAGGATCATTTTCGTTCAGTCATTTGGCAAACAATTATAGCGATGCTATCGATTGCAAGTGTTATGTCTCATGCTGGAAATATTTTGTTTTGAAGATTGCGCGTACGCGCGCGATGTTAGCAATTAATACGCGCATCAATTGAAAGGCTATTTCAAAAATTCCTCGGAGAGAATTGCTTCGTGATATTCCCTCCACCACCATGACCACCATTTATAGTTCACACCTGTTTAACTTAAACATGTAAAATAGGATGCACCTGGTTCGTGTTGTTTTTTCTTTGGTGTTTTTTTATTACACACGTAAAAGTACCTTCACTTCGGATTTAAAAATTAGCGCGATTCTTGACGAATTTGCCCTCACATTTAAACAATGCAATTTTTTAAATAGTTACTGTATTAATGTAGACGTTGGTCGGCGAAAGCACTTGCACTGTCCCATGCATAGATATATAACAGGCAATTCATACTTACGTCTAGCACTGGCTCAGCACTGGATAAATCCACTGCTAGACGCAGATATGAATGGAATGTCTGTGCTCAGTCTGTGCTCAGCCTGGCATAACTTTGATCCACTGTTGATCCACTGTTGATGCTAGACACCTCGTCTAGCACAAGGTTGCGCATGCGCATTACGGTATTGCGCGTTCAGAATTTGCAAGTCATCGTTACGTCACAATAGAAGTGTACTAGTGCGCATGCCCAGTCATGTCCTAGACAGCTTTTCGATCCACTGTTGTATTTATACTTGCGCGTCAGTTATCCACTGTTGATGCCGAGTATGAATGGTCGGCTTTTTCGTCTAGCACTGGCTCGGCAGTGGATTTATCCAGTGCCGAGCCAGTGCTAGACGTAAGTATGAATTGCCTGTAAGTGTCCAATTGTCGGACATTTTAGTTTAAATAATGTCGAGCTTATGTTTATTGATGTTCTGCTGTTTGCAGAAACGTAGTTGTACATGAGGATGCATGCTTTTGAGGCCATACCCATTTGAATGATGTTCTATGGCAAGTTCTCCCAAATAGTTTGTGCCCGTCATATCGTTTGTTACAAAAAGCAATACATTATTTCACTTAGTAATACTGCTTGGGTTTGCCCGAGGTGAAGGTCATTTTGCATGAGGAAGCACAACGATAAACAATCGATCGCATTTGTACATGTTTCCGTGACTAATGTCCGCAAATAATTAAGTGAATGGTATAAATAATTATGACACATACTGCATACGGTATGACCAATTTACATCTAAAATCAATTATTTTGCCCATGACCTATTTTCATTTATCATGACGGTCAAAACTATTTGGGCACTATACAGGTTCGACTGTATAATGAGTGATATCTGAACAAGGAGGTACTACCTCCTTGGTCTGAACAATTGTTCGCGGGTGACTATCTCCTATTATTGGGGTATACTAAGATGGCCGCTCGGCAAGATCAAATCTTCTTCCATACGGGATACTTACACTGACCTCTAGAGGTCAGTGGATACTTAGTAGTCCATCCTGCATCCACGGTTATTTCTGTAGATCAGTGATATTCTCATACTTACCAAGACATGTCATTGTCCTCTTATCATGCTAACGAGATGGTCAAAACTGACCATACAGATGTCCATTGATTGATATTCAGTGGTGGCGTACTTGTACGAATCCACCGGTTAGATGACCTGTCTTTGAACTCAACGCCAAATGACCATTCAAAACCACGCTGCAAAAACACAGTTGCACTCCAACAGACCACGCATGCGTTACCCACTGACCAATCAACAACGAGTTCCTGCACGCTTGTGATTATTTGGAGAAATCGATAGGTTGGTGCAACCGACCCCCGAGGCGCAGTTACGCTGATGACGTCACTAAAACATGGGAACGGCAGCTGGTAAAATGAGGGCGCCTTTTTGTTCGGTGTATTTAGGCGCCTAATTATTTGTACAGAAGTAGCTTATTATGAACTATATCGTGTATTTCAGAATGAACAAAAAGAAATCAGTTCATTATAGGTACGTACAACACAAAAGCAGGTGTATGCATTATTATGAATTAGTAACCAATTATAACAATAATCCGCGATGAATAACATCTTTCGCATTAATAACCAATTATTAGCCTATAGGCATTGGTTCCTCGTGAAAACGTCAATTTCACAGAAATACTGTATTTACATGTAAATAAATGTTCATCTTTGCTTTGCCATAAATAAAGTCAATGAGAGAATGTAATACAAACTTAGGTTAGACATTTTAGAGCGAACTTCACTCGTCGATGATTTCGTTTATACAGTTAAGTTTGTTATAAACCAATGATAACAATCATTTGTACACTTTTATATAAAATAAAAATAAAAAAAACATGTTGGCAGACATGAAATGAACGCACACAAATAAAAATAAAAAACCTTTGTATAATATTATATTAACATATTGCAAGTTATAGTCCAATTACGATTTAGATTAATAACCAATTATTAGCCTATAGGCATTGGTTCCTCGTGAAAACGTCAATTTCACAGAAATACTGTATTTACATGTAAATAAATGTTCATCTTTGCTTTGCCATAAATAAAGTCAATGAGAGAATGTAATACAAACTTAGGTTAGACATTTTAGAGCGAACTTCACTCGTCGATGATTTCGTTTATACAGTTAAGTTTGTTATAAACCAATGATAACAATCATTTGTACACTTTTATATAAAATAAAAATTAAAAAACATGTTGGCAGACATGAAATGAACGCACACAAATAAAAATAAAAAACCTTTGTATAATATTATATCAACATATTGCAAGTTATAGTCCAATTACAATTTAGATACAAATTATATACCATTTTACTCACATAATATTCAGTATTTACAAGATAATTATGATAACAACATGAGTTATGAACGCGCTTCTTGTCACATCTAAAATGCAAACTAGAATGCAAACTCATAATAATTTATTTCTAAAACAATTGTATTGTTGGAAGATAATACACATTGTTAGATACCAACAAACTTTTTGAATTGCAAGTTACGATTACTGACAAAACAAATGATGATGAAACTATTTGTTCCTCGGTGCAATATTTTATACCCTCAAATTATTATGTTTAGAAATAGGATCTGGATTATATGCATGATTTTGATTAATAGTATATTCATATTAGTAAATTATTATGGATTTATTATATTTCTTATATATACCATGTATACACTCTGTTCAAATATTTATTATATACCCAGCAGCTTATAGTTAATTAATTTCAGTACAATTTTAATAATACTTTATTCCCATATTTCCTAATCTTCATGTTTTACTCTCTATTGGCTCCCATTGCTTTGTTTAATATGACGTCCATTTATGTTTTAATTTAAGTCCCTGTGAGACTATAAGCATTTGTATACTTTCCATTCCTTTTTCGTAATACATTCCCATTTTTAATTAATATTAACTTTAACGAATCAAATAATTGTTTACAATAGGAATAATATAAAAGTAAATAGTTTTAAAGTTAAATTATATTTTATATGAATACTTGTATCTTTGTAATGTGTCCTTTTAAAGTAATGTATTTTATATGTATACTATTTTTATTCATTGTAAATTGTACCCAATTCAGCCAGTTGGCTGCCATGTACAATATTTTTTTATACCACAATAAATAAAAAAATAAAAAAAAATAAATATGATCAAGATCGTGTTAATAATTATTTCCCATTCTTTAATATTTTGGAAATGTTCAACTTTTCATTGCTGTATATACCTTGTATGCTTTTTTGTTGATTGAAATGAATATTACAAATAATTGAATGATAGAAAAAACGTTATATATATTGATATTGTATTTGTTTGTCTTAGATCTTGATTTTGTTTTTAAATGAAATTCAGTTCATGACTCGGGGGGTGTTTCACAAAGATCCTAAGTTGAACTTAACTCTAAGTTGGACTTAGCAACTATGGAAAGCCATTAGTTTCTCTGAAACAATTTTGTAAAATTTCTTTTAAAAGTATAAAATGTTGATTAAAATCATTGATATTTTCTATTATCAAGGGGATTTCATGTTATTGATGTAAAAATTATGAAAAGTCTAAAATACTTGCATTTTTGTTTTTGAATATATATTTTATTCCAAGGATACAAATGGCTTTCCAAAATATTTAAGTCCAACTTAGAGATAAGTTCAACTTAGGATCTTTGTGAAACACCCCCCTGGTCAACCACGTATGGCCTAGTCCCACTATAGCGTATCTCCTTCCGGTTCCTATCCGTTTGACATCCAGGCGGTACTAGCAGAATACCTGCAGGAAACGAAATGGTGCGGACCAAGATCGGAGTGGACTAGTACGCGGCTAGTACGATACTTTTAATTCCGCTCCGTTTCGCGTGAAACGAAAACTTCCAAATGTGCCACATACTGACCGTTTCTTTCAATCGTTTCGCCGCATTTTGGTAGGGTGGGAAGCGGAAGGAGAAACGGTGCAGCCGCGGGACTAGGCGGTTACATTGTATCTAGTCGTTTGACAAGGCCTTGTGTATGAAGATCCGAAACGAGTGGTTAAATAATATGATACGTATAGGACGATTAATAAATACGGTAATGATCAAAAACAATAATAATAATAATAACAATAATAATAATAATAATAAGAATAACAATAATGATAATAATTATAGTATAGGTTTTCCCGGCCAATTTCCTACTTTACGCGCCCAAATTCGTTTATGTGCATTCAATTTCGTGCAGTTGCCTTGGATGAGTCGCTTAGGTCATTCAAATTCATACTCCGAGCATCCATATTCGTATATGGGCACTCAAATGTCAAATCGCGAACTTCAAATTCGCAAATGGGCATTCGATTTCATCATTGGGCGCTATTTTCAACAAATGGGCATTCAATTTAATACGGCAAGCTTGACAATCGCTTGTTTGTGCATTCAATTTCGTTTATGGGTGACCAATTTCCAGACATGTTCATTCAATTTAAGTTACACAAACAACATCCATAGGTACTCACACATAAACATATTTACATGCATGTATACCATATACATACGCACACACATACAAACACACACATACATACACGACGACTTTGATTTCTCTTTTATATCATCATCACCGTACATAGTCTCGACCATTCCATCGTGTTATATATCTTTCCCTTTTCAGACATACTTTTCAACATTTATTATTCACTTTTCGATATTCATCAGTCACATTTTGTTTATAATAGGCTTGTTTGTCAATTTTAAATAATTTTATATTCATTTCACATTGTCCTTTCTTTTGGTTTTACCTCTATTAGTTAATCATTGTCTTTACTTTATCATCATGCGATATTTAGTTCACCATTTTGATCTTTATTTTCATCACATTTTCTTATTTGTCATCATCTGATCTTTATTTTATCATCATCTTTATTTACATCATCTTTTGTTTATTGATTGCCCATGCACGAAATAACTGTATATACCATATACCATGATGTTACATGTCCTAACATTTCCACTGTACATGTTTAATTTGAATGAAATTATAATGAACTTGTTTGCCCATGCGCGAATTTGAATGACCGAAATGAGACCGGAGACTGCTAGAGATGAATTTGAATGACCATTAACGAAAATGAGCGCCCATCGCTTACATTGGAATGACGCAAGTGTGAAATTGGTTGCTCCGTTACTTAATATGAATGACTAAAAACGAATTTGAATGACGATATGTCGATCCAAGCGCGGATTTGGTGAAATTGAATGCTGCTGATATGAAATTGCATGAGAAAATAGCGAAATTGACCGGGAAAACCTATAATAATAATAATAATAATAATAATAATAATAATAATAATGATATCGTTAATAATATCGCTAATGATATTCGTTTGTCTCGCAATGTAAGGTCAACAAGGAACTTCCGCAATGAGTAACATATTTAGTATTAATAATAATGATAATAATAGTAATACTACTAATAATAATAATAAAATACACGATGTATATAGCGCCTTATATATATTATAAGAGTGTCAGTCGTGTTTGCCATTAACACGCGATGCCTTGTCAAAAGGCCTAACACTAATTCGACTTCTTACAACGATAATCACTTCCCACGAAGTGTGAAACCATAATTATCATCAGAATGAGCATGCAAATAATTTAGAAATCTAAATTTAAACTGCAGAACCAAAAAACGTTTTAATTTGCAGGCTTCTCTATCTAAATATAGTCACTTTAATAATCTGTTCTGAAAGAAGAAAATGGCTTCACGATAATTGAAATAGATTGAAGTTCATGGTTCGTAACGATCCGGATTATTTCTGAATAGCATATCTTAATATATTGTAGGACTATGCATTTGTTCAGCTTGTAAAACAATTTGACTGTGTATTTGGCACGTGTGTACGTGTTTACGTGGGTATTTATGTGTGCATGGGTATTTGTGTGCACTGTTTGTGTGTGAATATATGCGTTCATTAGGATGCAAAACCTGGAAAGTCAGTTTTCTCTGCATTATTATGGTCATTGCTTCACTGCAACACCACCATTTAATGGTTTAACATTGCAAATATACTTTAGGAATAGATCTATTAACATTGTCCGAATCCTCAAAACTTACTTGGAACTCTAGTGGTTCTCTCATACCTTGTTGTAGTCATATTACCAATTGATGCATATAACATGTTTTGATTTGTATCGAATTTCTCTTTCGTTAAAAAGATATTCACGATTGAAGTGTTCGGATGTTTAATTATCCACTGGAAAGTTATAACTGTGTACAAAATCAGTGCAATGGGACTGCGAATATCGCTTTGCATTTTCGCTCATTACTCAGCCATATAACATCCATTTAACGAGAAATTGTCACACATTAATTAGTGGACATATCATATTACACTAATACAACTGTTATCAACCATTCATCACTGTTTGCACATGTCAACACAGTTACTAGATCATTTTAATACATTACGTATGTATAGTAAAACATTACACATATCAATAGTCTATCGGGTTTGCAAAACAATGTATACATATTCTGCAGTTACGAGTTTGAGAATAAAACGAGGTGGCGTGATATTAGATCTGTTTGTTGTTGTTTTTTTCTCTATAGTCGTAATTATAGTCCTTGCAAATTAAAATAAGAAGTGAATCTCGATTTTATATTAACTAATGTTAATGCTGCTGCAGATAGTTTGACCAAAACCATAACCTCAAAGAAAGTGAACGATTATATCATCTAATTTATTTCATTCGACTAGCAAACATAATTTGTTCAATGACTGTTCATAATATTAATTTGTCCACATCTGCATGTTTGTGTATATCCTTTTCTCCTTCTTGTGTATTTGTAATATCTTCTCGTTCTGTTTTACCATTGTCGTTGTCATTGGCTTTTCGCGGCCTCGTCAAAATGTTGTTATCATCTCGCATCAAAATGACCCTCGGGACTCAAAGCTAAATACTTAACGAACCTCCAAATTGGCATTTTGGACCGACAAAGAAACGGTTCACATCGGAGTGATCAAGAATAGTCCCAATGTTCTACTGATTATTAGGCCGGCAATTATTTGCGCGTGGCTGTTTTGTTGTTGTTGTTGTTGTTGTTTCTGTCGATTTCCTACTTTCATGACTTTGGGAGTTCAAAGACGTTCATATTTAAACATGTTAAAGGCATATATGCGTGGGTTATAAAGGGTAGTCAGCAAATTCCAACTCGACTCCCCCGTAATCTCTCGAGGTAAACTCACGATATGTGTTGGATCGATCGAAGAGAGATGCTTCGAAATATCTGAACAAAGACCTTCTTATGAAATTGCATGCAGCAAACAAATTTCTCACGCTGTCACCTAGGCATCAAACAGCGGCACTTTGAAGTCGGTTGCGGTTAAGCGTGTTACGTGATATTTTCGCTCGTAAACATCTCTGATGGATCTCCATTCGACTAGTACAAACATTCCGAACGCGACTATTTTTGATGCATTTTTGACTCGGGTATTCGGAAGTGGGACAGTTTGCGATCGCTACTTATAACTGAGCAAATGGAGATTACGTACCGTGCGTAAAAGTGCGCAAGATGGATCCACGCGTCTAATAACCCACGCATAGAACTCCTTGCGGTGTTTCACAACGATTCTAAATTGAACTTAACTTGCAATTATGGAAAGCCATTCCTAGCCTTGGAAAAAAGCATATTCAAAAGCAAAATAATACGAGTATCTGAGACTTCCATCAAACAGGATATCAATTATTTTAAGACTACTTGGTAATAACAAATATAACTGATTTTTATCAAACTGTATGCTTTTTCAAAAGAACTGTTTCAGCAATTTTACAAAATAAACTAACTGCTCTCCATTACTGTTATGTAACTGTACATCACAGGCGTGGTTTATGTTTTGCCTAAAGGGATACGAGGTATGAGAGGAATGATCGTTGATAGTTTGGTCAGAAATTGGTAAGAACTAAAATAGTTATGCATATATTGAACATGAAAGATCTGTCTAATTTCATGCGTAATGCTGCAGCTGCTGGTTGTATAACATCATTACCGCCATTGTCAATACTTGTCTTTGTACGTATTGAAAATAATATATTTGCCAATGAAAAAGTATTCCCTTTCATTGTTCCTACGATACAATTTCACAATTATGATGAGTCACTCATCTTAAAGGGACTTAGTAACATTGTCCAAATCCTCAAAATCCAATTGAAATTCTAGCGGTTCCCTCATACCTTGTTGTTTTCTTATCAACAAAAAAAAGCATGAGACAGGTTTCAGTTTTTCACATTTCACTTTCGTTAAAAAGATATTTACGATTGAAGTATTCAGATGTCAAATTATCCAACGGATCATCAGAACTGTGCACAAAGTGAGTGCAATGAGTTGGTGAATGTCACTTTGCATTTTTGCTCATTACTCGGCCATATAAAGTCCATTTCACGTCCAAATGTTCACACAACACCCTGTGGACATATCAGATAACAACAATACATTGTATCAACCATCCTTTCTTTTTTGCGCATGTCAACATAGTTACTAGATCCCTTTAACATGTTCAAGTTCGTAAAATTGAATATTATAATCAAGAATTCTTGATTTATGTTAATCATGCTTACATTTCAATTATAGGTCATATGACAGCAGTTTATTGGTGGTGTCACGACCGGTTTACATTTGTATAAACGACGATTACAATTCTCACAAAAGTTATAAAACAGTTCGAGCTAATTTCCACCTATACAACATGTCCCAAAATGTATTACAACGGGACTTTCTGCAACGATAACTTTAAAGATAGTAGATCAATCAAAATGATATTTCAGGGTATGAAACTATAACTTATTACCTACATCTTGCAGAAAACCCTATTCGATTTGCTTCAGTGGTCATGGAGAATGAGGATCTTTTGTCAATCATGTCAGATGTCCCTTCCCTCCAGGTTTTGTAATGTAAGGAGACGTGTTGTCCATTGTGTTCACGCGTTATGAACGAAAATGGACACATGACATGATTGACAAAAGATCCTCATTCTCCATTACCACTGAAGCAAATCGAATAGGGTTTTCTGCAAGATGTAGGTAATAAGTTATAGTTTCATATCCTGAAATATCTTTCTGATTGATATACTATTTTAAAGTTATCGTTGCAGAAAGTCCCGTTGTAATTAATTTTGGGACATGTTGTAGTATGAAACTCAGCCGTGTATCAAACTTACATGCGGACAAAAGGACAACTTGGTCTTGGTGGGTTTTTTTTCAATTTTTAAAGCAACATATTCCACTTGTCTAAAAATTACTTATTGTTTATCAGTATATTGATATGCTTTTGTGTCGATTGTTTATTGACCAGAGATATTTGTATGGTGTGAATTAGTTTTGTGTTATAGGCATATAGGTAAGAACTTCGGTATTCTTTTAGTAACACATGTAATATGTGTGTAGTTTTTCACACAACCAAGGAAATGTGTTCATTATGAATTGTGAAGACTTGTGAAGGATAAGAAACTCAGCAACCAATCAAGTGGAAGCTACATGAACATTATTGTAAACAGGGCTATGCATTGGATGCAGCATTCAGTATTACGCGCAATACCAGCACTGCCAATCTCATATCCTTCAAAGGTAGGCGATCGGTGAATGAATGCTTAATATGCGTACGACTCTGAGGAAGGTGGTGGATTATTTACTTAACCTTGGCAATCTTCCAAGGAAGATGCTCAGTGTCCAGGGGCGTAACTAAGGGAGGAGGGGGAGGAGGGGGAGAAAGGGAGAGGAGGGGGTGGAGGCATTGGTTATGTATTGCCTCCTCCCCTCCCTTTTGAGGAAGATGTATAATGTCCAGGGGCGTACTTAAGGGAGGAGAGCCGGGGCAATTGGGTCATTTATTGCCTCCTCCCCTCTTGTCTAAGGAAAATGCACAGTGTTCATGATGTAGCAAAGGGAGGAGGGTGGAGGGGGTAATTGGGTCATTTATTGCCTCCTCCCCTCCCTATTAGGGAAGATGCACAGTGTTCAGGAGAGTAGTTAATGGAGGAGGCGGAGGAGGGGGGGGGGGGGGCAATTTGGTCATGTATTGCCTCCTCGACTCCCTTATAAGAAAGATGCATAAACAAAAAAATATTGTCCATGGTGTAGCTTAAGGAGGAAGTGGGCATTTGGGTCATGTATTGCCTCCTCCCCTCCCTAAGGATACACAGCGTCCTTGACGTAGCTATTCAAAGGGAGGAGGGGGGTGGGGGCAGTTGGGTCATGTATTGCCTCCTCCCCTCCCTAAGGATACACATTGTCCTTGACGTAGCTATTCAAAGGGAGGAGGGGGGGGGGCATTTGGGTCATGTATTGCCTCCTCCCCTCCCTTAGGATACACAGTGTCCTTGGCGTAGCTATTTAAAGGGAGGAGGGGGGTGGGGGCAGTTGGGCATGTATTGCCTCCTCCCCTCCCTAAGGATACACAGTGTCCTTGACGTAGCTATTCAAAGGGAGGAGGGGGGGGGGGCATTGGGTCATGTATTGCCTCCTCCCCTCCCTAATGATACACAGTGTCCTTGGCGTAGCTATTCAAAGGGAGGAGGGGGGGGGGCATTTGGGTCATGTATTGCCTCCTCCCCTCCCTAAAGATACACAGTGTCCTTGGCGTAGCTGTTCAAAGGGAGGAGGGGGGGGGGGGCATTTGGGTCATGTATTGCCTCCTCCCCTCCCTAAGGATACACAGCGTCCTTGACGTAGTCTATTCAAAGGGAGGAGGGGGGGCAGTTGGGTCATGTATTGCCTCCTCCCCTCCCTAAGGATACACAGTGTCCTTGGCGTAGCTATTCAAAGGTAGGAGGGGGGGGGGGCATTTGGGTCATGTATTGCCTCCTCCCCTCCCTAATGATACACAGTGTCCTTGGCGTAGCTATTCAAAGGGAGGAGGGGGGGGGGGCATTTGGGTCATGTATTGCCTCCTCCCCTCCCTAAGGATACACAGTGTCCTTGGCGTAGCTGTTCAAAGGGAGGGGGGGGGGGCATTTGGGTCATGTATTGCCTCCTCCCCTCCCTAAGGATACACAGCGTCCTTGACGTAGCTATTCCAAGGGAGGAGGGGGGGGGGGGGCATTTGGGTCATGTATTGCCTCCTCCCCTCCCTAAGGATACACAGTGTCCTTGGCGTAGCTATTCAAAGGGAGGAGGGGGGGGGCATTTGGGTCATGTATTGCCTCCTCCCCTCCCTTAGGATACACAGTGTCCTTGGCGTAGCTATTTAAAGGGAGGAGGGGGGTGGGGGCAGTTGGGCATGTATTGCCTCCTCCCCTCCCTAAGGATACACAGTGTCCTTGACGTAGCTATTCAAAGGGAGGAGGGGGGGGGGGGCATTTGGGTCATGTATTGCCTCCTCCCCTCCCTAAGGATACACAGTGTCCTTGACGTAGCTATTCAAAGGGGCGAGGGGGGGGGGGGCATTTGGGTCATGTATTGCCTCCTCCCCTCCCTAATGATACACAGTGTCCTTAGCGTAGCTATTCAAAGGGAGGAGGGGGGGGGGGCATTTGGGTCATGTATTGCCTCCTCCCCTCCCTAAGGATACACAGTGTCCTTGGCGTAGCTATTCAAAGGGAGGAGGGGGGGGGGGGGGGCATTTGGGTCATGTATTGCCTCCTCCCCTCCCTAACTAAGGATACACAGCGTCCTTGACGTAGCTATTCAAAGGGAGGAGGGGGGGGGGGGCATTTGGGTCATGTATTGCCTCCTCCCCTCCCTAATGATACACAGTGTCCTTGGCGTAGCTCTTCATAGGGAGGAGGGGGTGGGGGCAGTTGGGTCATGTATTGCCTCCTCCCCTCCCGATCCATGTGTAAATAATTCAAACCCTCCAACTCCTTTTATACAAAATACAAATTGGCCTGAAAAAATATAAATGTTACAGTTCACTTAGGTATGTATGTGTGAATGTATAAATACGTGTACGTGTATGTGTATGTGTATGTATGTATGTATGTATGTGTGTATGTATGTATGTATGCATGTATGTACATACGTCACGTACGTCTGTATGCATTGATTGATTGAATACATTTATTTTACTCTTGAGATATGCACATAATATTGTTTAATGTGTCTCTATGAATTTCCTTGATTTAGTATATTTTTTTTTAACAAGCTAACCC
The DNA here is from genome assembly GCA_037951105.1 of Echinarachnius parma. Classification (NCBI taxonomy): domain Eukaryota; kingdom Metazoa; phylum Echinodermata; class Echinoidea; order Clypeasteroida; family Echinarachniidae; genus Echinarachnius; species Echinarachnius parma. The sequence continues at coordinate 53,162 of JBAMJV010002417.1, forward strand.
CTATATAATAGTTAAGATTGCGTCCTCTCTGTACACGCCTCATTCCGCCTGTACTGATTCTATATTCACCAAATAAACGTCTAGAACTATAATATCGTACGTTGAATGTATGTGGATGTGGATGTTGTGCAATATATATAATGTCCCATGCAGTCATAGTCTTATTCAAACTGAATTAGTATACAAGGCAAGGAGGTTCGATTTTTCGCTACAGCGCAGCCATTCTTCCTTGGCCCATAAATATGTTTTGTACATGAGCGCATCTTTAAGTGCATTTCATGCTCCAGGCCTTTTGCAGGTGCAATACGAATGTGCACATATTTTATTCATACATCCATTCAATTACGGTTTAGCTGTGGGTTAACTGTATTTGCCTACGATTTGTTGTTTGATGTTTTGTTCAATTTCCATACATATTAAATATTTACGTTTCTTAGATATCAAAAACCATTTAAGTAAAACGAGAGTGTATATTGATAAAAAGTTGTCCGAATACAAATCATGTTTAATATCAAGGAATTAATCAATTTGTTATGTATTACATATTATACGTATTACTTTTGTGATTTCATATTTAGATAAATGTTCAACATTGTATGAATACAGCTTTATACTTGTTTTGGGCAAAATGGTAGCCTGCAAAATACAATTTCCATAACTCATCATAATATAAGTATAACTCATCTTTTGTTTAGTGTGTGCTTTTAGAAACAAAACCAACACAAATTAATATTGCCATATTTTGTTTGTCGGGAAATACAAATAGAAGCGAAATATGAAAAATGTTCCATAACTATATTGATGTTTAAAAAAAAAACATCCAGAAGAGGAAGGAAGATAAATCAAAATTGAAATGCAATATCAAAACTCGTATGATGGCCCAAGGTTCGGGCATTATCATATCAATATCGCAGAGAGCCGGGGAAATACTAGCCTTCTGTCATGGCGTTTGCACTATCAAGTGTCACAACTTTATGTTGAGTTGAGTTGATTTTAAGTTGTTAAAGAAAGTAAGAGAATCAAAATGGAGATGGGCTGGGCATGTGGGAAGACTTCAGGATAATAGATGGACATATCGTTTAACAGAATAGCAACCAAGGAAGTGAAATAGAAGAAGAGGAAGGCAAAAGAAAAGATGGAGAGATGAAATAACATCATACATCATACAGTATTTAGAGCGCAATGTGGATTTAGACGCCACCAACATTTGGATATATAGATTGACTCTTCAAATATGTTATTCCCCCTTTTCTTTAACGGCCCCCTTTTTGCCTATAGATTAGGGCAAGTTAGGAATGTATTGTTCTATAGGATGTACATGTATATTACCATGAATGCCTTGGCGCCGTGTACATTGCATTGATGGGATGATACAAATATGACCTTTTAAAATAATGGCCAACTGCGGAAATTTCCTCATATCTATAATACATCTGAATCGCAAACAAGATATGATTTTAGTAGTGATTATTTGATACATTATAGGGTCTTAATATCATACATTTAATTTCGAAGATATTTCTGAACAAACCCAAGGACAATATTGATTGACTAATACTTCTTTTCGATTGGCTGGTAAGTATTTATATAAAGAAAGCTATATATTCTCGTATTAACACTCAAACAGGCCTACTAGTCGTTGATTTATACAATTTGCTGCAATATTGCATCGTGGAAAAAAATAATGGTATTCTTTACAATCGATCAAAATGAGACTTGCACGGAATTATGTGTTCATATCGGATTATCACGTTAATAAATACGCATAGTATTATGTCCCATATTGCATGCAGCATGCCTATTTCGTTGATACACACGAATGACGTCACAGGGGTAATTCTATTCGCTCTTAAAGCCAAATAACAGTTTTTTGGGAAAGCTACCGAAAACATCTATATTGGCCAAACTAAATTTATTTATCAATATTGTTGAATAAGTATTTAAAAAGGGCTTGTATGGTAAAATCCGAAGCTAAGCATGTCGTTAACATGGTTAAATGCAGAAATATTGGATACGTAATTCCATCGCTGCAAGATAGGTCTGAACAATCTTTCTCCACAATGTCTTGGGTGTGTTTTGTTAGGATAGGTACGTAATTGCATTACTGTATGATGATAACAAATCTGAATAGCCATTCTAAATGTTGGTGTCAGTAGGTGATTTGCAGTCGGTACAACGTGTGTATATTGATGGACCATCACTTTCTATAAAGTTCTGGGCCGGTTTGACGAAAGGCTTCTAGCTATGTTCGTACACAACATGGATATAACTTTGACATGACTGAGGTGCGTCATTTCTGCCTCTTAACTAATACACCTCTGACCATGTCCTAACTTTGTGACCGAAGCTAACGCCACCACCTGTCAAATCCGACACGGAATGATTAGAGGTATCGTTAAATAAATAGACACCGGACACGACAACAAAAATATAAAAAGTCCGCATCATTTTCAAATGGTTTGTGAGTAACTTTGTATTTGAGTAACGTAATTATGGTAATATAATAGCCCCAAATTAGTTTGTATTTCTGTAAAATCATTTACAGATAAATCAAGCAAACAAGGATCTTCCATTAATCTGTCCGATTTCAACCTCAAAAGCTACCCACAACTTCTTCAACCGTTTGATTTGTTTTCGGGGAAAACACCCCGTCCCAAAAAGCGATGGTAAGTTTCCATTCCCTTAATTTCTTCGACCCAGATTCAGTTTGCGCTAAATTTACCGCCACCACACGATGCAGTCATGGACGTGACGCGTCGATACAGACAGGTATATGGGATGAAAGCGGGAATAAGACTGTTGGCGATAGAAAACCTCCGAGCATTTAAACGATGATAATAACAATAACAAACACTCGCGAAGCCTCGTAATATAAACTGTGAAGGACTTGGTATTATTGCCGAGGCCCGCGAGGCCCGAGAAAGAAACGTGCAATGGCTTATCATTATTTTCAATTTCCCAAATTAATGAAAGCGATATAGTTTTGTTGGCGTGCCTCGCTCTTGCTGCACAGCACAATGCATGCGATACGAACGGCACACTGTCTTGCAGGCGTTCGCTGGGCCCGTCTTATTACGCGTAATTGACCGAAGCGCAGTCTGTTCGGAGGCTCCCGGGGGAGAATGAAGACAACAAAATGTCAGAGTTTACGCATAAACGGGGAAACATTATAAAAACGTGGCGTAGGAAAGGGCGATAACAGCCCCCTCTCCCTTTAATCATCTAAGAGAAGCTTTGTCCTTTGATAGTTGTCTGACAGTTAGGATGTAATAAAGAGATACATCATAATATCACCAGTCCCCCCCCCCCCCCCCCCCCCCAGTCCAGATGCCCTCCTACAGTCTCGCCTATATTAAACATTGCTACTTCCAAAATATAGACGCTGGTTTGACTTGATAAACAAAACGTTATTGTACCATGTGTAAAATGTATAATTAACATGCCAATGTTTTAGTTTGTAAATTTGGAAGTTGACTATTTTATTTGAATGCATTATTATGACAATTTATTTTATAGTTCTTTGCTGCAATGTTGCATGTCATCATGTGCATGATTGAGAGTCAGAGCATAAAGACAATATGACCACATTTTCAAATGTCATAGTGATGCCATTACTGCATTGTATTAACAATTGAGGGATGTCAAAACTTATTATTGTACAAATCGCAATCAATGCATTCAACCAACCATTTGAGATATGAAAAATAAATAAATAATCGCTGGCATTTCGAACAGAATAGTTCTTGTGATTCTTCTGCATGGATCTCTTTGTTTTATTCGTGTTCAGGGATACTTTCCTTGTGTATTATATAATAATAATAATAATAATACAAAAAACTAATGTACACTTATATTGCGCAGATACTATATAACTATACTCTAAAGTTTGGCATTACATAACAAAAGAATACCAATTTAAAAAACTGAACTAAATATAATGTTGGATATATCTAAATTGTTTGGCATCCAAAGTAATAATAGTTATCATACTTAAATAATAGTTCTTTGTGGAAGCACGGATTCTCAAGTAATTATCTCTTTACGGAGTCCCACTCAATGTTAAATTTCCGGTAATTCTTTTGCACGGGGCCATCTGCTTTCTTCTCATCAAAATTCCAACAGAAAATATGATATGTTACTCAAAAGTATCTAAATAAAATACTTTGGAAGCGGTAAACAATATCGATCAAAACAATAAAACTGCCGAGATTATCTCTCAATTTTGTTTGGCGTCAATGTGACGTCATCAAAATAAATAAAGTGTTCGATTTTAACCCGATATGCCCGATGCTTGCGGGAACAACATTGCATTATTGTACTCTATTATGTATATTGGAATTACCCACGTAGGAGCAAACGAGTTAAAGGTAAACTATAACTCATTGTCATTCGCAAAACGCCTGGGGGGTGTTTCACAAAGATCCTAAGTTGATCTTAGCACTAAGATGGTCTTAAATATTATGGAAAGCCATTAGTGTCTTGAAACATTTTTGTAAAAGTTGTTGAAATGCATACAATGTTGAATCAAATCATATATATTTTCTAATTATCAAAGAGATTTCATGAATTTTATAAATCTCTTTGATAATTAGAAAGTATTTATGATTTGAATCAACATTTTATGCATTTCAACATAACTTTTACAAAAATGTTTCAAGACACTAATGGCTTTCCATAATATTTAAGACCATCTTAGTGCTAAGATCAACTTAGGATCTTTGTGAAACACCCCCCTGGTTGGATATGAGAATTATATTTCAGTTTGATTGGATTTGCTTTACAAAGTTGTCTCTTAAACTGCGATGACAAACAAATTAGTTTTAAGCATATAAGATAATGAGTGAAGATGAACATAAATGAAATAACGAGGCTTAAAGGGATTTAGTTACTTTGTTGACATGTGCAAACAAATGATGAATGGTTGATATAACGTTCATTTATTGTGATTTGATACGTATGTCCACTGAGTAATGTGTGAATATTTTACGTTAAATGGATATTATATGGCTGGGTAATGAGCGAAAATGCAAAGTGATATTCGCTTACTCATTGCACTAACTTTGTACACAATTTTAACTTTCCAGTGGATAAACTTCAATCGTAAATATCTCTCTAACGAAATGGAAATTCGAAAAAAGCCAAGCCTGTAATTCCATGCTCCTATTAGTATTACGAATACAACAAGGTATGTGAGAACCACTAGAAATCTAAGCACGTTTTGTGCATCTTGACAATATCACGAGATTCCTTTAAGATAAGATAATGAGCGAAAGTAAATAATAAGAACACGAGGCTTGAAGGCTCGGATAAGAGTAACACGTGACGATTTTTAAAGAAATTATAGATATTTTAAAACCTTCAGAACTGAATTTTCTCCAAGACCTTGTACTATCAGATCATTAGGCAAACATAGAGTTATACATACGTATACATTGATTTAATCTCCCAAATGATAATTTGTGCTTCATTTTAACCGGTTATTCCTTCCATTTTTTTTAGTATACAGAACACGTCCATCTTTTTTGTTTGTTTTACATTTAGAGAGCAGAATTAATCTGTTGTCGACTTCTTCATGCATTAAATTTGGTTGCGAAAAAAGAATTAACGCAGTGAAAATACTTAACTATTAATTTCTTGGATATGATTATATACTTAAATGACGTCATCACAGGATCAGAAGAATTATGAACCATTCAATTATTGATCAAGACATTGGAATCCCTCGCCTTATGAAGGTAATGCTTATCTAATAGAGTATAACACATGCTGCACAATGATCAAGTTGATGATGAGTTATAATATAAATGTTAATATAAATGAATATCCAAACACCTGATAACAATGATAACATCAAAAGTGTATTATTTTAATTTGAATGCGCACTTTTCTAAACGAATTAGTTAGTGATGTTAATATAAATGAATATCCAAACACATGATAACGATGATAACATCAAAAGTGTATTATTTTAATTTTAATGCGCACTTTTCTAAACGAATTAGTCAGTGATTTGATTAATCCGTTTTCCGAGAGCGGGAAACGGCATTTAACTCAACATTGCGATTGTAGAGATTATCTAGCGCTACCGTTTGGCGTCACTGTGACGTCATCAAATCAAGCATTCGATTTGAAAGCTAATGTTAAGTACTTACAGGCACAAGAATCTCAGTCAGAAAAAAAACTTCGATGCCTGAACAAATTGTTCACGGTTTTGCCCGAAAATATTGTCCTTAAAGGGACTAACATTGTCCAAATCCTCAAAACTTACTAGTGGTTCTCTCATACCTTGTCATATTCATATTAACAAATGAAGCACGGGACATGCGGTCGTTCAAAAGATATTTACGATAAAAGTGTTCAGATGTTAAACTGTCTACGGGATCATTTAAGTCGTGTACAAAGTAAATGCAATGAGTTAGTGAATATCACTTTGCATTTTTGCTTATTTCTTGGCCAAAAAATCCAATTAACGTGAAAAGTTCACACATTACTTCGAGGACATATCAGATCACTCAAATACACATTTGATTAATCAATCATCACTTTTTGCACTTGTCAACAAACAATTCTAGATCCCTTTAAACGACATGTTGTTGCCCGGACATTGACGGATATGACATTATTTTGCCCCAACGTGCCAGATTTTGCCCGAATACGTTATGGTGTTGCCTGAATTGTAGGTGATATTTACCCGAATATTGCAGTCTGTACAACTTTCGGGGGGGGGGGGGGGGGGGAGAGAGGTGCCCACTAATGCAAAATTGATACATAGCAATTTTCTGCGACAAGCAAAATACTGTTATATCGAAATAGTACAACATCGTAATAAGTTTAACAAATTATACATTATGGTACCGTTTTAAAGTTCAATAAAACCGTCTAAAGTCCAATAATTGTTTTAATTGCCCTGTAATTTGCAAATGCCATTACACTACGCAAAACGACTTTAGCATGACTTGTGCTAAGCAAGGAATTCATGTTTAAAATGATGTACACACAAAGAATACCATGCAAAGAGAGTGCCTTTAAATCATTGCTCACGGGATCCCGGAATATTTTGATTTGAATCTACGGGAACTGAGATATAGGAAGTAACGGATTACAAGAGCAAATCATGGATTATGATTAAATACGTGACGGCAAAATCGCACTTATATACGAAACAAATACTTAGCTGAAATCAATGTTCTCTGACATGTGCCGTGTGAATTTGATATTCAATCGACTGGATGAACATGATGAATGACGTCATTCATTTTCCCTCAAGTAATGTTCGTAACAAACCATCGTAGGAAATATTAATATGATTTACAACATAACATATAATGTTGTGTTATATTTATTTGTTGCTGCGTACTATTGGTGTGACCCTGTACACCTTGCAAATCAGTGCATTTAGTTAGTTAAAGGCATTACTCTGCGTCAAGGTATGTAACGCTTTGTTCTAGTGAATTAATTAGTTAGACTTACATTTTTTTTAATTGTTACTTTTAAAAAAAGGCTATGAAATTATTTGATTGTGTACACATTGACGTGCTGAATTGCATGTTCAAGGTATAGAAGGGCACTATTAAAGTCACTATGTGTTCTTATGAGATAATCACATTCAACGTTTGGGAGCCCTGTATAAAGTAAAAGTACAGCTCTCTTTATTCGATAAACATTCCCAAAATTTAGAAATGATTATCATCTGACAAATTGGCATCACCGTGACTTAAAGTGTCTGACTTGTAAAATGTTATGCAGAACTAGCAATGCAATATTTATAATATTTAAAACAATATTATTTGGCATAAAATCGTACTCTAACGCCCTTGTCACTCTCAAACGGCGTTTTATCAACCATCAATTTATATAACAAAACAAGTAAGCAAGGGAAACGCAAGTATCTTTTGACTGGAGACGAGGTTACGAGTGGCGCTTGTCGCATGTCAAATACCATACTAGGTGCACCTTGTACGATAGGGGGCGTTAATGCATGCATGCGCATGAGTTTCACGGAATAATGCATTTACAGTAGAAGTTGAGTGGGCTCTTTTTGCAGTTTTGTGGATGGCCATGGACAACGCGATTATGCACATTTGTTGGTACCATGGTCCATGGCCACATCGTGTGCGCAGTGCGCAGTATTTAAAGGGATTTAATAACGTTGTACAAAACCACTAATCTTACTTAGAACTCTCGTGGTTCATTCATTACTTGCTATATTCGTATTACCAATAGAAGCATGGAACAGGTTTCGGTTTTTCAAATTTCCGTTTCGTTAAAAAGATATTAATGATTAAAGTGTTCGGACTTTTAATTATCCACTGGAAAGTTATAACTGGGTACAAAGTAGTGCAATGAGTTAGCGAATATCACTTTGCATTTTCACGAATTTTTTGGCCATATGATATCCATTTAACATGAATGTCACACATTACTCAGTGGACATATCAGATCACAACATCACATATAAATCGGTATCAACCATTCATTACCTTTTGCACATATCAACAAAGTTAATGGGTTCCTTTAATATAATCTTGAGAACTGGCAATGTACATCGTTTGTCTCAAGAAAACTGTTTTATACAGTTGCTAGTTAGGTATTTTTGACCAGTTAAACACTGAAATTAAAAAAAAACTATAACAAAAAAAATCATGCGCAGTTGCATAAACATAATTAAGACTATGTTTGATTATGTGTTGTATGTTGTAATCTTGGATTGGTGTTAAGGTCTGATTAAATCACTTATGCTATTATCATGAGCAGTTTCCGGCGTTTTTTTTATTTTTTATTCGTATAATTGAAAATTATAATTCATATTAAAACGCCAGCCATAATTAATTCAGGCGGATTGGTGAGTGAATTATTTCAATCCAGTTCAATTGTATTAAAGGGATCTAGTAACTCTGTTTGCATGTGCAGAACGTGATGAGTGGTTGATAAAATGTGTATTTCTTAGATCTGATATGTCCACTAAGTAATGTGTACAAAATTCACTGTTAACTGGATGTTATATGACCGAGTAATGGGTGGAAAATGTACAGTGATATTCTCTAATTGTACACAGTTATAACTTTCCGGCAGTGGATAATTAAAACAATGTAAACACTTACTTCGTTAACATGGTAAATATCTAATAGAGGGGAAATCTAGAAAACCGAAGCGTGTTCCATGTTTCTATTGGTAATACGAACACAATTAATAATAGAACCTCTAGAGTTATAAGTATGTTTTGTGGATTTGGACAATGTTATTAGATTTCTTTAAGGGGGTTGTGAAGCCCGAATAAACCTCACATATGCCCCTCATGGCTATCCCCATGGGTGACTCATGGAGGAGACGGTTACTGAATATTTTGTCGTGTGTTTTGGGTCAGAAAGAAAACAAATGTACAAAAACGGAAAGAGTGAGAGTTGGGGAGAGATGTGGAAGAGAGAGCGTTGAGAGAAGGAGGGGGAGATGGATAGATAAATTATTCCATCACTTCTGTTTTTTTCTTCTTCTTTATGTCATGTCAGGCTCGTGGTAAGATCGAATGGCGAGGACTAGAGAGTGGGGAAATTATGTCATCATTTTTGTTTTGTTTTTGTTTTGTTTTCCTGTTGGGGTAAGACCGGGAGATAGAAAGAAGGAAAGTGGGGGATAGAGAGGTAGGAGATGGCAAGAGAAGAAAAAATGATAAATTATTCCATCTCTTCTGTATTTCTTTTTTTTCTTCATAACTTTAATTCCACGCTTGTGGTATAAGAAAGGTGGGGTAGAGAGGAGGAAAGTGGGAGACAGAGAAGGAGGAGGAGAGAGGTGATAGAGGGGGAGATGGGAGATGGCAAGAGATGAAGAGTGGGACATTTATCCATTTCTTCTGTTGTTCTTTTTGTTTCTATAATACTTCCATTTCATGCGTGTGGTAAGATGGCGCCGCGGACTGGATGTGTCACGTGACCCACTTTTGACAGTTTGACACGCGCTGCACGCGGTGAGGTGTGAGTGACTATCAAAATAGAAATGCTCACCAAGTGTGTAATAACAATTTATGAGAGTGGGGTTAAACCGTGGCCCGATGCCACATGGGTTACCAATGGAGCAGCGCGGGTGGACGCATTGGGGGCACACACATTGATATTATTTTGTATTCCTTTTTTTTTTTTGGGGGGGGGAGGGGGTTCATACCGTATGTATTTCTGTATTCATGAAAACAATTGTTTGTTTTTGTATTGATGTCTACAGCATGACGTCTGAAACATGAATAATTAAATGAACCATTTCAATGTAGGTCTTAACCATGTAACCAGCTGGACTATATACTCAACCTGTACATTTTGACCCTAACCCCAACCCTAACCCTAACCCCAACACCCCTAACCCCCTAACCCTAACCCCCAACACACACACCATCACCACGACCACAGACTGGCGTTAGACCACTGTGGGTTACTCTGAGAGAATTGAGGAAGAAATATTATATTTTGTCATGAATAATTTGTATGGTCTTGTCAGAATGCAAACAAGAACTCATATTATCATGCGCAATACTATAATTTATTTAAGAATGTTATCCATTTTTCATATAAAACACGATTTGCTATGAAGCAAAAATATTAAGAGACATAATAATAAGCAAAATTCATAAAACTACGCTTCTCATATATACATCGTTGTATTCGTATTATCAAATATAAGATTGGAATGGATCGTCTTTCTCAATTTTTATGTCGTTATAAAGATATTTATGATTCAATTATTCAGATTTGAAAGTCTCCCTGGCAAAATTTCAGCGGTGTACAACGTTAGTGAAATGACATGAATGAGTTAGCAAATATCACTTTTCAATTTCGCTCGCTAATTGTTTATATGACACCCATCTATCATGGCATTTTCACACATCACTCAGTATGTCAGTGATGTCAGATCACAGAAATACACATTTTACTAACCCTTCGTTAATTTTTGCACATGTCAAAAAAATTACGAGATTCCTTAAATGTGCAGCCTAAGTTTTTTTTTAGAAGACAATCTTCTGCAAATTATATTGTGTACGATTTTAAAATGAAGAAAAAAATGATGCGACATATGGTATGTCATAAATAGAACAAAAACAGTGATCACTTAAAAGGGTAGTTCAGTTTTGGTATAGAGGGCGCTGCAGATAATAATTAACTGAGTGTAAAATTTGAAAGAGCATGCAATTTTAATGACAGAATAAACTTTATTTTATTTGATCAAAATCGGTTCAGAAACAGCTGAAATATCAATAAATATATCCGATCGGAATATATCTAGGCCTCAGATTTATTCGGTGATTAAAAAATTTTTTAAAAATGCTTACACTTTTTAAAAGATTTCCAAAAGGGTTTTTTAAATAGTTGTTGATGATCTATCTATTTAATCATTAGTTCGACAAACATCACAATCATCATTTTGTATATAAAATGGTTGAAACCAATGTTTTTTTAGAGAGCGCGCTTTTATGTTGTACTGGCTCTTTTTTTTAATCATAACAGGCTTTTTACTGAGTAGTTTTCTATACCTTTCAAGCATGGTGAAGTTATGACTATTAGTTTGTAATGTTATTGTGCATGTTTTGGTTACTAAAGCTCAGCCTTACCAAAACTGTACTTCCCCTTTAACTTCGCACACCTTTGTGGTAAGCTGAAATAACTTAAATAACATAACCATTTTAAATTCACGTCTGAAACTTGATTAATTAAATGAACCATTTCAATTTAGGTCTTAACCATGTAACGGGCTGGACTATATTTATACTCAACCTGTACATTTTGCTTGCTTTATTATGGAGTATAAATTATGCCCGACATTTACGTGTGCAGGCATTTTGCTTGGTGTCTTTCAAGTACAGCCAGTGGTGCAGTATGTGTCATCTAGACCCGGGTGGGATGGTGCAAGGGGGGAGCGGGGGTGGAGGGGGGGGGGGGGGGGGGTGTGGCAAGGATTTACGTGAAGATGGCACGCATATGCCAAAAATATTTTTTTTTAAGAAATCCGTCAAACATCCTGTGTAAATTAATAAGTATAATAACGACTACCGAAGGCGAACACGAGAAATAATTGTGGGCCACTGCAGCAATGCATGTTCTATATAATACATTTCTCTCCCCAGGGGGGGGGGGGGCTACCTTCAAGCGACCATTCATGGCAGGTGGCTGCTATAGACAAGGTGATGGCCGTTGGTATAAATTATATTAGACTGTATTGTTTTATATTTGAATTAATACAATATGAATATTATACAAGTACAATATGCCCATTCTAATTGAGCACATGAGAGAAGCTTTGTGGAAAGGACAATAACGTTCAGGGATATGGAGGGGGGTTATTACCCCTTCCCCCATCCGCTTTGGCTACGACACTGAATAATACTACTGCAATTGTTTTATGCATGCCTGCGTACCCTTGCTGCAGCTAACCGGTGGCTCGCGTACGTGGCCTCGGGCTCCTTGCCCGCTTCCGGCTTGCTCGACACCGCCCACCAAATTTGCATCTCTCGCACAACTCTAAAGAACCCTAATGAATTACTGACGAGGGAGCGGGGCTGGCGATAAATCAGCGTAATCCTAAAATAAACATGCACGTGATTGCAAAATTAATGCTCTGTATATATATCTCCATCGACCGCCTTTTAATAAGTTTAAAGGGATCGATACGAATATTTTTTGCACAAAGCGACCCAAATCATTCGGATTGGTAACACAGTTTGTTGTGTGAACATTTCCAATGTGAAAGTCATGACATAAAACGGGTTTCGGGTTGTATAACATATCCTTTGTTAAACAAAGATAAGCATTCATGATTAAATGTGAAATTATCCCAGGGATGAATTCAATCGTGTAGTGAATGTTTATAAAGACATATGGCAATTGGTCACTAAATATCGGTTTGGATGATCGACCATTCCTCGGCCGTATATGTTGGCAAATGCTGTTTAACATAAAACTCCGCACATCGCTCAGTCATGTCAGTGAGCACATCAAATCATAGTCATAAACGCTTTCTTTCACCTACATTACATGTAGTCCTACATCTGTTTCGGCAAATGGCACCAACATGACAATTTTCCTGTAATGCTCTGTGTATCTCAATCTGCCCCCTTTTTATCTATCGGACGAGTTTTGTTCTCAAAGGGGTAGTTCAGTTTTGGTAGAAAGGGCGCTGCACAACACAATTTTTTTTGTGAGGTAATGAAAAACTGAGTGTCGAATTTGAAAGAACATGCCATTTTAATGGCAGAATAAACTTTATTTGGTCAAAATCGGTTCAGAAATGGCTAAAATATTAATAAATATATCCGATCGTAATAAATCTGGGCCCCAAATGTATTCGATGATTTAAACAAAAATTAAAAAAATGCTTACACTTTTTCAATAATTTTCAACAGCGGTCTTTAAAGGGGTATTCCGGGCCTGAAAAAACCATTCGTTATTTGAATAAGCAGAATAAGAGGCATAATTGGTGAAAATTTGATCAAAATCGGACAAGAAACACGGGAGTTATACCTATTTGAACATCATGTAGTAATGAGCGATCGTTTCAAAATTGCCGCCATATGCAGCATCATTGACGAGCAACTCGCCATGGCTGTAGTACATGAAAATACACTTATTTCTCATTTTCGTTGCTAAAAATTAAATTTTCTCTGCTTGTTTTCACGAATTCATAGAAGAATATCGATGGGCCAACCTCTTTGGAATTTGTAAGGTCATACATTTGCTTTGTTATGAAGAAAATTTAAATTTTGTAAAATTTCCATGTAGAAGTCAAAATGGCTGCAGCTCGCAAGTGACGTCACGATCGATAGCAATTGCGAACGATACTAAAAATTGGAGCAAAGTTCATCCTGTCATAACTTTTTTATTGCTCTACCGTTTTGGCTCAGATTTTCGATCAAGATTCTTCATATTCACTTCATTTTATAGCAAACATCACATTTCTGGGGTGGAATTCCCCTTTAACTAGTTGTTGATGATCTCTCTATTTAATCATCATTTTAACAAAACATCACATGCATAATTTTGTATGAAAAATGGTTGAAACCAATCCTTTTTTAGAGAGCGCCCTCTTGTGTTTTAATGGCTCTTTTTAAAATGATAACAGGCTTTTTACTTATGTCGTTTGTAATTTTGTATACCTTTCAAGCATAGTACAGTTATAACTATTAGTTTGTAATGTTACTGTGCAGGTTTTGGTTACTAAAGTTCAGCCTTACCAAAACTGTACTATACCCCTTTAACTCTCTACTAATATGATGCTTGCTCCTTGATTAATTATCATAATAGCGGAGGTCGGTATTACAGTATTACAGTAAAACGATCAGGCGTTCCCTTATTGGCTTATATGCTCAACTTTTACATAATTTATAGTTTGACAAATTTGAATGTAAATTCAATGCTTTGTATACCTTTATTCTCCGTCCTCCGCTTAACATGTTTAATATAATATGTTGCGTTTTGTTATTAACTCTTGATGCGTATACTATACAGAAGCTTACCTGTGTACAATTGTCTTTTTATTGTTGAATTATGCAGCTTTAACATTATTAGGTCTACACAATGTAAAGTCATATATCCACATCCCCCTTTTCGATATAATCGGCTGGGGATTTCGCTAACTCCTGTAAAGCCCGGCGCAGACAGAGCCGACTCGACCCGATCCGACTGGTTTTCAGTCAGGCTAGAGTCAGTTTCGCTCAGTCGGAGCCGATACAACATGTTGAATCGGCCTCGAATGACCTCCGACTGGCACTTGACTGGCAAAACCGGAGTCCTGAGGCAGCGCATACTGAGTTAATCAGGCTGAAAACCAATCGGATCGGGTCGAGTCGGCTCTGTCTGCGCCGGACATAAGGCGCGCAACGTTTCCCCCTACAGTAAAGAGAGTGTGTCTTTGGTAGACCCTATTTAATAACGTGTTTAATGTAACATTATTTTAGAGAAATATAATTTGGAGCATCTTTAAAAAATATCAGATTCTAAAACAGAACCGTAGAGAGATTATATACAGCGATGTTTCATGAAAACAGTTTAATGTTGTTTTGTTCGCGCATAATGTGAATGGTGTATCGCGGCTGTGCACTGTTAAATATTGTGTTAACCTTGTGGTTTATGACATGTTTTTACTGAGTTTTGTGATATCTACAAAACAGATATATTACCTTTAAGGACCGTCCTGGCTTTCTATGATTGGCTTATGGCACTGGTTTTTTTAAAGATGCCAAATGTGTCAACCAACATGGTCAAAATTGAAATTAAGTGAACTAACTTCAAACATGTTTTTTTAACATTGACACAACTTATATTTTCGTGAAATATAAATATCTGGGCTTAATCTATCCCCAATTCTACGAAATATCTATGGACATTTAGGATTTCCTATATTTAAAAGAAAAATATGATATATTTTCACATTGCCATACTAAAATCCTACTATTCCAAATGGCATTACAAATAATACAAATAATTAAAGTGGGCTTCTGTCATCATGTGTGCCATTTTCGGGGCTTCTGTTTCTTAAATTTTAGTTTTTAGGTCATTTTAAAGTGAAAAATAGCCTTAAAATTTGAATTTTGCAATTTGAAGTTTTTGTAATGCAATTTTTTTTTTACTGTTGTTGGTTCAAACTTATTGTATGGAAACAATACATGATAGGACATATTTACATGATATAAATTTGGAGCAAGACACTTGCAAACAAAATTCAAATTTGATTCTTGTATGTGTTTCGGACGTTACACATTGTTAACATTTACCCTTTTTTTACATTTCTATGACCAGTTGTGGTTTAAATCTTTGCTATTTTGGAATATTTAAATACAGAAAATATATGTTTAGATGTAAATCTATCCAAATTCTTCTTTGAAATGGTCAAATTAACTTCATAGCACAGAAAGGGGTCTTCTATCAACCATAGACATTATAGTACAGTACAGTACATGTAAACTTGATTTATATATAATTATATGTTCAGGTCTCCAAAGTAGAGACAATTTTAAGGGTTTTAGTGAAATTATGAAGTACTGTGTACCTAGTACTACAATAACTACAATTTGAGAATTGTGATCTGTAATTTATTGTAGTAAAGTTGCATTATGTTATGACATACCCTATTTTGTTTCGGACGTTACATGGTGTTAATAACATCACTTCAAAACATATCTTAACTCGCTTTGTTTGCACGATTTTGCAAGCAAAACCCATAAATATGTGCATTAATTGAACTCCCAACGAAAGGGATAGTGAATGAAGTCCATATTGATAGACAAAATCCAAGATTTTGTACAAATATTACATGCAATTAGAAACTGTTATTAATATACAGTCAAAGGATGATCGATGTGACTTTCCAGAGTTTCCTTCATCATTTTACAAAAGATAAAAGTATATGTAAATTGTACAATGACATACATTGTATATGATTTGAATTTTCCATTTTCTTATTTTGATAAAACATGAAGCTCAAACTAAATTTATCAAACTATTATCAAACTATTATCAAACTTTTATCGAAAATTAGAATAACTGTCATAAATGCATTACTGATCAATATGATATTAGCAAAACCTCAAATTCAAGTTATAATGGCACATGTACAGTACACTTGTATGTACCACATAAGGTTATGGTCAAGAAAATATATTTGTTCCAGCAGATATGGTTACATTTTTCAAACATAGCTGACTTGCGCAAAAATGTAATTGATCATAAACCAGTAATGTTCTGGAAATTGCCTTAAGAATAAGATAAGGAATTATCTTGGTGTACATGTACTGTACCTATAGTTTACATGGCATATGCCATATAGTATTTCAAAACTAACTTTTGTTTTAACATGTGGATTTTTTTAATACAAATGATTAACATTTTAATTAGTGTCAGTAAAACATGTGGATCAACGCAGATTATTTTCTTCTTATCAAGTTTAAGTATATGAAAAAAACATGTTTTGCAACTTTGAGTAAATTTAGCATAGTTATACTGTACATTTGTATATCACTAAAAGGCTCTGTTAATGAAAATGTCTATATTTCCACTAAATGAATAATGAAACAGAGACTTAACATTTGTTTCTTATAGAACATTATAAAGGCAATCAACCTAATAATGCATTTGATGTGATACAAAAAAACAAAATCAGTATACATGTAGTTCTGTGTGTACTTTACAACATGAACAATTATGGGGCAAAAATAGCAATTCCTCACATTTTATAAATAAAAGTTCCTTCCCAGAGACAAATAACTGATAATTTATTTTTCAAAACACTTTTGCTTGGAGCAGGAAGCATATAGATCATGAAAAATGTAGATAATACTTTTTTAAATGTTCCAAATTGAATTTTTTGTGCAATCAAAATGTGTGTAAACACCATTTTGTAACGTCCGAAACGAGCTCACAATACCATACAAAATATTCTGTAAATGGTAAACAAAATACAGGAGTTGTTGCAGCAGGTAGTGTTTCAGTTCCACAAAAGAAAGGTTATTGTTCCAAGTAGATTAGTCATATCATTCACTATATCAAATGTCTTGTAAATCTTTAGTGGTTACAAATTAGCTGAGAAAAATCGATGAAAAATTGGTGAAAATGTGGATTTGGGGCAGACTAAGCATCTAAATGTTATTGAAGCATCATGTATTTTGATGATTATGTTTCATTTACATGATCTAAATGAATAATAATAACCATATATTATCATTTTGAAAATAAATGCACTAAAATATCAATTTTATGTTAACAATTACCCCATGTAACGTCCGAAACACATTTGTTTACATTGGTTGATCTCAAACATTTGTTTTGGCAATTAATTACCCAATTCATGTGTAAATTTGTTTCAAAATGAATACTATTTTATATTATGATGATTGATTCATATAATGTGCCCTTTGCTGTGACTTATGAGCTTATAAGTTACATTTTTGGTTTCGGACGTTACATTTGTTTCGGATGTTACAAATGTTAACGGAAAGTTAACTTTAAAGATATAATCATAATACAATAAGTTATTGCATTTTTTTTTCTGTGATGGGAAGGTACATCAAGTCTCTTCAAAACTGAGATAAATAATTGTTTGTGTTATCCCCCTTTTAAAAATTATTCCTAAAGAAATATTGTTTCGGACGTTACAAAATTGTTAACGGAAAATGAGAGCATGTGTGCATTTCATGTTTTTTTTTTTTTTAATCGCTGGCTTAAGAAATCAGTCATTTCCCTTTTAGGCAATATGATGAGGAAACTGTTAGTTCAATTTTCATACTGATATCATTTCAATAAATTATGATACTGGTAGGGGTAATGAGGGGTTAAATTGTTAACGGAGGATGTAACGTCCGAAACACCAATTTTGATGGCATTGTACTGTCAAAATATTACTTTACATATTAAGTGCCGTTAATTTTCTGAAAGTTTAACTCACACTCGTTCATAATTATCAACCAATAAAAAAACAAAAAAATCTGTTAGTGTTTTTTTATACCTGAACATAATTGAATCCATTTTTGGTTGACAAATTTCCGTTAACAATTGGCCCTTTAGGGTTATCTGACCTATATAAAGGGAAGTCCAAATATTTTCGTTAAGGTATGGGAGATCAATCTAGGTGGATGCTATAAGAAAATACAAAAATAAGTTTTCAGTTCAGTATGTTTTTAAAAATACAGGCCTTCAAAGTGCCATTAAGCCTTTTGGCACCTTTAAAAAAACCAGAGCCTTATATCTATATGCGCAGCTTTAAACATGTTAACGCAATTAGGTCTACACAATGCGCAATTAATGCTCTGTCTAAATCCAGTCCTCCCTTTAATAAGTCCGGCGGAAATTTAAGTAACCCATATAGGCCTAAGGCATGCACGCTAACCCCTATCATTAACATAATGTATTAAGGAATGATCGGGTTTTCTATTATTGGCTTATCGGCTCGGCTGTAATATAATTAGTGCTGCATTCTGCAGACTGCCACTCTAATGCTATAAATCCACGGTTGTCCGAATTTTACAAGGACTGCAAATATTTCATAATTATCCCCTTCTACAGTAAAACATTACATGATTAGCTCTCAATGTTTTTATTAATCTTGATTATGTTTAGTATAATAATGTTGCAATAAAACTATTTTTTATTTTGCATCATCACTGAGCTATATCGATACCATACTACTGTAATGGTTCGGTTTTCCCGGTCAAATTCGTCAGAACAGCTGCATACAAACTGACGATTTTATCATTCAGTTGATTGACTGACGATTTAAAATTTTAGATCATCATATGATTAACTAGAACGATCGTGCCATTTAACTTTTAGAGCATGCGATCGCTAATTCCTGTCAAACCGAAATGAAAAATGAGCATCAAAATGAACAATTTGCAGAAAGAGCATTCAATTTAGCACGGAAAACGCAATGGTGCTAAATTGAATGGAGATTGTGCATGCAGTGTTACATTACATAAGACAAAAACTAGTTTGAATATAAAGGAGTACAAACAAAAATGCATATTAACAAATGTGATGCTCTTAAAGTGAAAATGAATATAGCGAACAGCACAGACAAATCGCGCTAATTTGAATTGATCGAATCGTCAGTTTGCAGTGCTTTTCTTACGAATTCAACAGGGAAAACCTACATTATTTATCCTTATTGTGCCGTATAATAATCCATACCAAATATTCAGTAATATAGGTACTAGTATTACATTACGCAATGACTATATCATGTCAGTTACAATTATATTAATGAATGCTTTCGTATTTATGTGTAAACGATTACTGCGTGGATAAAATTCCGATTCATCTCTAACAAAATAATTTATTTATGAGCCATTAATTATATATATTGTATGTACGTTGTGACAGATTACTGGAAAATGCTACGTTCAATGTATTGGAAACTTTAAAGTAACATTGTAATAATCCACAACACTTACTTAGAACTCTATAGTGTTCCTATTATACCTTGTTGTTTTCCCAATTGTATTACCAATAGATTGGAAGCATGGGACAGGTTTGTTTCTTCTTCAAATTTACCTTTCGTTAAAAAGATATTAATGATTGATTCAGAAATTTTTAGATTTGTAATTATCCACGGACTGGAAAGTTATAACCATGTACAAAGTCAGTGCAATGAGTTAGCAAACATCACGTGGCATTTTCGCTCGTTACTCGGCCATGTGAAATGTTCACATTTTAGTGATAGTGGACATATATACCGTATCACATTCACAAATACACATTTGTTCAACCATTCAACACTTTTGCGCATGACCTCAAAGTTACTAGATCCCTTTAACTTAAAGGGAAAGTTGAGTTTTGGTAGAGAGGGCGCTAGACTACTTAATTGGTTTGTGAGGTAATGAAAAACTGAGTGTAAAATTTGAAAGAGCATAATATTTAAACAATAAAATCATCTTTGTTTGATCAAAATCGGTTCAGAAACGGCTGAAATATCCATAAATATAACAATTTGTAATAAACCCGGGGCCCGGGTTTATTAGAGAATTTTGAACCAGCCGTTAAAAATTCAAAAAAATGCTTCTTTCTTTTCAAATAGTTACAAAATACGTATTTAAATAGTTGTTGGTTATTTCTCTATCTAATCACTATTTCAACAAAGCATCACATGCACAATATTTTATTCAAAATGGTTGAAACCGATGAGTGTTTAGAGAGCGCCCTCTTACGTTTTAACGGCTCTTTTTGAATGATAACATGATCTTTACTACGTCATTTGTAATTTTGTGTTCCTTTCTAGTTATAATTATTAGTTTGTAATGTAATGATGCAGGTTTTGGTTACTAAAATTCAGTTTCACTAAAACTGTACTCTCCTTACCAGAACTCAACTATCCCTTTAAGCATGTTAAGATTTATATGGTAAATACGTTTAACAATTAACCCATATTTACATGTACATATAATCTAGTTCATGTGCATTATCGTTATACATTTGCATTTCCATGAAGTATGTAATTATTGAGACGATGACAAGCCGGGATTCATCTAGGCCTTGCCACCTGCTGTAAGAAAAACATTATTTTCATCTAAGTGTGTCAAAACGGAAAATGCATCACGATTTCGCATTTGACGTTAAATGTATAGAATGTATAGAAAGAGAGAAATGGAGTAGGAGAGACCGAAAGAAGAGCAATCATTGGGGAGAGGCCGACTCACATTCAGTTATCATTAACAAAGTTATTGATGGAGATAGAGAAAGAGAGGGTACTAGAAAGGGTACAATAAAATGTTGAATTTGTGACGTCAACTCTTACCAGCCTGGCTGCATTTTAACAAGGACATACATGCACAATAAAATGCATTGAACTATTATGATCAAGTTAGTCGTATATGATTCGGGGCTATCTGTATGCAGTTTGAGGATATCGGTCTCTGTTCTGCATGTATTATGACCCTGTCCAAAATAGAATGATGTCAAAAAACAAGGAATGAGAATGGAAGAGGGAGAGGCTACAAGAGAACGGAAAGATCGAATAGCCTTTTTCCAAGGCCCAACGACATTTTGTCCCAATCATGTGTCATTAATCAGTGCGTATATAAGAAGAACAAGAGGTCCGAGTGTACAGGCACATACATACAGCGACTGAATTTGAACTTTGATAGCAATCACCCAGGGCTTTGACTGAAGGCTAAGAAGAGATTTGAATTTGTCTGTCTCGACTGGGCACACACGTAACACAACAAGTGGCGCCAAGCGGGCGGGCGAGCCGGGAAATCGATGGTCGAATTGAAACCAAGTAAGGGAAAGTAGACGAGTGGTACTCCTACGCTCTCTTGTTTGGATTCTACCCCCCCCCCCCCACCCCCTCCTACCCACCCCCAGCCCCAATGCTACCTCACCCTCATCCCTGCCCAATTCGACATCACACAAGCATCTTACTGCACGTGTATATTTCTATGACTTGTTTTTAATTCGTCTGCTCTGTAAACAAATTAAGTTTTATAACTTGATGTAGGGGCAAATTAGAAGATAAGGGGGGTGTTTCACAAATATCCTAAGTTGAACCTAACTCTAAGTTCGACTTTAAAGGGATCTAGTAACTTTGTTGACATGTGCAAAAAGTGATGAGTGGTTGATGCAATGTATATTGCTGTTATCTCATATGTCCACAGGGTATTGTGTGAAAATTTCAAGTCAAATGGACTTTGCATGGCCAAGTAATGAGCGAAAATGCAAAGTGATATTGGGTGATATTCACTAACTCACTGCATTCACTTTGTACAGGGATGAAAAACTCGCCCGGAGTTTTTCTTATCTGAATACTTTGATCGTACATATCTTTGTAACGAAAGGGAAATTTGAAAAACTGAAACCTGTCCCATGATTTTATTGTTAATACGAATACAACAAGATATGAGGGAACCGCTAGAATTAAAATTTTATTTTGAGGATTTGGACAATGTTACTAAGTCCCTTTAACATTTTGGAAAGCCAATTGTAGCCTTGAAATCAAATTTAGTCAACAGCTGTTAGACATGTTAGACTTTTCATAAATTTTACATCAAGAACACGAAATCCCCATCATAATAACAAATATAAATGATTTGAATCAACATTTTATGCCTTCTAAACAAAAACAAAACAAAACAATGTTTCAAAGAAACTAACAGCCTTCCATAAGTTGTTAAGTCCAACTTAGAGTTAAGTTCAACTTAGGATCTTTGTGAAACACCCCCAGGAGATTATACATGTGATTTGTACACATAACATACTATCACTCGTTTAACCTACCTCGCCCCCGTCAACACAAACTACACTACAGTGCATTTCTATGATTTTTTTTTCTACGCTCTCTTTTTTAAACAAAAAATGACAAGTGAAATGACAAGTGCCTCCATTCAGACAAGGGCATTTTGGCACAGGATCTAACTCTAACTCTCATTCAACACTATCCCCACGTTCATGTGTTTTTAACTAACATCATTTTATACATACACTTTACACAAGCAGAATGATGACTTACTGCTGTGCATGTATTTTCCGATTTGTTATGTTCGTATGGGTCAGCTTTCTTCGTTTTATAAATCCCCTCATTCGCAAACAAACACACACAATACTTTCGAATATACTCATTACAACGGAATATTATTTGTTTTTATTTTACTCTACTACACTCGAACACACACATACACACCCACACATAAACACATTCACACACACAAATACAGTAATAAATATTGCACATACATACGACCACTTGCATAACAAATTACATGATATTAAAGGGGTAGTACAGTTTTGGTAAGGCTGAGCTTTACTAGCCAAAGCCTGCACAATAACATTACACAATACACACTAATACTGTAGTTATAACTCCACCATGTTCGAAAGGTATAGAAAAGTACAAACGAATAAGTAAAATGCCTGTTATCATTAAAAAAGAAACATTAAAACACAAGAGGACGCTCTCTAAAAAAGCATTGGTTTCAACCATTTTTCATACAAAACTATGTGGTGACGTTTTGTTAAAATAATAATTAGATAGAGAGATCATCAACAACTATTTAAAAACCTCTTTTGAACATTTTTGAAAAGATGTAAGCATTTTTTACATTTTTAAATCATCGAATAAATCCTAATTATATTCGGATTGAAAATGAACTGTTCATCACGAGATTGCCATCAACATTCGTATCTCTCCTACAAACATTATAAGCATACTGCTGCGGAAGTTTACTCACTTCGGCCTAATGAAACATACACAAACTCAGCCATACACACACATGATTGCACAAGGAACCACACACCTACATTATACCATCATTAACACTCGTATTACGAAGCTGACACAGCCAAGGATGATGGTATAATGTTACCGCTCTGCAGCTGAACGGAAGGCACGCAAGTACGTACGCACGCAAACACAACCACACACACATACAATTAAATTATCATCAACACCCGTATTACTTTAGCGCACAGTTATTAAAAGAAAGTCGCACATACACACATACACGCATACACACACATACACACAAACATACATACGCACGTACGCACAACCACACACATACATACAAACTATCATCGTTAGTCGTATAACTTTACCACAGAGTGATAAGAATCTGACACAATGATGATATAACGTTACCGCCCTGACGCGGAACAAAAGTCACACACGTACGTACGCACGCACGCACGCACAGCCACAAACAATTTAACCATCCTCAATATTCGTATAACTTTACCGCAAAGTAATATTAAGTTGTACAACCAAGGATGATAGTTTGACCATACCTCTCGACCGCTTAAAGGGGAATTAACCCTTATCCTTTTGACTTACTGGATGTGATGAGAGCATAACTACTATCATTGCTAGTCACTTATTTCCTCATGTATATTCCCGATTACAAAAATAATCAATATTTTATGGACCACTGTCGTCTGCTTTCAATGCCCATAGGAGGCGGCCATTTCTTTAACTACTCGTGGTGAAATGACGTGACAGGCGGAGAACATAATAGCATTATCGTAACCCGCTATTGTGTTCTCCGCCTGACACGTCATTTCACCGCGAGAAGTTGAAGAAATGGCCGCCTCCTGTTGGCATTGAAAGCAGACGACAGTGGGCCATAAAATATTGATTATTTTCATTATTTGGAATATTCATGACAAGAGTTATGCTCTCATCACATCCAGTAAGTCAACAGGCTAGGAGTTCATTCCCCTTTAAGGAAAATCACGCATACAAACTTACACACAGACATACACATACACATATACACATACAAACAAACAAACATACGCACGTACTCACAACCACACACATACGATCAAATTATCATCAATATTCGTATAACAATTAAAATGATAAGAAGCTAAACACAACCAAGGATGGTAATATTACGTTACCACTCTGCCGCTGAACGAAAGGCACACACGTTCACACGCACGTACGTGCACACGCACACACAACCACACGCATATCATTAAATCATAATCAACACCCGTATTACCATGATTATTTTACCGCACAAATATAAGAAGATGTACCACATAGGATGATACTATAACCTTACGTCTCGACCGCTTAAAGGAAAATCACACACGTACACACGGACACACATACATGCACGCACAACCACACACAAACAATCTAATTGTGATTTATATATTCGGATAATGTCCCAGAAATGATAAGACGCTGTACAACCAAGGACGATAATATAAGCTTACCTCTTGACCGCTTAAGGAAAATCCTACACCTACACATAAATAGTAACCACACAATCATACACATACACTGTTATTATAATCAACACTCGTATACCTTTACCACATGCTGATAAGCAGCTGACGTAAACAAGGACATTTATATGATAACGTTACCTAATGAAACACAAACACACACACACACACACACACACACACCCACACATACACACACACACATACACACACACACATACACACACACACACACATATATATACATACAACCACGCACAAACGCATACACATACGGGTATAATCAACACTCGTATGGCTTTAAAAGCCTTTAATACATGATAAAAAGCAGCTGACAATGTTCAATGTTCAATGTTCAATGTTCAATGTTTTATTTCTCATGTCACCCTGTCGTAGGGTATTGAAGAAAATCACATTTAGCACAATATAACAAATATATACAGATATATATACACATATTCAAAACAATATATCACAAAATATAAGAAAACTAACATGTAACATAAAACAAACAGGAAGTAAGTTAATTGCAAATTTAAAATCGATCAAAAATGTAAACTTTCGAAAATGTGAAGATCATTGAGATGATAAACTCGGTCTTGTCAAATTTAATTTCCCTATACCTTTACTAAAAGGTGATATTAACCGCTATGCAATGATGACCAAATAAATGAACAGTGATACTGACAAGTTAGCAGGAAACTATTAATCATAATCTAAAGTAAGTTTGTAAAAATGAACTATTCCAGAATCAATATAGTAATATACTTAACTTTCATAATTATGGGGGCTAAATAATCATTATAATATGGTGTGAAGACGATATTTAGCAAACAAAGACAAGTAAATAAAACGCAATCGCAATATTTATAATAATAATAAAGAAGTACAAGAAAGAAAACAAGGTCAATCGCAAGCTATGAATTGACCAAGGAAATGTTACTATCAAGAGAATGCACAACGGCTATTGAAATATCAATGCAGTAGAGAAGAAAAAAAAACAAGAGCAAAAACTATTTACATACAACAAAGGTACTTGTTCAGATCATGCAGTAAACGTGTGCATCAACATATTATAAAAGACTATAATACTTTCCAAGTTACCACTATTCGTCAATTTGAAGGATAATCATACATACTACAAATCAGCGTTGTGGCTGCAGACTTTAACTATTTCTTATAGAGTGCCATTATGATACAACACAATTTTGATACATTTGCTAATTCCCTATGATTTACACTATTAAATAACTGACTCATTTTCATTACATTCGGTCTCACTCTATAGTATGACTTTATAAAGGTCTTTCTTTCATTATCTAGTACTGGACATTCAAATAGATAATGAAATTCATCCCCTAATTTATTATTGTTACAAATGAACACACACACACGCATACACACACACGCACGCATACACACATACAAATAAACGCACACACACGTACACACACACACACACGCGTATACAAACACATACTGTTCAAAAGAAGCTGACAAGTTGACACAAACAAGGAGAGGGATATTATAACGTGAACTAACGAAGCCCTCACGCACGCACACACACGAACAAACCCACACACGCATACACACACACAAACACACACGCGCATAGACAAACACACGATGTTCAAAAGAAGCTGACAAATTGACACAAACACGGATGTGGGCTATAACGTTACCTGTCGGTCGGTTAATGACGTAAGGTATCCGGTAATCCAAGGCTGTCGCTAGCATAATGTGTCTCGATCTACAGTAGATTACAAAACCACGCGTATGCAAGGTGGTTAGGCGATACGTCTCTGCGGTTTTGTGTATAGCGCCCTCATTCGGTGAGCTTGCAATAGTGCAGATGAACGATCGAACTATGTTTCTAAAATGCGGGGCAGGCATATTTATGTCACGAACATTGCATAATGTTCTGTTTTTCATAATATATGTTGCGAATACTTGTAAAGATAAATACTTAACATAAAATATTTATTAACCTGACGATATATTTCAACTAACCATGAAACCATTTTCTTAATTAAAACAAATACACACACACAGAGGATTCGTTTAGGGACTATACTTTGTGTGAAGAAAGAAATGCAGCTTGATAAGGAGTGAGGGAACAAATCGCAAAACATACTAATAAACAAAACAATACACAGTATTAACATTATGATGCTATTAAAACAAGTAAGTTTCAGAAATAGCATTAAAGGAGTCCAGGACAGAGACATATCGAAGTTCAATTTCAAAGGGATCTAGACATCTAGTAACTGTGTTGACACGTGCAAAAACTGGCGAATGGTTGAACAAAATAAGTGATTTAATAAGTCCACTGAGTGATGTTTGAAAGTTCTATCGATAAAACAAAATAATACAACAAGGTATGAGAGAACCGGTTTTGAGGATTTTCACAATGTTACTAGATCCCTTTAACATGTTTAAAGGACACTTTTACCAAAGTGATGTAGCAGTGAGGAGAGGGATCGAGTTCGCTATGTTATCATAATGCGGATGACGGTACATTAACTGGATGCTACCTACGATATGACTGTGGACCGTGAACGCAGATTTAGCATCTGAATTATGCCGAAATATACATGTATTATAGCCAACACCATGACCACTGACGGTTGGTCACACAGGTATACATAATATACAATCACGTGAAGCATAAACAATGCAAGGACGACATATCACCTGTCCATGACACCATAGTAGAAAAGAGGGACAGGGTATATGACTGATAGGAGAAGAATGGGATAGGGGCAGTTGCGTAGCTGCTTTGAGGTGGACACGTCGGGGGGAACGTGCCCCCAATAATATGACAAGCACAATAAAAAAAAAAATGTAAAAACTAAAGAAATACATGAAGGTGTGCTCCCTAATAATTCGAGTGCCCCCAATCATGCTACACATAATTATGGGTCTGTGTGTGGGGGGGGGGGGGGGGGGGGGGGGGGCAGGCAGACCCTGGGGTGAAGGAATGGGCACATGTAGTTAAGATGGGAGATCATTGTGCCCCCCTCCCCCATAATAATTTGACAAACACAATACAAACCTAATAAGTAAAGGGGGAAACTGTGAACAAAATAGAGAAATACATTAAGGTGGGCCCCCTAATAATTAATGCCCCCCCCCCCCCAAACAATCAGTCCAACCACGCTACGCCTATGGGACTCTCTGACTGAGAAGAAGAGAAGAGGGGGGGGGGGGGCATGCAGAGGTGACGGAAGGGGCACAGGGGGTCGGGAGGTTATAGAGTGGTGGAGCTGAGGAAGGCGCGGACAAAGCGAGAGAGGAAATTAATTTCCATTTCCTACAAGCGGAGATGACTCATGGCCGGTCCTGCATCTTTAATTCCACCGAGCGAGGCGGTCGAGCGGCAAACTAAAGCGATGGTTGGAGATTGAGTAGGGCTGGAGTGCAGAAAGGGGGCATGGGGTGGAGGGAAGTTACCCTCCCTGTAAGCATGGTTAGAATGAAATGCAATGAATACATGTAAATATATACATCATGTACATCATGATCGAATGCATACTGACCCTCCCACTTCCCGTTGTATGTCTATGGAGACATTTTCTTTGTACAAGGCTACCCCCCCCCCCCCCCCCCCCCCCATTGGATTCAATAAAGCGATATGGTTGGAGATTGAGAAGGGCTGGAGTGCAGTATGACATAAAGGGGGCAATTGGTTAGGCAACTGCCCCTGTAGGAAATAAATGTACTGAAGTTATATTATTGTAAAGCATTTATGAATCTTTATTACATAATACAAAGATTACCGCCCAACACCCAACAAGCCTATGGATACAAATATATTTGCACAGGGCTGCTTCACTCATTTAAATTATTTATCGTTTTCTGATACCCCCCCCCCCCCCTCCCCCCAACAACAAAAATAATAAATAGAAAATAAATACAAGAATCCATCATGACCATGGAGCGACTTATTTTGTATGCGTTGTGGATGTGTTGTGGTACGATCGGATGACCACTTGACTTCAATCATGTGGTTCCGGATTCAAAACCTTTATTGATACCGTATGCATACATGACTGTCCTCCAGCAAGGCATTTCATTCACATTCCTGCACAACCCTGGTTAAGTGAAATAAATTCCCTAAAATGCCAGATGCGCCTTGTCCGGGCAGCTTAGCTCTTTAAAACCAGGATAATAATGATACTTCGTATATAACAGGGGAATTATCTTTATAAATGCATTGTATACCTTTGCTATTATAATGTTGTTGTCTTTTTGCTGACCCATTTAAAATGTATTTTCCTTTTCTAGAACCAAACTGTTAACTGATCAATAATAGTAAAAGTTAATGTAGCACCTCCAGCTAAGGGATACTGATTTATTCACCTTGCCTATCCGTGTAAATGTTTGTAAGGTAACTAAATTATTCATTCTTGTAGATTAAACGAGAATATTACATGAACAATATAATGAGTACAGCAAACCTGTCAAAGCGGCCACTTGTTTATAGCAGCGACAGTGTCGTTAGTGGCCACTAAAATAATAAAGGATGTGAATGCGGTTCAATAGCACCTAAGCACTGCAGCGTCTAACAGGCGGCTGGCTGGAATACTCCATTGGGAGTGTGAAATGTGCACTTCATGTGCATGAATGATTGCAGTATGTATCCGCGGACCGGGTTAATAATCCGTCTTTAATTAGATCATCGGCCTACATTGCTCACTGTTCTACAGGGGCCGCGGAATGGTTTTGAAAGTGGAGGGGCTGACCACATTTGAACTGTTATATATTTCTTTATTTTATGCTTATGTATTTCTTTGTTTTAATCGAAAAAAGTGGGGGGCTGCAGCCCCCCCCCCCCCAGCCCCCCCCCCCCCCCCCCCCGGTTCCGCGGCCCCTGTTCTATATATCGCTGTACATAGTCATACATGTTTGACTGTAATATTATGCAATAATAAACTGTTCAGTTTACTGCAAACAATGAAACAAGGTCCGATGTCGTGTTACTCTTATTATAGGAATACTTTAATTGATTTAACATGGATATAATATCTGAAGAAGTGCAAGCTCTTCCTTCCGAACACAATGATGTGAAAATCGGGTGGAAACTACTGAAAATGTACTGTTTTATCCTCCATACAAGCGTTAGCTCATTGTTGTACAGGCGGGTATAAGCCCGAATCTTTTACATGTTAAAGACATGTAAGATGGCGTCTCTTTCGTGGACGGGACGCTACTTTATTACAGCGCAGTAGCAGTAATGCGTTTAGCAGTCTCCCCTACTTGGGACGGGTACAGGGGTGCATTAGCGGTGCGTGCAGGGACGGTGAAGTGCATGCGAAGACGACGCCATCTTTGTTTCAGCGCGTGTAAGATCGGAATTAAAGGTAATTGGTAGCCTCGCTGCCACTTGCCTAACTAAATTGATGTGCATGGGGTATAGGATGGGTAAAACGCCTGCTACCATCATCTGCTACGTCCACTGAGTGATATTTGTGTAAAGTTTAACGGCACACATGCAATCTGACATGTACTGAATCATTGGCACAAGGTGGTTTATGCATTTGGAACATGCGTTCCGGTGATAATTTCAAATTCAATCATGAATATCTCAGTAACGAAGGAGAAACATGAAAATCCCAAACTTCTATTAAACAATGTTAAAAGGGAAACAACAAAATTACATGCAAGAGAATCGCTAAGGTTCAAAATGTGTTTCTCTAATTTGGAAAAAGTTTCGAATGCACTTTAAAACTTCCCACATGGTGCAGGACGCGATAGCTTTTTTTTCTCCTACTTTCCATACGAGGTAAATGACATAATACATGTGTGTGCATATGAACATGTCTTCTGCGTTGTATAGACATGATTAAAAGTATAAATAGAAGAAGTGCATATATTGAAGTTGCATCGCGTCACTTTGTATGCCCGTGTGGGTCCCTAGCTGTAGCATCTCGCCAACCTGTTTACGTGTGTTTTAGTGTTTTACCCGCCAAATTGCCCTTCCAAATTGACGGGAATCAATTTAGAGCGCGCTCTAAGCCCAAATCTGGATTAGTCGCCACGTTCAGACGGTCGTGAGTGTAGTGTTTATCGATCGCTAACTGACCTTAGTATCCATTAACTGAGATTTGCGCTTTTAAGTAAATCGTCC
Organism: Echinarachnius parma; assembly: GCA_037951105.1. NCBI lineage: Eukaryota > Metazoa > Echinodermata > Echinoidea > Clypeasteroida > Echinarachniidae > Echinarachnius > Echinarachnius parma. The sequence continues at coordinate 84,485 of JBAMJV010002417.1, forward strand.
CAAACCCCTTCTTTTAGATTACTTTTATTCCGTATACCTGTGTAGGTTGTAAGAACTTTTGAAAATTTGACTAAACAATCCAACATAACATTGTCTGTATTTTCTGTTTACTAGTCAAGCATTTGCTTTTGTAAATATTTGTACTGCACATGTATGCAATTATTTTCATAATTATGATTTTGATATGAAAAAAATATGTAAAATGAAAAGAAGAAAAAAGTGCACCAAGATTGACCTATGTACTTATGCAAAACCCGAAAAACGTAAATTCGGTAATTTTGGAGATAAACGTACCACCAAATAACACCAATAATTGTATTTCAAATAATACCTTACCTATTGTAAATCAAGGTATATGTTTGAAGATATGATTAAAATCATCACACACATTTTGTTTTTTATTTGTATTATTTTTCAGCAGGTTTCATCGCAAATATCTCGAATTGGTAACATTATTTTATCGTTTTTGTTTGCATTTAAACTGTTATTCAATCATATCAAAGAAAATACAATTTGAGGGGAACAAAAATTGAAGAAAATACAATTTGAGAGGAACAAAAGCAAGGAAGCAAACATACTTGACCTACTGATCTCAGAGTCTGTCATTGTCATCGTATCATTTTCTACCTTTCAATATTTATCATTTCTACCATTTTGCATCTTGCAGATACAGGTACCACCAAATTACACAAAATATTTTCTTTTAAATTATACCTTACTTAATTTCATAACAAGGTATATATATGTTTGAAGATATATTGAAAAGTATCACACACATTTTGTTTTGTATTTGTATTATCTTTCAGCAGGTTTCATCGCAAATATCTCGAATCGGTAAAATGGTTTTATCGTGTTATTTTATATTTAAACACTTATATTTATTTATTTATCTATTCTTGTCTTCTTTCAAAATACAGAGTAGGTCGTTTTGTTAAAAAGATGCTTTATTGTCAGTCGTATCAAAGAAAACACAATTTGAAAGGAACAAAACATTAAAGAAAATACAATTTGGGAGGAACAAAAGCAAGCAAGCAAACATCCTCGACCTACTGATCTCAGAGTCTGTCATTGTCATCGTATCATCTTCTATCTTTCACTGTTTATCATCTCTACCATTTATTCCAAGTTTTCTTGTTAATACGTTCCCGTCGACATAATGCATTACTGTGACGGATGGAATAGCTTCAAACATACGTTGGATCAGTGATGTGTTTTAAACCTGCATAGTCGTCATTATATATTTCGAATTTTTATTTATGTATACAACACTCAAAATAATGCACTTTTGTAACAGATGGGGCGTTTTAAACCGACTTTGGATGAAGGATTATGTTATAAAAGTGAACAGTCTTCATCATTTATTACGAGTTCTCTTCTTTTATAAAAAAAAAGAAGAAAAAAAAGGAGGAAACACTGTAAAAATAGTGCACTTGTGTAACAGATGGGACGTTTTAAAAATGATCTCGTATAAATGATACGTTTTCAAATGTACGTAGGACAGGCGCATACATTTTCTGCGCGACTTTTAGCATCCTAGATCAGATATACTGGTTGGACAATCGATTCGAATGCATTGGCGTCGTGATTTGTCTATGAAAGTGTTTTGCCTTAGCTTTAAAGACACTCTAAGTGGTTCGTATCAATCAAATGATACCATTTTATCGCAATCTAAAATAATGCTAGTTTCATCCAAGTGGCTTACATTCTCTAGATGTATTCTATCACTACATGAAGAGTGCCGCACTGTACTTTCAATAATAAATTGCACAGAAATGTGTTCTTGTTATTTATCGGCGAATCATATCGCGATCTTTCTTTGTTTAAGTCATATCATAATTGTTATACCATATCCTTTTGTTTAATTCATTGCAGTGAACAGCTTAACATTGACACATAATTAATAACATCACAACGTTGGGAAAAGGGTAACATCAACTACGGTATGTTTGTAATGGCAGATCTATCCTATATCATATTTCCCATGTGTTATGAAACTTAACGTACACAACCTGATAACGTTGGTAGTTGTATAGTATTCATAAATACATGAACGGCTGGTAACGCGCTATCTTAAGTTGAATCGTTTCATTAAACAAAAACACATTTCTACAATCTTCTGCCGTATTATGTTTTATAATGGTGTCATTCAATTGCAGAAACAATCAATTTGATAAACTGTAAAATGAACTACAAATTATACTATGTGTACTCCATACTTATTTCAGTATTTCTTTAGGGTTCCTTTTAACGAAAACATCACAAAAGGTGTTTTTGCGTCGGATAATGCTACAAATATGTAATTTCCTACCGGCTGTTTCGTTTCGAGTCTTCTTTAGCTCCTTTAAATCATACATATCGAGGTCTGTTGGTAAGACTACTGAGTGTCTACTCGGGCTGGGCCGGTGGTTCTGCGATCGTCATCCAAATTGCGAGAGCTTCTCTGCAAATGTCAAGTTATGCAGCTTCCTTGCCGTATAGAGCATGTGAAGAGCATAGTTCCAAAAGGATCTTAATCCACTTTCCATACAACTTGAGTAAACGATATCATTACATTAATAAGCTACGTAACTGTCTAGAATACGCAATTCAGGACAAATTACACAATCAAAATTTAAAATGTGTAACGTTTCATTGTCATATTCCCGTAGGCATGTATACAAAGTTGGGCAAAGAAAACCTGTTTTCTCGAAAGTTGACCAAAGTGGATTTAGCGCCTTTTGGAATTGAGCGCTTCATGTATAGGGTAGGGTTACGGGCTGGTAAGGGCTTTGGGGTACACTAACTGTCACATCGAATTGGATTTCACGTCCAGATTGCATTCGCTCTTTTTGCTCGTTTGATTCTTTCTTTTTTTTCGTTCAGTTTGTATTTTATTGTTGTCAATATATAGTTTCTTGTTTTCGCGTTTTATCATATTTTTCTTTCATTTTGTATTTCATTTTCAGTATTTTCATTTGTTCTCGTTCTGTTATGGTTTCTTTCATTTTTTTTTATTTGTAAGACATTCTTATGTTTCCTCCCTTCTCAATTCCGTATAATGTTATTTTCATTTGACCCTTTATGGACAATATTCTCGTGTTTGTGTTTTTATTTTAGTCTTTCCAAGTGAATTTGTGTTTTACTGTTGTTTTAAATGCTTACAATAAGCGATTGATTTTTGTTTTGATTTAAATCGTTAATGATCGGAATCAAATCAACAAAAAATCAGAATCTGATTATATCAATCATCTCCCTGTGTTTTCTTTCTTCGCACTTTATTTCTAGTCCTAAATACATGTACCGCTATATTGAAGTGGTATTCGAAATCGATGCGAAACTTTGCGATTTAGTTATTTTGTTTGCACATAAAATGTCATCACATAATTATTTTAGGGTTTATAAAATTATCATTGTTTTCAGTATTGTTTATCAAAATGCATTCCCATATATGCCACTTTTATAGCATTACTTCATATCCAAAACAATCGCAATGATTTCTTTAAGCATAATTTTCCTAACATCAATTTACATATCAAAGTCAAAATGTGCCGAACTTTTAGGTCTAGCAGATCTACTGTCGAGGCGACAACTTTAAAAAATAACATACTACGGTAATCAAAATTACGAGTGTTTATTCAAGGGTTGATTGAATTAAATTCCAGACAACTTTATTCAATAAAATGTGATAGCTAAAAACAAGGACAAGATTATGCAAGCCAGGATTTGACCGAGAAAATTATACGAATTATGGCCTTTAAACATGTTTATTTCATCCGCTGTCGGTGGTCTTTTATCGGGGGCAAGGTGCTTTTTTCAAGTCTCATATCTGCACGCAATTTTTAAAACCAATATCCTGGTATTCTGACATTTGACGACCCTCTGATCCTAATATTAAAGCCGGTGCATATTCATACGAGACGGGGAAGAGGGGGGGGGGGGGGGGGGGCGGCTAGGGGCTAGCACAACCCCCTCCCCCTTATATTCCCCATACCAGGTGGCTTTGAAATTGCCAATATCCGTACAAAGATACAGTTAAACCTGCGTACAGTGATCACCTCAAGACAAAAGTGACCACTGCACACATCTGACCTCTATAGACAGGTACCGTAACACTGTTTTTCTTTACGGGGGGGGGGGTCACTTTTAATGCAAATAATTATGGGCAGTCTGGCTGATACAGACAGTTCGCTACTAAAAGACAGGTTCGACTGTATTTCTATAGTTGGAGAAAGCCACCTAATCTTTTGGTAAAAAACAGCTCATCTTAAGGCAAAACAATCCCAGTTTAAGCTAACATCTTTCATCCGTTTTGGGGTGCCATTCCAGCTCGGACAGGCAATTCTTATTAGTTGATCAAAGGAATATTGATTCGGGAGCGAAATACCACAGCTACCCCCCACCCCCACCCTCCTGGCCTACAATAACTGTCAGTGCCCATATGCCCCTGGAAAGGCGCACGTGCATTCTGGACGGCTGGTTATGGCAGGATGGATTTATTTTTGTCTCGTCCCGACCTGATGGGAACACAACATATAAATTATAATCAAAACATGTTTTTTTTTGTATATGGCAGTATGATCTTGTTAAAGAGTATTGGTGCTCAGAGATAACATTTTGTGTACTGGTAAACAACCGTATATGGTTGTTTGTGGTCGTGGTGTGGCAAGATTGGTAGAGCGCGCGCTTTCCGATCTCGAGATCCCGAGTTCGAACCCAGCCCACTCCGTTTGTCCTTCAGCAAGACAATTAATCCACATTGCTTCTCTCTATCCAGGATAAATGGGTACTTGGTCGGGTGTTAATTAGCCTTCTGCGCCCGTTGGACAGCTTGGCTGGTATGCTCCCCAAGGATTTGATACGCTGCGCAAGATAATTGTGTGGGTTTGACCTGTACCTGATGACTAAGGGTAATAATAATGCGCATAGAAACATTGCATAAAGCGCTATATAAAATTATTATTATTATTTGGGTAGATTTTGTGTGTTTAATGTCTCTACTAGAAATAAGAGTTTGTATTATGCTTACAGAGGACGAGGAGGGTATAATCGTGTGCTTCTTACGGTACCAAATTATTGTCCTTGTTTTATGAATAGTCAAAGCAAAGTAAAAATACATATTATAATTCTTAAGATATTCTAATGAGTTCCCGTCTGCTATTCTATGTCCGTTACGTTTCACATCAGTATATATAATATTTGTAATAATGCATATAGTACTCATTATCATTCTGCTCTTCCTCTATCGGTTAATAAATTGTGATTATTGTTATGTTAAGGACCTGAACACTTGTTAAATGTTGCCCCCCCCCCCCCTACCTCTCTCCCTCTCTCGGTCTGTCAGTCAAATCATCCCGCCCTGTCTCCCTATCTTGTCCATTTGGTGTTGATTATGCCCTTATCTTATGTGCTAGTGTGATCATTTCCGCACTGATTTTTATCTTAAAATAGACCGCCAGATACGCTTAAATTACAGAAAAGCATCTTGCAGCTCATAACGCAGACAACAACCAAAAGATACAGCCAAGTTGTCGTCCACTCAAGCTCCGTCTAACGATGGTTGGTCTGCAGCGTTGTTTTGTTACTCTGTATTTAAGATATACATGTGTGATTGTCACAGTGATGGTCACATTGATTTTTTTTTATCTCATTAGTATACTAATAATCTTAATGTTTTCACATTTGGATGTTTAATACGTTTAGATACGTATATTTCATTTTGATCTGGTTCATAAATGCAGCCTGCATAAAGGCTGGTGATTCATTTTCAAATAACAAAATAAAACATAAGGGGTGAAACCTTAATACGCAAATAGAGCACGCCCCCAATAATTGCGTGCCCCTTAATCTGTCCAACCATTCTATGCCACTGAAGAAGAAGAAGAAGAAATTGAAGAAGAAAAAGAAGGAGGGGGAGAAGCAGGAGGAGGAGGAGGGGAATAGAAGACGCGGGCGTGTTATTTGAGACAGTGAGGGGCTTTACAATCTCATCGAGCCAGACTGATTGGTTTAATTTGCAATCGCATTCTGGACGCTCTGGATGTATGGCCGGGTGCAAACACGACACTCTCTGCCCAAAAGATGCAATTTCCCCCGCTCCCCGCCTCGGGAGCCAGAGATCCCGCCGGCGGAACAAACTTCTTGTTTGCTTATGTCCTCTCCTTCTCCTCCCCCTTTTCTCTATCTACCTGACTCATGTTCCTCTTCCCTCCCACCCCACCTCTCTCTCAACACCCCCCCCCCCCCTCCCCTCCCCTCCCTCCCTCCCGCTCTCTGTCATCTCTTGTCTCCCGTTAGAACTCTCCCTATATAATTATGTCCTTCTCTATCTCTCTATCCCTCTCAACATACTTCTTTTGTTCTTGTTCTTCTTATTTCATATTTTTACACGTCTTTCGATATTTGTTTCCCCTCCACATTACATTCTAATCTATTTATTATTTATTTCTATTCTTGCTTAACATTTCCTTCTTTGCTTAATTTTCTGTCACTCGATCTCTCTCATTCTCTTTATTCTCTCGCATTGCCTCTCTATTTCTCTTCATTTTAAGCAAATAAAAGAAGTAGTCGGTGCAAGGTTAATTTTAAGACTAACTTCTCCGAGACACGCCGGACCCATGAACACAAGACGAACACATTCATTTTGGTTTTGTATTTGCTTGGCTACGTGTATTTGATATATAATTATAAGATGCCTTTCTGGCTTGGGTACATACTCTGCCCATCGCTTCGGCTCGCTCAATGCACGGGGGCATCGTACTATGTACTATTATAGCCCCGGTCACATGAATGTCAAATTGGGTGCCGAGTTGGGTGTCGTATTTGATATTATGATTAGTGTTGAGTTGGTGCAGTTTTGGGTGCCGGATTGGGTGCTGAGTTGGGTGCCGAGATGGGTGTCGAGGTGGATGCCGAGTCACGTACAGGGTTGGTTAACGATTTGAGAGGTTATGTCTGTATGAGTAGGTTGTCGAGTTGCATAAAGAGTTGGATGCTGAATTGATTGGCGATATAGGTTTCGACTTTCGTGCCAAATTGGGTGACTTGTTGGATACAGAGTTGGTTGCCGAGTTAGTTGACGATTTGGATGTCGTGATAATGCCAAAAGCCAAGTAAATTACGAGTACCGAATTAGGCGCCGAGTTCATTAAAGTTTTGATTGCCAGTTTGTATGCCGAGTTAGGTGACTAGTTGGGTGCCGAGTTGGGTGCCGAGTTGGGTGCCGAGTTGGGTGACGAGTTGAAAGCCGAGTTAGGTGACGAGTAGGGTGCCGAGTTGGGTGCCGATATGGGTGCCTTGTTGGGTGCCTTGTTGGGTGCCTTGTTAGGTGCCGAGTTGGGTGCCGAGTTGGGTGCCGAGTTGAGTGCCGATATGGGTGCCGATATGCGTGCCGGGGTGTGTGTCGAGTTGGGTAACGAGATGTGTGCCCAGTTGGGTGCCGAGTTATGTGCCGAGTTGGGTGCCGAGTCGGCTAATACGATCGGTACCGAGCGGGGTGCCAAGTTGGCTTATGAGTTGGGAGTCAAAATGGGTGCCGAAGTGGGTTCCGTTTTGGGTTCAATGTTCTCTGCATAGTTGATAGCTACGTCGGGTGGTCGGTTCGCTATTGAACTGCTGAGTGGGGTTTATGGTTAGAAGACAAGTACGGTGCCTCGTAGGAATGCAAGTTTGAGGCTAAATGTGGGTTTTTTTTCGAGTTTGCTAAAATGAATGAAATCTACGATATCGCCACAGTATTTTGCTGCCTTTTATGTGTTGCTGTTCTATGTATGAAATGTAATAGTTACTAACATGTTATCACTAGTGTATTATTGTGTCATGGACAAAACTGTCCCACTTTTTGAATACCTTAACCTGTATCTTCCCCTTGTATTCCCGTATTTGATGACCGAGGCCAACCCAACTACCACGCCATGTTGAGTATGAGTTGGCTCCTAGTATGCTCAGCGTGGTCTAGTGTCAAACTTGATTCCAGTGTGACAGTATCTTCATGGCGTGGGGATTTGCAAGGGGATGGTCAAATAATAAGGAATCGCATCCTTCGCTCGCGGGATGGGTGATATAGTTAAGTGCAGGGAAGGTGGGTGGGTGGTAATTCGAACAGCGAGTCATCGCGATCGTATGCCTATCCTAACATTTATAACCCATTGTCGGCTACGTATTTTATCACCATACACATAATACACGACGTATCAGACTTCTGTACGCAATAGCTTAATATCCAGAGAAAATGGGTGGTAGTAATTTGGAAACCGAGTGATCGTGTATTCGTATATCTTACTTCCATTTTCGCTCGTATTGTTTGTTTCTTCGGAATATAATCAATTACGGATGCGAGCCACACGAGTTTCGAGAAAGATAGAAAGAAGATCAAAACAACTCTTATACAAAAAAACTGCACGATGTGCTGTATGGTCAAAGCCAGAGTGGTTCCTAATTTGACTTTAAGTAAAATGGGAAATTAGATTTTGTAGGTTATATCCACCAAAACATCGACCGGCCATTTATTTTTCCTGCCTACATTCTGCTTGCCATGTCTATCCGGTCTTCCCCTCTCTATCTCTCTCTCTCTCTTTTGCTCACTATTCCCCTTTCCTTTACTCTCCTGTATCATCTGCTCCTATATCTTTGAGCCTTTTGTATTCGTCTCTCTGACCATATGACACGACTATTATTTTTATCAACAAATGTATCTCTCTCGTTTTTTGTTTCTTAGATAATTAGTTATATAATTATGTTCTACTTATTTGTTGTAAGAGATGGTGGAACATATTATATGACACATTTTGAATAAAGTTTTACAATTGCTTAAAGACTACACAAAATTCGTTGTGACAATGAAATTAATCAACGGGATTATGGTTTCAGTTGTTATTGGTTTGTGTTTTGCCCCTCAAGATCTAGAGAAGAAAATAGATTGAGATGCATTTTCTTTTTAAAGATTTGTTCATTTAACTCGACGTCATTTTTCCCCTTTTATTATTCCTTACATGTAATTAATTCCAAGAAATTTGAGTGCATGATACTTCTTTCCGTTTATAAATTAGGTGCATCTTGGACATCTTGGATACAAACCAAATCAAAGATTGAAAAATACGATTAATAAATCATGACATGCTTCATAAAAACGATATCTTGATTTAAGTTGAAGGTCGTGTTTTTGTTTTTTCTTCGCATTCGTTCGAGTTGAATTGCACTATTGTGTCCTTGTATGTTGTTTTTCATTAGGCATGACATTTATCCGGACATTTTGATCAGATAGGTATGATTTCTCTTCGGTCCCACGTATTGTTTACAATTAACTTTATTATAAGAGCTTTATTTCAAAAAGCGCTAGATCTACTTTCAACTTTTGACGAAAACAGGTATTTGTGTCCAATGTTGTACACAATACCTATTGGAATATGAAATTGGAACGTTCCATATGTTAATTTTGATTGTGTAATTTGTCCTAAATTTGTATTTCTAGATAGATACGCAGCTTATTAATGTACTGATATCGTTAACTTAATTTGTATGGAAATTGGATTTAGGGCCTTTTGGAACTATACTCTGTGTACCTCTTAACGTTATGTTAGTATAATGTCATCAAGTCCATGTTGGAATAACCTGCAGTATATCTTTAGTAGAATAAATAATTGAACTTTGTGTATTGTTCGTAGTATTTGATAAGCTTCAAATCACAATCACCCATTTTGAAAGTACTGTATGTGCATGTATGCATCATAAACTAAATAATAATTTCACAGATGTTTTCCGATCAGGGAATCGGGTAATGAATGTTTCATAACATAAGTTTGCACGTTCAAAACAACACATTATCCTTATCCTAAATTCAGCGGTGCTTTTCATCGCAATTTCATCAAAGAGATGGGTTTGCAACCCAAACTTCGGATTCTTCGACGATATAACAAGACTACCAAATACTTAATTAAATAACCTGTGCATGTCATGCGTGTTTTGTTTAAATGTATAAAGTTATTTTGATTCGTCGACGATAATTATAAAAAAAGACTTGTGCATGTTTTGAAGAAAACATTTTTTTGCGAGAAGTGTCTCCACCAAAGGTGAACATGACCATCTAATCACGTGACTTTTATAGCTGGCTCGCAGAGACAGTATAGTGAAAGCATTTCGACGCCATCGCGCCGAAAGAAATACAAAATGCCTTTTATGCGTTTTATCATGTTCATACTTCTTGGTTCGCAGGCGGAAATGGGCGTACATTTAAGTTTGGTTCACGGAGATGATTAATGATTTATCTCTCTTGTAAAATTAAAGATAGAAAATACAAATATGATAGGGACCAGGGACGTGAGAATCTTAGATATATCTCAGCTTCCTTGGGAGACAAAATATCAAATTGGTCAGTTGGAAAATGTTTGATTCTGTTCTCCTTCCTTTAAAGCTGTTGTTAGGTTCTAGAGGTAAAATGTAACGGACTCACCAGGGAAACATAATGCACTATATACTAGTTATATGGAACAATTTAATATGACGTAGGCACTAGGCAGTAGGTTTATCCCTACAGAAATTGCATCAAACCATTATCTTTGTGCAACCACCATAACATTCTAAAACATTCACAATGCACACTTTATTACAAAAAAGAATAATCATAATGTTGTGTCAAGTTTTGAACACGAAAATCATAATATTCCCATATACCAAATACTCTTTGAAATAAATTAGGTAAGCTACGAATTCATAAGTTTACGTGGGACACACAAAAGGGTGACATAACCACAATACAATGCTTATTAAGTATGTGTATGAGAGATGTGAACAAAAACTGAAATAGATTTGTTATTTAAAACTGCCATGCGATTCAAAACGATATTCGAGAATGGCCAAGACTCAACATTTCCTTTAAACTAAGAAGAGATAGATGTATAGTTGTGTCCGTGGAGAGAATGATGCGCATTTTAGCAAGGCAATCTGACCCCGGAGTGGCGCCGGGTAGAAGTGGTTGGTAAAAGTTCACGTAAACTCGGGAGAATCCACAACAGACTGACAGACTCAGTCTAAGAAAATACACTCTATAATGTCTATAGAGACCCCTTTAGGTGTACTATTGTTCATACGTATTAATATTATGTGTGTCTGTTTAGTTTGTGTGCGTGTGTGTGTGTGTGTGTGTGTGTGTGTGTGTGTGTGTGTGTGTGTGTGTGTGTGTGTGTGTGTATTTGCGTGTATACGTGAAAATGTATGTATGTGTAAGTTTACGTGTATGTGTGCTTGTGTTTCAGTCGTTTTTTTCCTGCAATGTGTCATACAGGCTATGTTTTATTACTAGTTCATATTTGTGTTTATGTGTGTTTGTATTTGAGTAATTGTGTTCATTTGTTGTTTTATTCTGGAAGGAAATGTAATGGTCTATGTGTTTATTGGGTTTATGTGTGTCAGTATTTGTTGGTACATAGTGCGTATATTCTCGACAGTACTGCTGATAAGGGAATAATAAACACACATTTACTTTTGGCTATCCATTACTGAACAAAACGTATGCTTGTCTCGTAAGTAAATTCTTCATCTTGAATGAGTATATTTCGTGTACGAATGTGAAATCAGCTGCAAGATTAACTCTACCATTTTAGTTAAAACTTAAATATTACATGAACATATGCAATGTGTCTAATTACCCTATACCAATGTATTATCATACAATTGTATAGTTCAAGGTCTCAATTATACAATCGGTCAATAAACCATATGATGCTATATAGTATAGTAAGATATAGCTGTATCCCCAAAAGAAGACACCCTATTTTCTACTCCTCCCGCTCATTCTCTCGATTTACTTTAATTCAATTACTTGCTCGACCTTGGACTAGGATTAGCTGCAGGACTGAGAAAACAAGCGGCGGCACGTATGTCATACCCACTTCACATCTACCAACAAAAAAACTGTACATTCTAACGCGGCGGTACAGTCAAACTGGCGTATAGTACCGACCTAGGGGAAAACAAGAAAAGCGGCCAAAACCCCCTCTATAGACAGCTTTCGCTCTGCAGGGAAACATGTTTGGTGGTCACTATAGGCAGGTTGGCTATTACATGACATAGGGAGGTGACTAATTAGTCGGGTTTAGCGCTCATTGGTCCTATATAGTGCTTTGGATTTTAATATTAATACCAGAATACGAAGATCGCGGGTTTGATTCCCAAATAAGACAAAAAATGGAAAGGACACGTTTGTCATATATACTCACTTCAGATCTACGCAAGATAATCGCACAGTCTGAATGTGTTGATTCGGATGCTTTGTATTTTATTACAAAGGTCCCGGGTTTTATTCCAAACTTCAAGGAATAAGGAAAACATGCGGCGGCACGTATTTGTCATACTCACCTCAAGTCTAAGCAAGATAACCGAACAATCTGAACGTGGAGGTATGCTGGTTCCGGTCCTTCGTGTTTCAATACGCAAATCGCGGGTTCGAAGCCCAGCACAAAGCCACGCCAAAACATGTGGCAAACACGCTTTTTCATACTCACCTTGTATCTAAAGAAGATAACTAAACAGGCTGAATGTAGTGATACACTGGTTCGATGTTTTGTGTTTCAATACGTAGGTCCCGGGATCGAAGCCTAACTCAAAATAAATGGGGAAAACGCAGCAGGCTCGTATGTCATACCAACTTTAGACCTACTGAAGAAAAGAGCACAATCTGATTAGCGTGGTTCGGCCAAACCTGTGTATATGGTGACCACCTAAGGAAAACAAGAAAGGTTACCACTAAAGACAGGTGACCTCTATCGGCAGATTTCACAACACAAAATCTCTGCATTAAAAAAAACAATTTTGGTGGTCACTATATGCAGGTTGGCTGCTATACTGTACAGACAGGTGGTCACTGAGATGGGTTTAACTCTGATGGGTCCTGGTACTACGTATTTAATACAAAGGTCCCGAGTTCGACGCCAAACCCAAACTAATAAGAACACATGTAACGGGCCACTTCAGACCTTCAGAATAAAATCGCACGGTCTGAATGACGCGGTATATTGGTACAGGCGCTTCGTGTTTCAATATAAAGGTTCCGGGTTCGATTCCAAATTGGAAGGAATAAGAAGAAGAAAATAGCTGCCGCTGCGGGCACGTATTCAATTCCCTCTACCATGTCTACATCTACGGTAGATTTCAAATTAGGACCCATCCGTTAATAAAGGTCAACGAGTCGCGCCTCAGTGATTATAAACTAATTTCCAGGCCCTCTATACGTTATATAGACTTTATTAGTCCTGCATCGTTCCTGAATCTTGGGGTAGACCTATCTCATTTTAGACCGTTTCGAGATATTTAGACCCACCGAAGCTTATAGATTAAACAAGGATAAACACCGCTACTTGCGACCGTCTAACTTTAGACGTTAACCATATTAAAGCGGTTTAACTCTTTTAAGAGGGTTTTGGTAGTTCTAGTTTTTATTTTTTGAAAGTTTGACCATTCCGTCACCGGTTTAGCAAAGGTATAACTCAAAATGTGAACGGGAAATTAGCCTGTCCACTATAGCGAGACATCTTAATCCACCACTGCTGCCGGTCTGTAAGGACAGATTTGTCATGTGTGTCGCCGAAAGGGCACAGTTGTTTTGTCTTGATTCGAGTCTGAAATTAAAACATTTCGTTCATGCTCTAGTAAAGGGAGCCGTGAGTAACGACTGTTCCTGTGGGCTTGCAGATTTCTTCTTAGTTTGCATATATTTAACAGAATGAACAAAGTCCCGCCATAATTATCTTCTTATCGTAAGCGGGCATGAAACGCTTCAAAGGGAGTTAGTACAGATTATAATGGCTTCAGTTTACGCGTGCTTGATAAATTAATCAAAATATTGTATAGGGTTATTTTTACCCAACATTGATTAATCGAATCTACGCCGCAATGCAGATATATTTTCAGGCCACGCATGGTCTGAGATTGGTATGTGGTGTACCGAAACCCCAGTCTGTCTACATTCACATTTAGAGCCTTGAAGCGTACAACCGATGGTTGAATGTTGGTCCAAGGGCAACCAAACAGAACGTCCACACATACTGCATAAGTCTGACTCCGAGTTCCGGGTACAGTCATAGATGATGAGGTCCGAAGATCAAGGCACAAATCTTAAGGGCTATATGGCCAGGGTTCGGTTAGGGTAAGGTTATGTTAGGGTAAGGGTTGGAGCTTTGGCTATGGTCGGGGATCGGTTGGAGAGCTGAGGGTAAGGGTAAGGGGGTGGGGTTAGGATCAGTCATCGGTTAGGGTAAGAATAGGGTATTGTTAGGGTTAGGGTAAGGGCGGGGCTGGGGTTGGGGTTGGGGTTAGCGTTATGGTCTGGGTTAGGTTAGAGTTCAGAGTAAGAGTAGCTGGTTAGGGTTAGGGTTCGGGTCAGGGTTAGTGCTTGACTAGGAAAACCTCTATCTGTGCTGTAATAACAAGTATCGCCTATTAGGTCATGTGTACATTGTTGGTTGATGTAAACAATGTGCGTCCACACTGCACGTTTCACCTCAAAAAACACAACTGCATTTAAATGACTGAGCATTGTGCAGAATAATTCTAGTAGGTTTTGATTCGGGGCTCTGAACCCGATTTTAGAGGGAATCATGTTTTATATTATCGGTTGCGAGTACTAGGTTTAAATATGAAGTAAATCCTAAGTAAGAGGATAAATCCGATTGACATGATTTAGTGTTGACACTGACACGAGATGTGAAGCGAAGCGGTAGAGCAATGCAGGGAGGATCCATTGCCTACGGGTGGTGTACCTTGTATACACTGTATGGAAATTACAATATCACGAAACGAAACTGGTTAAAGATATCCAATATACTTCACAAGGCTTTTCCGAAAGTGATATTTAAAAACTTCAACCTTAAACCAATATCATTGTAAGATGCTTCAAAATGATTTATGTCAGTGATAGTTTCATAGAAGAAAAAAAAACACTGTTTATCTAGTGCAAAGGTGACCATTGATGTCAGTTTGCATCATCTACTGTCGATTGATTGTGACCACTTACGAAAAGCGTACCGGAACGCTTTTCAATTCAAGTATGTATCTCCATAATTAGTGAGACATTTTATAAATTAAAACCCATTTCATTCATCTGTTACCATAAGCCAAACAACACGGTGCGAGAGAAATGTGAAAGCTTCAAGTGATGTTGGTTGACTTTGACAAAGTTAACGGATCACTTTAAGAAAGACAGAAGGCCGTGCTTGCAATCCGATAAGGGCGGAGAGTTTTATAGAAAGAACATAAAGTTTGATCAAACCAGAGTTTGAGCGACCTTTATCACATGTACCAAGTTGTTTTTCTTTGTGGGGATACGTCAAGGCAAGTAATTTCGAGTACGACAGCCCCCAATCAGTTTTTGGTCTCCGTCTCATTTCATTTTTGTGGAATATTTTTATCATGAGCCTGTTTGTGAAACTTCCCATCAAGAATACTAGTCATGGCAGTGCTGTAGACGTACTATGAGAAGTTCAACATTATTGTGATAACAAAATCAAAGAAAATGCCTTGTCAACCTTTCATAATGATTAAATCGGGCATGTTTGGATTTCTTGATTCAAACATAACTTTATAAAATGTATACCTGATATGTCTCTCTGTCCAGCCTGATTGGAATAAAGCAACACATGTCTACTTTTATCTTTGTTGTTGCTTTTTTGTAAAGTTAACTTCTCTACAAATAGCAATGTTCGACTGACATTGTTTTTGTTTTAGGATGACGTCGTTGGTTGGCCTATGGGGACGTCGCAATTAGTCACGTGACTGAGTGGGTGCGACAAAATAACAGACACTAATGATGAATGCAAGGCATCGATGGCGTGGCTTGAACCTGCTTTGTGGCGGGGGCGCTACATTAAGGGCAATAATGTATTTCTTTAAAGGGATCTAGTAGCATTAATTGTCCAAATCCACAAGTCTTACTTTGAACTCTGGTGGTGATCTCATACCTTGTATTATTTGTATTACCAACAGAAGCATGAAACAGGTCTTGGTTTTACGAAATTTCGTTCAAAATATATTTACGATTGAAGTGATCACCGGGATTTTTAAATTATCAACTGGAAAGTTATAATTGTGTACACAATCAGTTTGATGAGTTAACGATTATCACTTTGCATTTTCGCTCATTACTTGGCCATAAAAACATCCGCTTAACGTAACATTTTCACACATTATGACCAGATGACATTACTCAGTGGACAAATCAGATCACAAACAATACACATTTTATCAACCAAACATCAAGTTTTGCACATGTCAACAAAGTTACTACATCCCTTTAATTGTCCCCTTGTATTGTGTGTAATGTTTATGCCTGTGAATCGTATTGGGGGCATTTGCCTCGTTTACCCCCGTAGCACTACGCCATTGCAGCACATAGATGTTGTCTCTGGTCGAGAAATCCCTTGCCCGAGTATCTTTGGAGACATTCAGAGTGGCTGTTTTGCCTGAAGTTAGAGCAAAGTTGTGGATGCTATTTTCTTAAAATAAACTTCTGCAGTCATGTTCGTTCCATTAGCATTCCCCCAGAGCACCACTTCATTCAACAGATTTCTGTTTAATTATATTTTGTCTATTTTTATTTTTAGGCAGCTGTAATTGTTTGTGAAACAGAAAATAAAATGTATTTTATTTCAGACGCTCTTTTCCTATACCTCGCGTGTAAAAATATGATTTTTTTTTTTTTTTTTAGACTGCGGATTATTTTTCTGAAACAGCTACGTATATTCTGTCACCAATTGCATGCATGTTTTGTCATTTAAAAAGTATATACACATGTTTTTTATATAATATTTATTTTAAGATTTCCCTCAAGCCCACTTCCAGATTATTTTCCTACATCCGTACAGCAACTCTATAACATGTTTCCCGTGGTTCATATGTACCGAGCATGGTGGCTTAGCGGTACCTCATGCACTGGAGGTCCCGGGCCCGAACCCAGACCGGGTGATACCAAAGACTTTAAAAACGGTACCTCCTGCCTTCTAGCCAGACACTCGGCATTTAAAGAATGGGGAAGGGAAAGTTAATCACACGAGTTACCAGAGGACTAGCCCCCTTCTGTAACTTTCGCTACATTTAGTAGACGTGTGGCCTAGGGCTATTGAAACGGAGATAGGCGCCGCCTTATGTGCCAACATTGGTACGGGAAAGACTTTAACTTTAACGTGGTTCATGATGACTATTTCACTCGCTCCTTGTTTATATTCATGAGCTGCAGCATTATTAATCGACATTGTGAATCATGATTGTAAATTATACATTAATATCGCGAAATGGGAATTCCCCCTTTGAAGTGTTGCATATTAAAAAGTTTCACATCATTATTATTTCCCCTATTCATGTGCATAATTGATAAGCTACATACATGCAGCAATGCATCTCCGTTCGAACGAAATAATCTGATAGCTGATGAAAGTTTTGTTCTTCCTTTGCATGTTGTAACATAGACGAAATTGTCATAACCTGCTTACCATTGGTGTCTGATAAAAGAACAGACTTTCTTAAAAAACAATTACAAATAATGCGCGTTAGTAAATGCATATTATTTAACTTCGACTTAACAGATATTCGAATGAAATAACGGGTAACAAGTACCCCCCACCCCCCCCCCCCCCCCCTCCCTCCCGCGTTCTTCTACTTACTATAGCTACTTGGGACGGGTCGAAATAACACCCATGAAGATAGCAAGTGGCCAGTACAGTTGAAATGGTTGAAATGTAGACATATTTAAGTGCGTTGACTGAAATGGATACTATTTGATTTAGTAAATGGATGTGGGCAGTTGCATAACTTATGTCAACCAAGGCGAGATAGAGGGATAGTGAATCCATAGAGTGTGGGGAGCAGCCTATTATAAAATTATTATGTTCAAGTTAAGTTTGAAGTTCAAGTCTATTTTCCATTTTCACAAAATAAATTTATAAAACATATAACGTAACATGGTATATCAATATAATCAATATAAATTAAATACAAACGAACATTGATTTATAAAAAAAAGTATATAATAAATTGTTGTGAACATGTAGGGATCCACTATAGGGTGCAGAGCCTGTGAATTGTGGATCCCTGAAATATCAATTTCGTCACGATGCTAATAAAATCTTCAGAAAAGTATTGCTGCAGTTAATTTATCATGCTCATGATGCTAATGATGCTAATAATTAATATAGCCAAATATAAACATCTACTTAGTTATTGGCCCTCGCGTGTGAAAATATGAACCTCATGTTTCTGAAACAGTCTCAATAATTCATGCCTTTTATTTCATTAAAAAAAAGTATATAAACCTAGTTTGTATTTAATATGTCTTTTAATTCAAACATATGGAGAAACTAACTAGAAATATATAATATATAATATGATTTTAAAAGAGCAAAGAAAATGGGATTCCAACGGGATTCGAACCCGAGACCTCCGGAATGATAGACCGCGTGCCCTTACCGGCTGTACTGAGCTATAGAAAACCCTAGTACGGCGTTCGTCCCAGAAACCCCTTAATTTTCATTGCTCGTGTGGTCAGCTCGTGTGTAATATGTCTTTTAAAAATTTCCCTCCAGTCCTCTCTTCCCATTTCTTCTTCACCTGAGTTTATCTCAGTCTCACCCCCTTCATTTGATATATTGTTGGCCAATATGCCAGCGAAATTGATCAGATGATGAGTATCGATCAATTATTAAATGATATCAGACAAAATCGATCCCTCGTCACGGCGATCTATTTTCCAGGGACGAATCGGGTCATATGCATCTTGTTAGAAAGGGAACTGTCATATTCGATTCGTTTTCTTGGAAAATAAGAAGCTGAATGGATATAAGTTCTTCATTATCGAATATCGATAATCTCTTAAATAACATCAGTCAAAATCGATCCCTTGTCATAGCGATCTATAAGGACGAATCAGGGTCTTATGCATCTTGTTAGAGAGGAAACTGTCATATTCGATTTGTTATTCTAGGGGGAAAAAGAAGCTTAATGGATAATAAGCTGCTCTGTACATTGTGAGTAATTATACAATTTAATAAAGAAACGTATGAAAACAGAAGAAGTTTCGAAAGAATGTATGCTACCCTCCCAAGTAAACAAATTATCTAGATCGGTAGATGGTGAATACAAATCCAAAAGCGAATAGTTTGATATAATACGTTCGAAATAAATTCCTGTGTTCTGCATCTACAAAATAATAATAATAATAATAATATCCTCGTTTTATACCGTATAGCGCCTATCACGGTTGATAATCACCTCTAAGCGCTTTACAATTATATTATTACCTCGGTCATTGGATACATTCTGCAATCAATCCAGCACACAAAGTGCACGTTTTCCACTCCCTGGGGAGCATTCCAGCCAATGGCAACCTTGTGGGCGCGCACAATGCTAAGGAACTACGTTCCATCCTTTCGGGTACCCATTTATAAAAACATATTCCCAAGCATGTCAAGCAAATCACCTCATATTCGGGTAAACAAATCACACATCCTACTTGGGGTAACTAGGGTAACATCGTCAGCCAGCCTGAAAAGCTTTACTTAAAGGGATCTATAGTAACTTTGTTGGCATGTGCAAAAAGTGATGAGTGGGTGGTTGAAATGTGTATTTTTATGATTTGATGTGTCCTCAGAATATTGTGTGGAAATGTCACGTTAAATGGTCGTTATTCAAGCTCCTTGGGTTATATGGCCGGGTAATGAGCGAAAATGCAAAGTGATATCTGCTTACTCATTGAACCGATATCCAGTGGATATTTAAAAATCCGAACACTTCTATTGTAAATATGTTTCTAACCAAAGGGTAATTCGAAAAATCAAACCTGTTCCATGCTCCTATTGGTTATAAGGATACAACACTGTATGAGAGAACCTCTAGATTTCTAATTAAACTTTGCGGATTTGGACAATGTTACTAGATCCCTTTAACGTCAGTGTCTACTAACGGAGACTACGCCACTAAAAATACCTAAAGATGAATCCTCGAAATTGAGCACTTTCCCGCATCCATTTCGACGGGATTGCTTTTAAATGTCACCCCTCTTGGAACAACATCTGTGATTTAAGCCCGGCGCAGACAGAGCCGACTCGACCCGATCCGACTGGTTTTTCAGTCAGGCTAAAGTCAGTTTCGCTCAGTCGGAGCCGATTCAACATGTTGAATCGGCATCGAATGACCTCTGACTGGCAGTTGATTGACAAAACCGGAGTCCTGAGGCAACGCATACTGAGTTAATCAGGCTGAAAACCAGTCGGATCGGGTCGAGTCGGCTCTGTCTGCGCCGGGCTTTATGCTGCTTTTTACTCAAGATCGAGGGGTCATATTCCCCCTGTTGAGTTGACGAGAGAGGGGATTTAGCTTGCATTTGCGATTTCAAGAAAACGTAACATTTCAAAACGAATTCTCGAAGAATATAATGGATGATAGACTGAATGTTTTCAGCCAGTTGCGTATACGAAAGGGGGTACATGGGCGTGATATTGTGCGCCCCTTTACCTTCTCCGATGTATCTTCCCATCTCCAAAGAATTATGCCATTTTGTTTGAATTTGTTCAACAAACTGCATGGATCTCTATGATACTACGTTTTAATATATTTCCCAAAAGTAAAATAAATAAATCCAATCAAACGTTCCTCAAATGTCTTGTTTCTGGTCTGCTGGGAATGGAGTCTCCGAATGATATTCCACCGCACTATCGGAGAGAACATTATTTACAAAATCGAGACAAAAATAAATTTCAAGGACATGTTGTACATTCCCAATCACATTATAAGATAGAGAGATACACTTACTCTACATTTATCGACACAAACTATGTGGTAGAAATGACATATAAGCCACACACGGGCAGAATCAGAATACGAATGTCCCATCAAAGTACAATATGATAAGAGACCGCAAAGTTTAGTCGCCCATTAAATTATACGATTGACTGACTCATATCCGTGCGGTCCAAATCATAAAAAGATACTCTTTTTGGAAAATCGATTTGGAATGAAATGAAGAAAAAAATTACAGCTTTGAGATGTAAGATTGCTTTACATAATCCGTCTCTGTAATGTTGGAGTTTGTATATTTATGTATATCATTGGAAAGAGATATAATTACGCCTATTTATTAATCTTTTTTTACTGCAAATGCTCCACCAGTATTTGTATTCCTGTGGAGGAGAATCGAGATAAATCGGAGGAGAATCGAGACCATTTCGGTGTTTTCATCAAATTGTTGATCATTATAAAACTATCAAAATCTTTACGGAGCATTTTTATCAGATAAATTATGTTGTTAAGGGGGATATTGTCGCTGGTTCACTTGCAATCGTTGGCGGAGATTATGTTGAAAGATATTTCGTTGACAGAGATTTTTCGGCGAAGATTTTGTCAACAGAGCTAAAATTGCAATGGTTGGTGGAAATGCTGTTGTCAGATATCTTGTTGGTTGAGCAGACCGAAGTCGCGGAACCCTTGTCGTTTTTTCGGAGCATATGTCATGGGAGCAAGTATCGCTAGAGCTTATGTAATGGAACCATTTAGCACATAACCCCCCCCCCCCCCCCCCCCCTCCGCTCACTCGCTGCCCCCACACCACCCCCACCATATTGCCACCCTCCGCGTGCCAAGGTGACTAGCAGGCACAGCTAAAATTATCAAATCAAAATAACGATTATCGACGATTTCTCAAATTCTGGCAACGCCAAGTAATTGCATGATGTCTCTTTCATCCACGCTTATACATCAAGTCCCTCAGGACACGTTTTCCGTCAATATGATCTGAAATTGATGCTTAAATATTCGTTTGGCTTTCGACGTAATCTATATTTAAATAAGAACGTTATTCAGCACTTTTTAAAATCGTTTGAATATTTTGTTATAACTTCGCTTTCACAAAATGCATGAAATGTTAAATGACAAATTTGAAATGAAATACAGTACTAATATTGTCCTGCGAGACTACATGTACGTGCAAAAAGATGTTATTCGTAGATATGATGGATTATTAAAAGGGGAGAGCCCCGGCTTTGCGCGATGAAATAACGCATAAAAGAATATGAGTTGAGGTAATGGATTTAAGGCGAAGGGGAAACCCCATTCTTAATCGATAATTGCTCATGAAAAATGAGTTGTTTGTTTCGTTTTCCTGAAAAATGGATCTAAGGGACTTGGCGGGGACATGACGCTCAAAGAAAAGAAATTGCACTAATTGTGGCATTTGTTAAAATAAAAAGAGAAAATGCACAGATTGTGGCTTCGGTTGAAATAAAGAGCACGGTGCATGCAGCTTTGTATGTGGTTGTTTGGCATAGATTCGAACATCCCTATCATTTCTTTTGTACCCAGGGAGCAAAGGGGGTTTTTCATACATGGAATGTTATAAAAGGTTTGGGCCCAGAATTGTCTTCTAGGACCTTCTATAAGCATAACCTAGGTGGACAACCTCGCGAACTAGCTACTGGAAGGCCAGAAAACACATATTAAGGATTTTACCCCTAATGTACGTTAAAAGCGCATTAAATCCTTAGGGTTCATGAATATCCTACTCTGGTTTTTTCACGATTACACCCAAACGCATGCTGCTATCATCCAATTGCTTTGAATATGTCTTTCATAGATAGTTGTGCATCTTTTGATACCAAATTTTGCCTTTTTACTTCTATTGTTTTTTGTCACGTGTTTTTATATGTCACGTGTCAGACATAGAATATGAAATTTCACATACGCCTATTGACCAAAATCTGTGGAAATGGTGCAGATTATCATAGAATGACACAAATATTTAGCTGTTAAACCTTATACATGTTCGATGGCATTTAGTAATATGAAAACAACAGTACACTAGCAAAACAAAGGATAAAACAATACAAAATAAAATAATTTGAAACAAAGAAATACATAAGAATAATTACATGTAATAGTTATAATGATAAAATGGATGTTATGATTTAGCGAACGTATCAATGTATGACAATCGCGGTGCGTCATTACATTATTTATCCCCAGTCATTGGATACATACTGCAATCAATCCAGCACACAAGAGTGCACATTTCTAACTCACATGGGAGTCTTCCAGCCTGACACCTTGTATATGAATACAGTGCTAATGAATCACGTTCCATCCTTCCGGGCACTCTCTGATTCCGAATTCGGGACCTCATATGTGGAAAGCTCGTGCCCTTCCAACCTTCCTTTCACATCAAGTCCACGAATATTCAATCATAGCTGCTATTTATTACAAGCGAAATCTTTATAATCTGTTTCAGGCCCTTGGAACTGTTTTCATACTATTTTTCACAATTTTCATTAAAAATACATAAAATAACTGAACAATCATGTTACAATTACAAACAAAGTGATTTGGTGGTTATGCATCGTCTCATATTACATTACAAAGCTGCACTCAGTATCATAATAGGGAGCTGGGGATACGAAGGTACATCGACATCATTTGGAAAGAGTGCTATTAATACAACGTCAAAATAACGTGGTATGAAAGCTGACAATACTTTGAAATGAGTCATTTTCAACTGATTAGATGACATCCTTGTAAAGCTTGTTAACTTCCATGTCAATGTCACTTTTTACACATGGCACGGAGGGTACAACAAGCAGGAAATAAATCACAGCTTACCAGTGCAAGTATAAGTCTATTCATATTCCAAAATTATGCTAAATGAAGGGGTAGAGTCTGACATGATGAAGATCCTTTAATAGGGGGAAACTGCAAAGTGATCAATCAAACCACAATCATCAGGCTACATACTCAGGAAACCAGTTATCGTCAGATGACAATATAAACTAGTATAGTGTTATTGGTATTTTCACAAATGTGAAATAACCTATACTATACTTGTGGATTATGCTGATGTAAACTTAATAAGCATTTTTATGAATGATACCCCTCTAAAACTAAACGTGATGTGCTCGATAACATGTTATAAGTCTACAAACAGTCACGTAGTTCTTGAACCACAGATCTTGTGCAGTTGACAGCTAACACAGGAACTGACCTGAGCTTCCTCAGTGAGAACAGTGTTTGAGTGAACTATTTAATAGTTATTGAGTCCTGGAGACATGCACCGTCACCTGATATAACCATAGTTGTTAAAACCATCAACCTGACCAGTTCGAGGATTCAAATCATTGACAAGGTGCCATAATTACAGACTGTTTATAGTGATCCCTCTTAAAGATCTTTTCCCAATAAAGAACATGCTTCTCCATGGGAGGTTAGGTCACCATCAATGACAAGTATGCAATGTCACGGATTCAAACAGTATAGGTCTATGTTTTTTTCTAAATGTTAAGTACTCATTCATGATATACCTGTGTGTCCTTCTAGTCCAATGAACATTTCTATGAGTCAAATACAACTTATAATTACGTGGACTTGTTGAAACAATGATATATCAGTACAACTTAAAAGGGTACGATGGCTCAGAAAATGGCCTACAACATTAACACAAATTGTAACATTGTTTAAAGATGTAGAGTAGGTCACTTTGTTTTTCTCTGGTACGATTATCATTTTTTATCATAATTGTTTTTGTCGATGCCCATTACTTTGTTTGATTGTATTATCGTGTACATTTTGAATAAAAGGAATCTTCCTACTTAACACATCAACATTAATTCGACTGAGAGTTGAGGTAAGCGCTACTGCCTTTGCCGCTTCATTTATTTTACCTTATCTTTCCCTACAGGCTACACCTACAAAATATTTGCACTCATTGCTGACTTCTGCATTAGTTCCATGTTAATATTGGCAAAATACGTAACACACATACAAACAAGTATATAAGTGCATTTTTGTCGGATATATAATTAAATTGTTATTAGTACGAAAATCACTTTATTAAATGGTTAATATTGTATTATATTATTTATCAAGGTCTATTATATCTGTACTCTATCATTCTACAATATGTACATTTCATTATCAAATCTATTTTACCTCTATTATAATGATTTAGTAAAATCATATACCAACAATACACTATTAGGAACTCATATTCTTATGTATTGTATTGTTTTTAATGTATTAATTATTATATTGTTTTCGTTTATATCATTTCAAAAACTTTCAAAAAGTAAATTGAATGCCATTAGAAGAACTTTAAATACAAATTGTGTAACGTTTTAAATATCTTGAACATTTCAATGCATTTTAGTATATAACTGATAACTGAACCTGCAATTTCAAGTCCTTTGTGTAACACGTGACTTAAAATGACACGTGACACATTAACCGAAGATATTATGCAGTCAAATTTGGTATCAAAAGATGCACACTACCCTACAGAATACAAATCTGAAGCGATGTGATGATATCATAATGCTTTTTAGTGTTATTGTGAAAATAGCAGAGACAAACCTTCATGAACCCTAAGGATTTAAGGCGCTATTAACGTACATTATGGGTTAAATCGTTTGTACGCGTTTTGTGAACTTCCAGTAGCTAGATTGCGAGGTTGTCCACCTAGGTTGTGATCCTAGAAGGTCCTAGAAGACATTTCTGGTGAACAACCTTTTATAACATTCCATGTATGATATCCTAAAAAAAGGGGTGTTTGCTCCCTGGGTATACAGGGAACCATGGGAGGAATGCGAGCTGTGTGTTCTACACGTGACCTTGACCTACTTCTTTCTCTACGCATAATAGCGTGAACATAGAATGTCAATATACGGGAATCAGCTGTTTATGAAACATCCGATCGAATCACTCGATTTTGCAAAATACTACAAATGAATGTAGAATGTCAATATACAGGGCGTCTACTCTGAAACAGCTGTTTATGTAACATCCCACTCACTCGATTTGGCAAAATATATACAAATTGTATACAAATGTTCCAAAGCTAACCGTATTGTTACGAGTTGCCTAGGTTAGGGTGACTTACTTCTTGGTTGTACCTGTAAGTGGCTATAGTAATATGGAGTCTTACACTACAAATGCCATGATCAAAGTTTTGACTAAAAAATGAAAGCATAGTAGGCCTATAAAAGTATAAAAACAAAGTTTGATTTCAGACGCACAAGCAAATTCATACTCGCATTTCTTTTTGCAAACGCGTAATTTGAGCACAGTCTGTATGATAACAATGACTAGTGTAAACTTCATTCAAACAAAAATGGTTACATTACAATTCAGATTTGTTTTTGAAAATAATGATTTATTAGCCAATAAAACTACATTGAATATTCATTAAATTGAAATTCAGCATGCTCAGATATTTTTTTAAGTTGCTGTAAAATATGACATCACTATTAATTCACATTGATAAATACTGAAAATAATTGCTAATCATGTAAAAAAACCATGCAGTGCATTGTATGATATTGACACGGTGCACATTGCTTTTCATGTTACAGCATCAGGCGCTGTGGTGTAGCAGAGAACGGCAGACTGCACACACACCTGACACGCCTCCCTCATCAGCCAGAGGCACAGGGCGGTATACGGGTGTACGTTAAGGTGAGTGTTCATTTGTGCGCAGAATGTGATTCACTTACTGTTACCTCATTCCTCTATGACCCATTAGGAGTTTTGTGTATAAAATCTGTTCTTGCTATTTACAACATATAGCAATGCAACATGTATAAACATAGGAATCTCTCTTTAGCTCTTTTGTTTGTACTTAATTAATTGCCATATTTACTACATAATTATTTGATCTTACTGCGGAAATTCCCAACGAATATTTCATCAATTTACATGATTGTATAAATACGGTTACCGTTACCTAGGCCTGTGTTACATAATTCGAAAAAACAAACATATTTATAACTTTGAAAAGGTAAATTGTATCTTTTACTAAGATATTAAGATACATTGTAAGTTTTATTTTAAGTTCTCATTGTGATGATGATTATTGTTTTCAGTTCCTGACATAGTAGCTGCCCCCCTCCCCTAATACTACACATGGCAATGGTACGATGTCACACTATCTGTTTCCATTTGTTATTGAGCGATTGTTTCTTATACCAGTGAGTAGCTGTGACAATCTGTTCATGGTGGGGAATAATGTCACCAAGACATTATGTATAAGCAGTGGCGTAGCGTGGTCGGACTGATTGGGGGGGGGGGGGGGGGGGGGCACGCACAATTATTGGGGGCACACCTTATGTATTTCTTTGTTTTTTCAAAAAATTGCCCCTTATATTTTATATTGTTTTTTCAAAATTATTGGGGGGCACAGGCCCCCCCCCCCCCCCCCCCCCCCCGCGTAGCTACGCCACTGTGTATAACTATATATTTAAAGGGAGCTGGTCCCTTGGGAAAGCTATACAAATCGTTTTCTGAGTTTTAAAGATAATTTATAATATATCATTATACAACTAACAAATGTGTTTCTTGTGATAGTCAGTCTATTACCGAGAAGGGTTTGGAATGACTATTACCCGAAGCGTAACTGAGGTAATTATATTGACTATAACAAGAAGCTCATTCGTTTATTGTTATACAGTCAAACTATCTATAGCGACCACTTAAGGGACCGGCGAAAAGTGGTCGCTGTAGACAGGTGGTCACATTAGACAAGTTGGCGGCCATTTTGAATCTATGGTCGCATACTATGCCTTTATATGCAAATGTATAAATAATTGGCATCTGTATACACGCACGTGTTCATAGTTTCATTTAGCATAAACACAAATTGAAATTTAGTATATCACAATAACAATGTTTACTTCGCGTAAACTCAAAATTGTTTCAAGAAGACGTGATAAGTTTGACGACCCCAAATTTGCGTATCGCGCGTGAAGTTTGTTTTGCGCACTTGGGTACGCGTACAATTATGAATAATTAAATAAAGACAGTGCGCGGGCTGAGCGCGCATTAACATTATGATACGCGATCGAGTAGCCATTGCCATGTTTTTCTTTACACGGTAACGTACATTAACAATCTTTAAATATGTAATATACTGTAGGCCAAAATAGCTCATAATTGTGATATATCAGATCTGGTAGACAAATAACTACCAAATTACACTAATTCAGGCATATTAATTTGGGCTTGATATAATCGCACAATGGCGGAGGCATCAGTTTCGAAGATTCATCAAGTTTGTCAATGAATATGGAAGGGTTTCAAAAACAGGCCGAAATAAGTAATTTAATTGATTGATCTTAAAACCAAAATATGTTTATAAGAATATTCTTAATAAACTGGTATTAGAGTTATGATACAAATCAGTGTATTTCTTGTCGAAATGATGTGTTAAAAGTTAACTGCGCGAAGTTCGATACCCCTGCTATACTTGTTTAGTTCCTGACTTAGAAGCTCACCCCCCCCCCCCCCCCCCTCCCCTCTCCTAATACTATGGGAATGGTACGGTGTTTAACTTCCTGTTTCCATTTCTTATTGAGCGTTTGTATAGTGGTGTGACAGTGTTTCAAAGTAGGAAATAAAGTTATCATCAAGACCTGTAATTTTAGAGGGGAAGATAACACAATTGCTTTATGTGTAGTCACATAAGGCGATAATTGTATTAGGGGAGCTTATCACTTATATATACCAAACGAAATTCATGCAATTGGTTGTCTGCGTTATTTTCTGCATCCAACATATCATCGATTCCATAGTGACTCGCGTGACATTTTTACTAAAATCTGACTTTTAACAGTTTACCAGCACTAAATTGGCTTTCTAATCTTAACTTTTAGTACTTTTTAAAACTAAGATATTGGGTATGCATGGGCAGGAGGAAAAAATATGTTCTAAGATTTATATTTTCTTAGAAATTAGCCATCCTTGACCGTGACTCGCGTGACGTGATACAAAACAAGGTTCTTGACATCACTCTGTTCAAATTGTTTTTCGTATAAATCTAAAGAAGAGATCTGGTTACTGACTGGTGAAATCAAACTTCCTACCCTACCCCATTCTTAGTTAATGTACAATACCCCAAGTCTTCCTGATTTTGAGTAATAGCCTACACAAAACGTGACTCGCGTGACACAGAGTGTGACACAAGGGGGGGTAACTCTCCATAGACGTAGTGTTAAAAAAGTGTGAAATTTGAAGCGATTTATCTAGGTCTTAAATATTCATGAGCTGTTCGCTTGCCCTCCCTCATATCTCTTAACTGTTAATCCAACATTATTTGTAGGGAAAGCGAAAGTTCATCGCACATGCGCAGAAGAATACATTTTGATGAATATTCATGAAGAATTTCGTCATAACTTTTACCTTATTTAGTAATGGATATGCCTTATTAGTCAAGTTTTCCCATGCATAATGTCTATGAAATTATCAGTAAGGAATAATTAAGTATCGATAATATCGCAAAGTATCGCGAATCAGCTGATTTATTGCGGTCAAATTGTCCACACGTATTTAGTGCGACAGTACAAATTTCTCAACCCATCATCGGAATTGGAAATCATTTTGTGGCGCAAAAAGGCATTTTGAATGCCTAATTTTATGAGCATCGTGTCCAGAATATTGAGTGGAACGGAACGCAGTATTTGAACCATCAAGAGTTTACAGCAATATCGGTAAGTGTGCCTAAAATCCTCATAAGGTTTTACGCTTTAGTCAGTTAACCCTTCCACTGTGCGTAGGTCGTTATCTACGGTAGATAACGATATTTAGTGTTTTGCTGGGCCACCAGCCGCGGGGACAAATTGTATGTAGGACCGTACCTAGATTCCTAGTACCGTCTTGCTGCTGCATTCAGGCAACTTAATAATAAGCGAAAGTTTGATTTTGTGGACACAAAAACGAATGGTCAGGCCATTAAATGTTGGTTTCGAGAGTCTAAATAAAGATCAGTATCATCATGTCAAGTCTCAATATCAATTTAATTGAGTAATTAGTCAGAAATTATTGAAGAAACAAGTTTAAATATTACTAGTTTTCAAATCTAACTAAAATTGAATGAAGTTTGATACGAGTCTGTGACTTTCAACTTGTACTGGTCAGCTACCAAAGCCTAAGGCTAAGCCTTGGCTTTTAAAAGGCAAAGATGGTCTAGGAATTAGGGTAGGACTAGGCCGGTCCTCAGTCCTCAGGCTCAGGCTCATGCTCTCATTCTAATATCTTGAAAAACTCGAACACAGACTGATTTTGGTAACTGAAGTGATTAAAACTTTTTAAAAAGAAATCCAAATCACACTAGATTCTAGACAGTCAGTAGACAATGCCAATGGGAATCAGTGCCAGCGGTCGTGGCCCAATAATTAACTTGGTTACTTGGTCTTGGCCTTGCCCTTGGCCTTGGGTTCGTTCATTAGTTACGGTCATTACGGTCATTCATAAACCAATTGTGTACATGTTAGTGTTTACGTACTACGTAAGGCCTAATTAGATTAGGGCCATATTAAGATAGTGGCTGGACCTGGTCTAGTCAGAAATAACCAACTCTTTGTGTGGTTTATTATGTGTTGTTGTTTTTTAAAAATAAAAACTTATACTGTACTACCCCTAAATGGAGCGGTCAGTGGAGCAACTGTCGGAATATAATAGAGACTGTTTTTCAGGTCTAGTAGAGACAATGAATATAGTAAAATTTCTGCTTGTGCAGGGTCCAGAAACTGCTGAGCTAGATGATACTGATAGTGATAGTTGATGATAGATGATTTTTAAAATGATTGATAATTTTGCATGAATCTATGTTTATTGTGGTAGTACTACTAGTAGGCCTACGTAGTAGGATTCTATGTGAAATTATGAATGTAGACTATAGTATTTTAGACTCGTCTCAAAGCAAACAAATTCATAATCGGATTTATGTTTGTTTATTATTAATGTAGATATTTTGTTAATTTCTTCCGTTTACCGCAGTCGGATTCTGGTGCTTCATTTGTTGGAGATTCCTTCGGCTAAGGTGTGCTTCATGTCAACTCTCTTCCTGTTCACCCATTGGCAATGCATGACGTGGATCATCACACCCAACAGGTAATCAACTTTTTTTTACTGATAACATTTCTGTCAATTTGTATAACAAATAGTGATATTAGATGTTTGTACTATTCTAACACTTATTCGTAAATATTAATACTATAATTACTGCATTTGGTGAAAAGATTTGATATATATCTCAATTGAAATTATGGCATACAAAATACAACTCCCTGCTATATTTATAACAAGGTTATTTTTTAATGATTGTATTTGTTTACATTATATCTAAGATAAAATTAAATGTCTTGCAAATTTTATGAAGCAATATTCTAGGAAACAATAATTACCTCATGGAATTAAATTTTAGAAGCAAACAAAATAGACACCCACAGAGCTAGAGTGGTAGAAAAAGTACACACACCTTTCAAAATTAAACCAATACTTCTAGTTTCTATAGTAACGTATGTTTTGCTTTGTGTATTTTTTCTTGATTCAACAGATCAAGTTCTACCAGTATCAAGGTAAACAGACTGCATGGACAGCAAGCCAGAGGACTCGAGCAATGATTTAAGGGAGCCCATGGAAGATCGGCCATGTCTACAAATATGGTGCTGAATAGGCACACACACATCAGGACAATTATAAAAACAGAAAATGATATTGACCATGCGGTCGAGTGAGTCATTTGTTATACACAGTAAAACCTGTGTATAGTGGCCATCCATGGAACTATGAAAATAGGCCACTGTAGAGTGTAGACAGGTGATCTCTACATAGGTTCTCTACCTTTTCCTCTGCATTAGATCACTTTTGTGGCCATTGCAGACAGGATATGGTTGCTATTAACAGGTGGTTTCTAAAAGACAGGTTTGACCTCTTTTTGTTTGTAATTACACATGGCAAGACAGCCAACAAAATGTTAAATAAGGCGAGAGGTTTAATTCTGGGACGGTATTTGATTCCATACAAGTAAAAATGTAGATTACTTGGCCAAAACTGAGCTTTGATTATTTCATCAACTGAAAATGTTGCCCAAATTTTGGTGTCATTATGTCTTCAAATATTTAATTTAGACTTACTGAAGTAAAATTCTAAAAAAACGATTTTAATACAAGTTCTCAGCCTAGAAAAATGCTAAGTAAATTTGTATTTTAAAGTATTGAATTGAATACCGACCCTGGTTATTATTATTTTTTTTTTCACTGGTGCTAAAGTATTGGTTCATTTTAACAAAGTCTTCATTAGATTAAATATTTAAAAATTCACATTTTTTAATGTAATAATTAAATCACAAGTTACTGCCGGGAATTATAAAAGTGATAGTTGAGTTCTGGTAGAGAGAGTACAGTTTAAGTCAAACTGAATTTTAGTAATCAAAACCTACACCATTACATTACTAACTAATAATTATAACTCCACCATGCTCAAAAGGAATAAAAATTTACAAATGACTAAGTAAAAAGCCTGTTATCATTCAAAAAGAGCTGTTTAAACTGAAGAGGGCGCTTTCAAAAAAACGCATTTGTTTAAACCATTTTAAATAAAATATTGTGCATGTGATGTTTTGTTAAAATAATAATTAGATAGAGAGATAATAAAAAAAACTCTCTTGATAAGAGGAGGCATTTTAAAACGAATTTTAACGGCTGGTTCAAAATTATCGGATTCTTGTGGGGCCCCACAATTATTAGGCTACAAATGGTTATGTTTATTATTTCAGCCGTTTCTGAACCGATTTTGATCAAATAAAGTTTATTCTTCCATTAAAATTGTATTCTCTTTCAAATTTGACACTCAGTTTTTCAGTTTTTCACAACAACATTATTTTGTGTAGCGCCCTCTCAACCAAAACTCAACTATCCCTTTAAAGATGGTTTTTGTTAAACAATATATTGATGCAATATTTATCATATACAATGTAGTAGCAAAGGGGTTAGTAACATTCTCATTTATTTCAGAATACTTTTGCACAGACTTAATACATCGGGATTTATGGTGTTAATATTGCAAACAGTATAGCTATAATGAATCAATAATTTGATATACTTAATCAACCAAAATAAATTTCTTGCATTGCCCCATCCATCTTGTGTAATTTATATTTTGATTATATGAACCCATTTTGGTAAATTCCAATATGACTATAGTTTTGAATTTGTCAATTCTCCCTACCATAACTCATATTATATAATAATTAGTACTTTATTGAATTAACATTTATACTTATTTATTGTTAGTGAATGTGTATATATTCTTCTTCTTTTTTTAAAGTATAATTATACAGTTTTGATTATTCATGTAACTTTAAACAAAATAATGTTTTTTTGGGTTAACCAAATTATTAGTTACAGAATATTTTGTGTGCGTTTTAATCTTATATCAAAGTATATGTGTATATAGTAGGACCTCAATTATTTTATATATATTGTATTTTATCATGTTTGGATGCTATTATTTTCAATGCAATGTTTCAATTGCTCTGCATGTATTTTAATGTTAAAATTTTTTATATTTTCCCAATCAGCCTTTACCTGCCAACTCGACGATTAAGCTACTTGCTTCATGCCTCTTTTAGGTGCTAGCCGTTACATTTCATGTGTACATTTTGTGTCTGAATTCTGTTTGAAAAAAAAAAAACAACAACACTGAATTGAATTTGAGATTTCAAATAGTGAACTGTATAACTTTCATTAAAATATTATAATTATAAATGTAAATTGAAGAAATATGGGGTCAGTAACATAGTGTGGTCAAAAAGATTGGGAAGGCACATAGATTGTTGTGGGGGCAGACTTATATTTGTGTCTTATCTTTCTCCTAGTTTTTTGTGTCAAATAATTGCATGGGGGCAAGTGGCCCATTTATAATCTTGTTATGGTCTAGATATGACTTTTATTGTTTTTGTAAAATAATTGGGGAGCGTGTGCCCCCCCCCCCCCCCCCCCCCCCCCTCCTCTCCCCCGGAGTTATACTGGGTTGGTTATATTTTCTTTGGTCTGTTTAATTTATATATGACTGTTGTTGTTTTTAAATTAAATGTTAATGGAAACCTATAATGAACATTTATCATGTGTATTTATGTATGTGTGGTATGAGAGGGTGTGCAATTAAAAGTGAATGCTGTTTAGAAGTGTATTCTGACAGGCCTACAATTACTTAATACTTAATCTTTATTAGATACAGGCTATGATGACATTCATGTGCAGTAATAATATGACTACGATGGTGATCGAATGACATCAATTAAGTTGTGATGGTTTATAATCAGTGATAAGTTTGATAGTGATGTTGGTGGTGGCACACATTAGAACCAGAAGTAACCTGTTGGATTAATTTATGTGAATTTGTTGTTGTTTGTTTGTTTGTTGTTGTTGTTGTTGGGGGGGGGGGGGGGGGGGGGGGGGGGGGGGGGGGGGGGGGTCAACAACTTAATTGCTAATCTCTAGTCTTGTTGACAATAAAGACGGCAATCTAAACCATTAAATTGCCTAATCCATAAGAACAATTTCCACCAATTATAAAACAGTTTAGCATGCCAACTTACACCCCATACACAATTGGCCCCATAACAGTAGGATTTTTGTCTTTAATATGAAGACTAAATTAGAACATGGTACATGGTACATTTAGCAAGGGAAATAGTTAACTGATGAAATAAAAAATAAAAAAAACATACTGTATAATTGGAGAGCATAATCAACATTGTAGTACATAAACACTACACGTGCTTTTATGAGAGAAAAAAACATCTCATGAATAATAATGATATGCTAATGAGAAAATTTGTGCGTAAATATGCAAATCATATAAATACAGCGCGCAAGTTGAACTGCGCATGCTCAGTAGAATTTCGCTGCTGTACAGTTTCAAAACACTTCAAATACTTTTACGTGAGAAATAGCATTACATGGGATCATCCGGCGCCTCATGAATATTCAAGACCTAGATAAATCGCTTCTAATTTGACAGATTTTTTGGCCGAGTTCACTCTCTAGTCTTTATATTATAGTTACTCTATGGTGTGACACGCGTGACGGAGTATCTCACAGCATGGAGGCATAAATCTAAAACTTAACATTTAAGCTAGAAATCATTAAACTAGATTGGGAAAAAGTGTTTTGTATGGACTAAAATGATAAATAACAGTTTTCATGATTCTATCCTGGATGAGGTTCCCTTTGGGAAAATATTTTGGAGGATTGGGGGGGGGGGGGGGGGGTCACATTGCTTGATTATGATGTGGCGCTATTTTCCATGTCCTTGGAAGCATGATAGATATATGTATATTGTACATAGCCCAGTGGGAGCTTTAGACACAAGGAATATATCAATGTGGGTTTGTTTAAACTAAAGTATTTGTGTGCATCTATTGGGCTACCCCCTCCAAACATATCGGAAGCCTGGGGGCTTCGTGCATCTCTTGGGGCTACCCCCTCCGAGCATACCCGAAGCCTGGGGGCTGTATGCATCTCTTGGGACTACCCCTCCGAACATACCTGAAGCCTGGGAGCTGCGTGGATCTCTTGGGGCTCCCCCTCCAAGCATGATACCCGAATACCCTGGGGGCTGCGGGCATCTCATGGGCGTCGATCACCGGGGGGGGGGGAATATACCCCCCCCCCCCCCCCAAAAAAAAAAATTAAAAAAAAATAAAAAATACTATTTGAGGTGCGGGGGATGGCCTGTATTATTATTACTATCCCCCCACAATTTGAGGGTTAAGAATATATGAAATAGCAATAAAATGATGACACATGGCCCCCTCCAGTCACCCTAACCCTAACTATATCTTGAGAGTGCTAAACTGCCCAAATCCACAAAGACCAAAATCTTCCGGGGGCTGTGCCCCCTAGAACCCCATTAAGACCATCTGACCCAGTCCCCTGCACATTAAGTACGTATTTACATGAGTAAGAACAACACCTTTAGTTAGCTGGATATCAACAATCCTTAAGCTTCCGGGTGCTCGGCCCCCTGGACTCCCATTAAGGTTACCAATGTGGGTATCCCTTGACTATTTTCATTCAGGGTTCCATCAGGGTGTTTGTAATGTGCACTTAATAATCTTACAACGAACTAACAGTGTTGGTGTAAGTTACCGAAAACATCTAAATCGGGCAAACTAATTGATCAATATTGTTGTATTAGTGTTTAAAAATAGCTTGTATGTTGAAATCGAAACGTATTATTGTTACATGCATAAATATCAGAAGAAATTCATTTCACTCCGTCAGCACACCAGTCAGACTAGGCCTCCATTCACTGTCTGTTAGCCCTTCTCTGCGCCCCTAGCGCTGGGCTGGAGATATCGACAAGACTGCATACCACGCCTATGTGCATTAGCATACACGGAAGAATCGATCTGTATCATGATGGTTTTAATTTCAAACCTTTTAATGCTTAATTAGTCAATAACAAGGCAAATTCTATACAAATCTTGACATTAAAAATATTCTTTCAGTTGGTGATGAAAGCATCTTTTTAATTTTTGGCGTGTGGGGCATTCCCAAATACTGTCATTTGGCTTTTACATTTCTACACAGCTAAACCAGAGAAGCTAAGCGTGCTCTGCCCCTCTGGGCCCTGGCAGGTAATTAATAGCAGGCCCCTACTCCGCAGCTTTCTCTACATGTTAGTTGCCCAAGTGCTCACCAAGTGTGATACGTGTGCACACAATACCCGTTGACTTTAGGTGTCATTTGGTTAAAAACTATGTTTGTCCCCTGCCCCCCCCCCCCCCCCCTCTCCCGTCCGTCATAAAACTCTGGCCATGCCTACTTGGTTTATCGCTTCACTCCATCGCCTCTGCTTCGCCTCCCCCCCCCCCCCCCCCCCCCTTCGTTTTCTAAGAATATGCACTGCCAGGAAAAATAAAATGCTTGAGCAGCAAGGAAGTGATCCGCAGTAATCTGGCTGCATGTACACATGTATAACAGTTAATTTTTACTTCTAAAATGTTCTTATCAAATTTATAATCCATAAAGTATCTCTTAAACATGTACTAACTAGAGCTAAATTGTTTGCATTCAAACTCTATCTCATTTGGCATTATTACTCTGACTTTGGAATGCATTGCTGGCATTGTGACTCGCGTGACAGAGTCCAAACGTGACTCGCGTGGCATTTTTGAGACAGCTATTTATGGTAGGGTTGTAGAGCAAATACTTTGTATTAGTGTATCAACTGATAAAGCATCACTCCTATATTTAAGCATATATAAACATGTGTTAAATAGTAATCTAAATTTACTGTAATTTCAACAAATCATACCTTTTGCGTGACTCGCGTGACATTCATCAAGTGCATTTTGAGGATGATAAATTAGCAAAATGCAAACAACATAGAAGGAAAATCTTCGGTTTTCTCAAAATGAGTGTCATAGCTATTTAATAATGGAAGACTTAGGGACAGCTGATGGGTTAATTTTTGTTTTTTGTTGGACACTAATATGAAGCCAGAGGCCTCTATTTTGACCCAAACCTTCCCATACGTTCATACGGATGTAACTTTTCAGAAATAGGCTCCCCTTAAAAAAAAGAGAGATTTAAACCATTTCAACATTACTCTTCCTAAATATATTAATCACAAAGTGGTTCTTTGTACTAATTGTTTTAAGTTTTATGATGACAGTTACACGGAATTGGTGATATAAATAATATGAATGAATACACTTCTGTGATACGAATACAACGGGTTATCCACACTTTCCTTGTTGCAATATATTATATATTTAATATTACACCTGGAACACTATGTGCAATCTATCAGAATATTTTGTCATCGTTAAGCCTGTGAAATGAGTATGAGTGGAGTTTATACATCACTGGTCTCATGACATATTACACATGTTACACATTAAGTAATGTTTAACATTCTGTATACATTATTTGTACATTCTCCATATACAGGAGCTTGGGAGAGGTTTCTATATCCCTCGCACACAATGAGAGGAGCCGCACCGTGCCGCAGGACTAGATCACGAACTTCCCGGGCCAACACCACTGATATGAGCCAACCTCTCATCTCTATAGGCCACCTCGCCTGATCATGCTGATGACAGCTGCGGTTCGTGATATCATTATACAACAGAAAATGCATGTTTGATTAATCTGCCCCCCTCTATCTGGGGACTCAGTTTTAGTATAGTCAATTCATTTCTTATTCCTGCACCATCCTGTAGACTGCTTGTGCTGCTCGGCCTTTGTTTTTCAAAGGGGTGTATCTCGAAAATGGGTCACTTTGACTGTTATGAATATGTTTTGGGGGTTTTGGGGTCGAAATTTACATTGAGTCAACTCTTAGAAAGGCTCGGGTTTTGGTTTTTGAGATATCAGGGGCCCTCTGCTCCCAATTACATATTGCGCTACATAAATCTATTGTTATTATTATCATTATTACTATAGTCATGGAATGTGATCCGGAGAGACTTGTGTTGAACACGGAAGATAGGTATTCTCTTGTCTTTTGTCACAAGTGTAAGTTCTTTGTGGGCATTATTCCTCTATTGGTTTGTTGTGAATTTGAAATGTCAATACATGTTGTTTATCATGCGATTAAAGAAAGTATTTTTAATATATGTATATTTTATCATTAATTCAATTAGGGGTTTATTGATATTATGCAATAATATTATAGGGTGATTCGTGCCAGTTTATCACATATTTCCCAAAATACAAATGCGTGTCAAACCGTCAGGTGATCATATTGTTTATACTGATGCTTACTGTCGCAATGCACGATACAATACTCACGATATAGAGTAGAAAGTTTTCCGGTAACTAATACAAGCTTTTGTATTTCTGGTTTGTCTTGCCAAAATCTGTTCTTTGTATTAACATTGTTAAAGGGGTAGTACAGTTTTGGTAAGGCTGAACTTTAGTAACCAAACCTACACAGTAATATTATAAACTAATATTTTGAACTCCACCATGCTCGAAAGGTATACAAAATTACAAACAACTAAGTAAAAAGCCCGTTATCATTCAAAAATAGCCATTAAAACACAAGAGGCGCTTTCTAAAAAGGCATTGGTTTCAATCATTTTTCATACAAAATTATGCATGTGATGTTTTATTGAAACAATGATTAAATAGAGAGATCATCAACAACTATTTGAAAAACGCTTTTGAAATTTGTTGATTAAGTGCAAGCATTTTTAAAATGTTTTGAAAAAACATCTAATTATTTGGGCCCCAAATAATTATTAGATCAGATATATTTATTGATATTTCAGCCGTTTCTGGGTCGATTTTGACCAAATAACGTTTATTCTGCCATTGAAATGGCATGTTCTTTCAAATTCGACACTCAGTTTTTCATTACCTCACAACAAAATTGTGATGAGCAGCGCCCTCTCTACCAAAAATAAACTACCCCTTTAAGTGATCTTTTAACTTTATATTCCCCCCCCCCCCTCCCCCGTGAAAAGTAAAGATTGATACTCTTATCATATAGCAACTTCATATACTTTATATAGCAACTTCCGTAGGAATTATATGTGAGAATTGTATAGAAAATAATACAGATTAGCTAACAAAAACAAAAAAAAATCAATGTCTGATTTGAAGCTTATCTTTGAGTTTCGCGTGAGGTAGCCGAATTCAGATGCTCTCGACTTCGGTCGGAAACCATCTATAAATTCTCCTTAACTCAATCTTAATTTATCCATGATTATCGAGATATTTGAAAATCAAAACCCATTTCATTGTTATTTTAGCATAAGTCAAACACCAACGTACACATGGTACATGAGACATGGGAAAGCCCCTAGCGAGGTTTGTAGACAATGAACAAGGTTACTGGATCACTTTATGCTATAATTTGTTTATGTTTGTACTTTTCTCGTTGCATGCCATGGTGATCTGTGTATGGCTGTATTCCTGTATGCATCGCATTATGCATGTTCACTGTATTATAGTGGTTTCTTTTTATTCATGTATTGATTGTATTTATATTTATATTGTTGAAATTCCAGTTGAGTTTAATGAAGACCAGAGCGCGTTGATCAACGCGCTCTGATGAAAACCATAGTCAGGCATTCGTCCTCCACTGGTCTGGTTATGTTTGTCTTTCCCCCGTGTTTAATGTATTTACTGAATGTGTTTATCTTCGTTTATATATATCTACTATTTGGATTGACTATATTTATTCGTGTACACCTGACGAGGGCATACAATTGTCAACTCAGAAACGAATGCACGTACAAACTGTGGAAAAGGCATATGTGCCATTATTGCCATGGTTACAAACGAAACTAAATATACGATATAAAGGGATCATACCGGTGCAAAACAAATAAACACGCAATATAAAGTAAATATCCGCAACTTGAAATAACTGCGATAATTAAAATTGATGGAAACTAGTTGAAATAATAAGAAAATGTAAACTAATGTTCACTTTGAATAATGTTGTTCATAATTATAATATTCTTAGGCGTGGCTCGTTTCATTTGTGGCCAGTTAAAACAAATATATTTTTGAAATATTTAGGAAACAATTTTCTGTTATTTGGAACTGTATCCCTCCTAAAATATCCTCATGCAAGTCCTTAACATTGTTTTAAAATAAATTTGAAGCAGAATCTTATAACTAAATATCAGTGATGCTTGTACTGATAATTACATTCCGTTACCCATAACTGTTTTCAAATGCATGATCTTGTAATGATTACTCCCATTTGTATCACCTGTCATGTTTTGTCATGTGTGTCTTTTTTAGTTTTGTTTGTATAAGTACATCTTTAACTACTGTTCGGGGAACCATGCCTCGATCAACAAGGCCACTTGGCCTCCTTTTTGTGTGTGGTTCCCTATTTTCATTTTCCTGTATATTGTAAGTTATGTTTATTATTGTACTTATTTTTGTATTGTTTTTTAGTGAAAAGGAAATTAATACAATGAATCAAATTGAATTGAACAATTTTTTAGATTGAAACTATCTTCAATATGACTCCATATAGTCTGATACGTATCATGATTGTATTTATTTCCTCAGAATAAGTATTGATGAAGTCGCTTTATCGTTTTTCGCAATATCAGGAACTTTTCATTCCCCACAATTGTCTTCCTTTTAGTAGCAGATCCATGTTATCGTAAAATACTTTCGTGTTTGAAAACTGTATCATTTTCAGCAAATTAGCAAATGAAGGTACCATAATGATTTCGTGTTAACAAATTGGTAAATTGCACATTATCGGTTTGTGCAATATCATGAACTATTCGTATGTCCAACTTCTCTATAACGATATCAGTACTAATGATAGTACTAATAATAACAATGGCATATTATGTTGATGTTATAACTTATGTAATATTTGGCAACTGCCCACCCCAATATGTTTGTTGGTAGCTTGTCCGCTAAATCAAACCTACTGCTGTTCATAATGGCCCCGTTGCGGAAAGAGATGCAATCGATTGTAAAGTTGCAGTTAATTGCAAGTTACATCGTGTGACTCAATGCGTAAATCTGATTGGTTGAAATGCGCACATTTTCTGACTTACAATAATGTGTAACTTACAATCTCCTTCGGAAAGGGTACATACCTATATGATCCCCTCTTCCCCATTGTTACCCCGCATAGAAGTAAAGTCATGAAAGTGAGTGTACTGAACAATTGTATTAACATTGATTTCTGTACCGGTATCAATGTTTACTCAGTGCAATTACGTAGAAACTCAGAGCTAAACAGAATGCATAGTGTTTATATCGGAACGTATTCTTGCTGGTCAATGACATTCAAACATATTGATATGATATGATAATATATGGGTGCACTAAAAATTGCACTAGTATATAGTTATTTACATTCATGATAATTATATTTTATAACAGATTGATATTCCTTTTTGAATCAATGTATCATCGGATGGTCAATATGGTTTTGAGAGCTGGTCACTCCACATTCTGTGCACTAATTGATTTTGTTTTTAAAGTTTCAAATGCCTTAAATAATAAACAAATGATGTTGGGAATATGTCTTGATCTTACTAAGGCATTCTATACTTTAAATCATAAAATTCGATTAGATCAATTGTATAGTGATGGAATACGAGGTGCTTTGATTGCACATAGTTGCACATGTTATATGCAGGCAACTTCTAAAAATTACGCATCTAAAATTGCATCATTGATAAACTTGTTTATCATTAATACGCTCGTATTTGTGTGTGTGTGTGTAACTGTACTGTTTTAATGTATGTTTTATAATGTATATTAATTGTGCAAAATTATATTATATGTATCTAGAAGGGGGCTACAGTAACTGCTTACAAGTATTTTACTTTTTTGTAGCCTGCTATTTTCAATACTTCAATATTTATCTGTATTATATATACTACATTTGATTGATTTTTATAATGACAATGAATAAAGACAAACTTGAACTTGAACTTAAAAAAAAACCATTTTTAACTGCATACATTTTGTGCACGTGTGTGTGTGTATGTGTACTGTGTGTGTGCGTGTGTTTGTGAGTGTATGTGTGTATGTTTATGTTTGTTTGAGTGCGAGTGCGTGCGTTTGTGTATGTCTGTGTGTGTGCGTGTGTGTGCGGGTGTGTGTGTGTGTTTGTGTTTGAGTACTTTTGTGTGGGTGTTTATGTTGTGTGTATGTGGGTGTTTGTGTGTGTATGTGTGTGTGCTTGTGCATGTTTGTTGGGATTCGAGTGCTTGCGTGCGTGTGTGTATATGCGTGTGTGTAAGGGTGTGGGTTTTTGTTTGAGTGTGTGCGTGTGTTTGTGTTTGTTTGAGTGCTCACGTGGAAGAGCGTGCGTGAGTGTGTTTGTGGATGTGCGTGTGTGGGTGTTTGTGTTGTTGAGTGTATGTGGGTGTTTGTGTGTGTATGTGTGTGTGCTTGTGCATGTTTGTTGGAATACGAGTGCCTCCGTGCGTGTGTGTATATGCGTGTGTAAGGGTGTGGTTTTTGTATGAGTGTGTGCGTCTGTTTGTGTTTGAGTGCTCACGTG
The DNA here is from genome assembly GCA_037951105.1 of Echinarachnius parma. Lineage (NCBI taxonomy): Eukaryota > Metazoa > Echinodermata > Echinoidea > Clypeasteroida > Echinarachniidae > Echinarachnius > Echinarachnius parma. Next base: position 127,265 of record JBAMJV010002417.1, read on the forward strand.
GATGAGCGTGCGTGCGTGTGTTTGTGTTTGTGTGGATGTGCGTGTGTGGGTGTTTGTGTGCATTTGTGAGTGTGCGTTCGTGTGTTTGTGTGAGTGTGTGCTGTGTATGTGTATGCGTCTGTGTGGGAGTTTTAGTAATGTTGTGTTTGTGTGTAAGAGTTTGTGTTTGTGTGTGGAGTGTTTGTGTGCATTTGTGTTTGTTTGAGTGCGAGTGCGTGCGTGCGTGCAGGAGTGGATGTTTGTGCGTGTGTATATAAGTGTTTGTGTGTGTGTGCGTGCGTGTGTGCGTGTGTGCGTGTGTGTATGTGTATCCGTGTGTGCGTATGTCTGGTTGTACGCATGTGTATGTACGCATGTGTATAGAGAAAAGGAAAAGAAAATAGCTATTAAAAGAGGTAAATTAGGCGTCCATTTGCAGAAGTGGGACGAGCTAAATAATGTTTTGCCTTGAATGTGGAAGTGTTATTTTATTTATTTTCCAGGGAAGGACATTGAACGTTAATTTTCTTCCTCTTCTCAACTTCCCTCTATAAGTTCTGTTTGATTTTAGATCGATGGACTGTTGTTTAAAAAGAAATAAATGGCGAACAGGTGCCGATACTGTTTGGTGCAGGCGCGGTGATGCGTTTCGGGAGGCGGGGTGCGTTGGGAGGGCGGGCATTGTTCACAAACAATGCCCGACCCCCCCCCCCCCCCCCCCCCCCCAGTGCATGTGTTTTCTGAGCCTATATTGCCGAGCCTGGTGTGTTGCGTTGCGGGCGTCAGAGCAAATTACCATGTGTTTGTGTGTGCATGTATGTGTGTGTGTGTGGGGGGGGGGGGGGGGGGTAGGGTGGTAGGGGCAGGGGCGTATCAAGTTAATTGTAAATTTGTTTCCTTTTCCTCGACCTTTCACAATTAAATGTTGCTTGTAAGTATTTTTAATTTTTTTTTTATTGAATGCACTGTTTATTATGTTTGTTTGGTCAAGATTTATGCTTATGATATTTATATTTTATTTGTGTAAGATTTATGACATCCATGATATTTATATATTTTATTTTATTTTTATTTTTTATTTTGTGTGTGCATTGATACTATGTGATACTATGTAATTATCTTACTAGTGTAGAAGTCTTGTTAAATTGGATTAACAAGAAAAAGAGGAAAAGGGAAGAAAATAAAGTGTTTGCATTGCAGAATTATAACACCTTCGTATTTTATAAAATAATACCAAAGTAGCTTTTAAATTTGTTTCATGATTTCTTGATTAAATCATTATTATAACCAAACCTACATTTTCACAATATTGCTAAGTAAAGGAGTGGTCACATTGGACACGACTCCCCACGACTAGACCCACGAATGCAGTACGCATTGGTACAAATCTATGGCAAGCCGTTTTAACATGTATTCCTATTTCTTGATATCAATAATTGAACCGCAGAAGTGAGTTGTAAAGGGAAAGAGGGGGAAGCGGAGGCGGTGGAGGGATGGCGGAGGTGGCGGGGAATAAAGAGGGAGAGGCGAGAAAAAAAAGAAGGAGGGATCGGGGAGGAAAATGGAAGGAGGGATGAAGCCGGTAGGGGTGAAGGAGAAGAGAGAGTGGTATAGGGGGACTGAAGAGACGGATGAGTAACAGAGAGAAAGAGGAGTGGAGGGAGAGGGGAAGGGAAGGAGGGGTAAAGGCGGTAGGGGTGAAGGAGGAGAGAGTGGTTTAGGGCGACGGTAGATATGGATGAGTAACAGAAGGGAAGAGTAGGGAAAGGGGGAGATAGGGGTTGAAGGGAGAGGGGAAGGGAAGGAGGAGTAAAGGCGGTAGGGGGGGAAGGAGGAGAGAGTGGTATAGGGGGACGGAAGAGACAGATCAGTAATAGTGGGGAGAGGACGGAAAGCGAGAATGTAAGGAGGGGTTTAAGATCGGAATAAGAAATGGGGTTGACAATACAGAGGTATGAGGATAGAGCGACAGAGGAGGGGAGGGGTAGAGGGGCGGGGTATACAGGGAGGAACAGCAGAAGGGAGGAGTGGTAGGGAATATAAGAGAAATTAAGAGGGGGGAAGAAGGGAAGAAGAATGGACAGATAATGGTAATACTAATACTACTACTACTACTACTACTACTACTACTACTACTACTACTACTACTACTACTACTACTACTACTACTACTACTATTACTACTACTACTACTACTACTACTACTACTACTACTACTACTACTACTACTACTACTACTACTACTACTAAGCGCTTTACCGTTATATTATTACCCCGGTCATCGGATAAATTCTGCAATCAATCCAGCACACGAAGTGCACGTTTTCCACTCCCTGGGGAGCCCTCCAGCCACGGGTAACCTTGGGGCGCACACAATGCTAAGGAACTACGTTCCATCTTTTCTGGTACCCATGTATACACCTGGGTGGAGAGCAGCAAATGTGGATACATTTATATATGGGGAAGCGGAGGAGAGAGAGATGACAAGAGGGGGAGGATGGGGCAGGAGAGGTATGTCGAGGGGAGAGAGAGGGAGGTGGATAAGGGGATAGAGGGGTTTGAGGGTGAGAGTGGGAGGGGAGAAGGAGGCAGGAGGGGTATGTCGAGGAGAGAGAGAGAGGTGGATAAAGGATTGGGGGGATGAGGGGGAAAGTGGGAGGGGAGAAGGAGGCAGGAGGGGTATGTCGAGGGGAGAGAGAGAGAGAGAGAGGTGGATAAAGGATTGGGGGAATGAGGGGGAGAGTGGAAGAGGAGAAGGAGGCAGGAGGGGTATATCGAGGAGAGCGAGAGAGGTGGATAAAGGATTGGGGGAATGAGGGGGAAAGTGGGAGGGGAGAAGGAGGCAGGAGGGGTATGTCGAGGAGAGAGAGAGAGGTGGATAAAGGATTGGGGGAATGAGGGGGAAAGTGGGAGGGGAGAAGGAGGCAGGAGGGGTATGTCGAGGGGAGAGAGAGCGGTGTATAAAGGATTGGGGGAATGAGGGGGGGGGAGTGGAAGGGGAGAAGGAGGCAGGAGGGGTATGTCGAGGGGAGAGAGAGAGGTGTATAAAGGATTGGGGGAATGAGGGGGGGGAGTGGAAGGGGATAAGGAGGCAGGAGGGGTATGTCGAGGGGAGAGAGAGAGGTGGATAAAGGATTGGGGGAATGAGGGGAGAGTGGAAGGGGAGAAGGAGGCAGGAGGGGTATGTCGAGGGGGGAGAGAGAGGTGGATAAAGGATTGGGGGAATGAGGGGGAGAGTGGAAGGGGAGAAGGAGGCAGGAGGGGTATGTCGAGGGGAGAGAGAGAGGTGGATAAAGGATTGGGGGAATGAGGGGGAGAGTGGGAGGGGAGAAGGAGGCAGGAGGGGTATGTCGAGGGGAGAGAGAGAGAGGTGGATAAAGGATTGGGGGAATGAGGGGAGAGTGGGAGGGGAGAAGGAGGCAGGAGGGGTACGTCGAGGGGAGAGAGAGAGGTGGATAAAGGATAGAGGGGGATGAGGGTGAGAGTGGGAGGGGAGAAGGAGGCAGGAGGGGTATGTCGAGGGGAGAGAGAGAGGTGGATAAAGGATAGAGGGGGATGAGGGTGAGAGTGGGAGGGGAGAAGGAGGCAGGAGGGGTATGTCGAGGGGAGAGAGAGAGGTGGATAAAGGATTGGGGGAATGAGGGGGAGAGTGGGAGGGGAGAAGGAGGCAGGAGGGGTATGTCGAGGGGAGGGAGAGGGAGGTGGATAGAAGTATTATTTGAAGCACATGATTTTAGAGACCAAAGCTGCTTTTTAAAATGAAAACAGCCCTTGTTGGGGTTGAAATTGTCATGATATACGACGATATGATGAGTTACTACTCCCCCAGCTTACCATGCTTACAGAGAGATTGTACAATCTAGCTCTGACTTGGTGTGGCTTAGCCTTACTTTGCTGGGGTTGAAATTGTCTTTGCTTGACGCGAGTGAGTAATTTGTCGTAGAATGTGGATTCCTAGATAGCTACGTAGCTAAATGTAGATAAATCGTTAACTCATTTTGTATGGAAAGTGGATTGCCTGGATTGTACTGTTTTACGGTTGTGTGTGACATTGATGATGTGAATGTGATGTGGAGTACAACCATTTTTTTGGTTTACATATAAATGAACAAAAAAAACAAAAAAACGGTAGATATATGATAAATTCTTAACAATTTTAGACACTTTATTCAAAGAAATTCAAAGAAATAAAAAAGAAGAAACATCTGCAATGTTTCCTTACATATTCACATCATTTAGTAACTGTATGATTCACTAACCAACATCTACCCAGGGTGTTTCACACAGATTTTAAGTTTGAATGAAGTTGACTGACGTTGGACTTAGTCTTAGATATGAAAAATCATTTGTAGCATTGCAACTAAAACATTTTTAAGAGCAAAAATGTCAATTTTTCAATCTTTGTAATATGTTACATCAAAAGTATCAAATTTGCTTGAATATTGAAAATAATGTCATATATATTTTAAAGAATTATGTCAACATTTTATATGGCAAATAATGGCTTGTATTATATTAAAGGGGTAGTTTAGTTTTGGTAGAGAGGGCGCTGCACATCACAATTTTTTTGTGAGGTAATGAAAAACTGAATGTCGAATTTGAGAGAACATGCAATTTTAATGGCAGAATAAACTTTATTTGGTCAAAATCGACCCAGAAACGGCTGAAATATCAATAAATATATATGATCTTATAATTATTTGGGGCCCAAATAATTAGATGATTTTTAGAAAAATGTTTTTAAATGCTTGCACTTTTTCAAAATTCTTCAAAAGCGTTTTTAATAGTTGTTGATGATCTCGCTATTTAATCATTATATCAATAAAACATCACATGCATAATTTTGTATGAAAAATGGTTTAAACCAATGCCTTTTTAAAAAGCGCCCTCTTGTGTTTGAATGGCTCTTTTTGAATGATAACAGGCTTTTTACTTAGTCGTTTGTAATTTTGTATACCTTTCGAGCATGGTGGAGTTATAACTATTAGTTTATAATGTTACTGTGCAGGTTTTAGCTACTTAAGTTCAGCCTTACCAAAACTAAACTACCCCTTTAAGTCTAACTTAGAATTTAGGTTTAACTTAGGATATTTGTTAAACAGCGTCCTCGGCTGGCATAGAATGGATGTTGCTCAATGTACATCGGGTATATGTGCCTCAAGCTTTCGAATTATTGCAAACAAAATTGTTAACTGGAGGATATGCATACAATAGAAATAATATGCTAGCAAATTGGTCTATGATACAAGACAATTAA
>JBAMJV010002417.1:137500-155734 GCA_037951105.1 Echinarachnius parma
GTCTACGTTGTATTTGATATCACCCCCCCCCCCCCCCCTCAACCGCCCTTTCACAAATAAACAGGAACAAGATGAATAGTATTAATATATTGAGGTCTACGTTGTATTTGAAATCACCCCCCCCCCTTCCCCGCAATCGCCCTTTCACAAATAAACAGGAACAAGATAAATAGTATTAATATCTTGAGGTCTACGTTGTATTTGAAATCACCCCCACCCCCCCCCCCCCCCCCCGCAATCGCCCTTTCACAAATAAACAGGAACAAGATAAATAGTATTAATATCTTGAGGTCTACGTTGTATTTGAAATCACCCGCACCCCCCCCCCCCCCCTCCCCCGTAACCGCCCTTTCACAAATGAATCATACAGCTAAGAGTGATACGCTGCATCGTCATTGCCCCCAACAAAATAACAACAACTACAGCAACATCAAATTAAGGTAAATACACACTGACGTTGCTACAAGGGGTGGAGGGGGGGGGGGGGGGTGGCAGGGAGGTCTGAGTACTCCTCATAACAATTTGACACCAAATGGAAACACCAATAAAACAACCACAAAACGTACCCAGTGGGCTCCCATGGATGCATGGTGACCACGCCGTTCCCTTCACACAAATAGTCGGTAGCCCCTCGATCCTCCCATGTAGGATTGAATGCCCCTTCCATGCCAACTACGCCACTGCCAGTGTCCCTACACACAGTAATAGTCGGTAGCCCCTCGATCCTCCCATATGGGATTGAATGCCCCTTCCATGCCAACTACGACACTGCCATTGTCCCTACACACAGTAATATTTGGTAGCCCCTCGATCCTCCCATATGGGATTGAATGCCCCTACCATGCCCACTACGCCACTGCCAGTGTCCCTACACACAGTAATAGTCGGTAGCCCCTCGATCGTCCCATATGGGATTGAATGCCCCTTCCATGCCAACTACGCCACTGCCAGTGTCCCTACACACAGTAATAGTCGGTAGCCCCTCGATCCTCCCATATGGGATTGAATGCCCCTTCCATGCCATTTACGCCACTGCCAGTGTCCCTTCACACAGTAATAGTCGGTAGCCCCTGGATCCTCCCATATGGGATTGAATGCCCCTTCCATGCCAACTACGCCACTGCCAGTGTCCCTACACACAGTAATAGTCGGTAGCCCCTGGATCCTCCCATATGGGATTGAATGCCCCTACCATGCCCACTACGCCACTGCCAGTGTCCCTACACACAGTAATAGTGGGTAGCCCCTCGATCCTCCCATATGGGATTGAATGCCCCTACCATGCCCACTACGCCACTGCCAGTGTCCCTACACACAGTAATAGAGGCGCTTAGAGGCTCTTTGCAATATGCGCTATATAAATGTCTATTATTAATAGTGGGTAGCCCCTCGATCCTCCCATATGGGATTGAATGCCCCTTCCATGCCAACTACGCCACTGCCAGTGTCCCAACACACAGTAATAGTCGGTAGCCCCTGGATCCTCCCATATGGGATTGAATGCCCCTACCATGCCCACTACGCCACTGCCAGTGTCCCTACACACAGTACTAGTCGGTAGCCCCTGGATCCTCCCATATGGGATTGAATGCCCCTTCCATGCCAACTACGCCATTGCCAGTGTCCCTACACACAGTAATAGTCGGTAGCCCCTCGATCCTCCCATATGGGATTGAATGCCCCTACCATGTCCACTACGCCACTGCCAGTGTCCCTACACACAGTAATAGTCGGTAGCCCCTCGAGCAGTTTATACAAGTAGTTGCTGATGTATTGTCAGTTAACTTTGTGGAAGAGAATTTAAACATAAAATGTAAAGTAACATCCGCCTGACAAAACAAAACAAGCAAAACAGTCAAATAACCACACGTACCCACAAACAATCGATACCCCCCCCCCCCCCACACACACACAAGAAAATGAACATACAACAATGAATCACGACGTGATCAGGGATCGTTCACCCCCCCCCCCCCCCCCCCCTCCCCTTCGCAGGGCCTGCTGTACTCCTAGCACTTTAAACTGCATGTTGATTCTACATGTGGTTTCATTTGGTCGAATAGATACAAGCTCAAGACCTATTTGCTCGTGAGGTTTCATTTGGTCGAATAGATAAAAGCTCAAATCCTATTTGCTCGTGAGGTTTCATTTGGTCGAATAGATACAAGCTCAAGACCTATTTGCTCGTGAGCTGAATATTGAGGGCTTTGGTTCCCTTTTGTGTGTGTAAAAAAACATGATCTAGAAGAAGATAAATTACATGCTAGATTTCGCATTATCTCCAGCGGGTTAACGCGTTTCAGTTGCCGAAAGGACAATGTTTGTTTCCATAAAATACATTATTTCCTCTCGGGACAAATTTGTATAAATACATCTACCGCTGATTTGATTGGCTGCTTCTTTGGAGCGTCTTCGCATATAAAATATTCATGTCGTTTATGAACCCATTGACGTAAATTTGGTTTTTCTATAACACACGTTGTGAAGAGATTCCAGTTGGAGATCTCGAGGGACCAGTCCTCAATGGGTTCATCCTGATCGAGCAAGCTGTGTTAATGTATTGTGGGCGTGGTCTGTAGGCGCCCTCAATAGCGCGGGGAGCTATATTGTAAAGTTTGTTTAACACATGACATTTGGATGCGCTGAGCAGGATTGTGTTTCAGTTCACTGGTATAGTTAGTGGGCGTGGACATATCTAGCTACTTGGACAGATTTGCAGACATAGATATAGAGAGACGCAGACTTATCGCATTTATACTTTTGCATTACCCTCGAGGTTGGTTCCGTCTTGCTTGATGTGTAATTCTCACTGTTCCTAGACAGTTGTAAAGAGACAGCAATGTACAAGGTTTCTGGTGATACATTCTGATGTTTATAAACACTTTGAAAAGTGATGATAATGGACAACGTTTTGTTCTTTTGACTTGTTCAATGAATGAACAGTACTGTGGTGAATACCATTTAAGTACGGGACACTTTGACATAACTATTGATGTAATTGTAAGTACGTTATGTTTTTAGGCTTCGGTGGACTGGGTGATTTGTATTATTATAATTTCAACATTTGCTTAATAACAGAACTGTTACACAGTCTACTCAGGATTTCAAACTCTCACACATTGAACATTGAATGAACGGACAATGTTGAGATTCGCTGATCTAACTCAATACTAGACCCTTTGGGTAGAGAATTGGGCTGTAAGGTTCGAGACCTCTTTTGAAAGAGAGCTGGCTAGCAAGCCGGAGGTAGCTTGTGATCAAGTCCCGGCGACATTGGAAGTGGTAAATATAATGTGTAAAGTCAAAGTTGTCAAAGATCGTGGCATTTATTTTGATCGCAGTGCCTATTTAAACAATAGGCAATATTACGTTGATTAAGCCAAATACAAAATGGGTTGCAATTGTATTTCTATATCAAACAAATACAATTTTTAGATATATGGTAATTAAACTTTTCATGTAATATCAGTAACGTATATATGCGACATTATATTTGTATACAAATCACATTTTGTTCGATTACATTCTATGTTACCATGGTTATGCGTAAACATTACAATGTGATTGGTTTGCCACATGTACGACACTGGTATGGGTAGAGTGTATTTGGATATTGTTGTAACCACTCAACTTAAAACGTATGCCGGTTACATGAAAGTATCTAGCATTGCTCAGGTCAAGTCAGTAGGAGCCCTGCTACTGACGGCGGCTTTGCTAGGAGAGGGGTAGCTCTGTCCATACCCGTTGTCAAGAGTTGTATCTTGGATTTGACTCCAGTGGGCGCCTTATTTAGCCATAATCACCTGGTTACCTAATCACGTGTACGGGTATATCTCTCGCGGCCTGATTTTATTACCATAATTTAAACGATATAGGATTGTAGTTGTTATATGTTGTCAATGCCATGTATTTCTGTAACTGCATGTAAATTCAAAAGGCGAAGGGCGCTTTGATAATTAGTTAATAAAGGCGTTAATGAAGTTTATACCTCTTGGAGGAAAATAATTGTTCAGTTTTCGTTAATTCAAAAAATCTAAAAGAGCCTTTTACGACTTTTGAAATGTTATAGTTTTCCACCAATAAATATTGAGACGAATCCCGTAAACAATTCAATGACGTCAACTCTATATCCTCCTTATTTTTTTAAGTGGTACTTGCAAGCCCCCCCCCCCCCTCCCCCCCCCCCCCCCCAACAAAAAAAATCATAAATACTGGAGGTGGGGTTGACCTGTATTATCATAAAAGGAGTTCAAATTAATGAAATAACAGTAAAATGAAGGGAAATTGCCTCCCCCATTTATTATGTAACAGTTGATACAATACCCTTCTTTAACCCACTTAACTGCTGAAAGTCTAAGTGTTCCGAGGGCTGCGTCCTCTGGTCCCCAATCAATGCAATCTGACCCAGTCCCCGGGCATGTAACACTTATTCAGGACGTCTCGCTTTTCCCACTAACATTTCGCCAAATATGCATAACTAAAAAAGAGCAAAGAAAATGGGATTCCCCAGCGGGATTCGAACCTGAGACCTCCGGATTACTAGACCGGCGATCTTACCGACTGAGCTATAGAAAATCCTTTGTTCGGTGTTCGTCCCAGAAACCCCTTATCTTTCATTGCTCAAATGGTCAGAAGCTATTATTAACCTGACATGAACCCGAAGGATAGATATCATCCCGGATAATATGCAAATGATCATTGAAGTAATGCAGCTTATTTGTATAATTAGTTCAAGCATATATATCAAAACTGACCAGAAATATAATATGAATGAAAAAGAGCAAAGAAATGGATTTCCAGCTGGATTCGTACCCGAGATCTCCGGATTGCTAGACGTATTTATGCATAACTATTCAAAATGCTATTTTACCTATTTGCATTATAAACTTATCAGTTACGCTGTAGAAATCAGAAATCTAAACGCTTGTTGGGGATCCGCCCCGAACCCACATTGGAATCCCCAATGGGTTCTAAACAGCCCTGCCCCTGGGTCTCGGCTGAAGCTATATAATGGGCCCTGTTACTCACCATACTTCTAGCACTATACCTATACGTCTGTAAGTGTTCAACGTAATTAAAATGAATCTTACCGAATGAGCTATAGAAAATCCTTTGTTCGGTGTTCGTCCCAGAAACCCCTTTAATAGCTTTCATTGCTCAAATGGTCAGAAGCTATTATAAACCTGACATAAACCTGAAGGATAGATATCATCCTGGATACAATGCGAATGATCATTGAAGTAATCATGGTAATGCAGCTTCTTTGTATAATTACTTCAAGCATATATATCAAAACTAACCAGAAGTTTAATATGAATGAAAAAGAGCAAAGAAAATGGATTTCCAGCCGTATTCGAACCCGAGACCTCCGGATTGCTAGACGTATTTATGCATAACTAGCGGGACCCGCGGAAATCCGCGTTTTTTTTTGTCAGAAAAAGATTTTAAGACCACAACGACCGCTTAAAAAATGATTCCCTTTCCACATGGAAAGATGAAAGAGACTCAGACGTTCCCCCCCCCCCCCCCCCCCTCCGCCACCCCTCTCTTTTGCACATGTCATGGCGATACAACCTTTTACTGAAAATTATAAACCCGACCCATCCCCGGTACACTCTGTTTAAAAGTTTATAATAATACTAACGCAAACATAATAAAATTGTATGCATGACAAACACATGACGAAAAATAATACCAACACATTTGCGAAGTTAGTAAGTAAGGTGTTCACTTGTTTCCTCTATCAATCGGCGGGATTTTGTCCTATATGTTTGATTTCCAAATTTAGTATTATAATACTAATATGGTATATGTTTATCCTTGTGAAACCCGTGAATACATTGCCTTGAAAAGAATGATCATAGCTGTTTCTTCATGCATTTAATACAATTACACCCTTTAGTATTTTGTATTATCAATCCTGAGCGGATTGCGAGATGGTTAGGCTAAACCTTCTTTTCTTGTGCATCATGTTGTAGAAATGCGGGTAAATAATTTACTTACAATCCAAAGGGTTTTCAATGAACATAAGTATAATTACTTTCCCCGGTATATACACTCTGTTTAAATTGTTTACAATGATCACAATGCTTATGATGATATTGTATGCATTAAGACTGGACGACTGAATACATAAGTCGTGATTATAATTGAAATTTGTGCAAAGTTTTGAGTAACGAATGGGATGAATATTTCACCTCCCCGGTATAAACACTCTGTTTAAATTGTTAACAATAATTGTAATGCAAATATGATAAAATTGTATGCATGAAAACATGTTTCGGAGTAAACCGGGAGTCATGGCCTCTGCTGCGCCGGCGATCGCATCCATCCCGATAGCCGATGTCAGTGTCTGGCTCGGGAAGAACATCACAATCAACAGCTCAAGACCACTGCTCCACCAACAGTCAACCTTCTCTCACGCAGGCAAATGTTGATCTCACATCAAAATAAAGGATATTTTAACTAATACAAGTCCCTAGCAACCAAACTGTGGTGATAGTTCCCCTTCCCTGGAAACAACGCCACAATAGCTTCAAAATATTTTTCAACTGCCTTATTTTAAATCAGGCAGACCCAAGTCGCGATCTCTCGTGACAGTGCGTATATTCCAGACAGTGTGCGTGATAATATGCAAATATCCAAATATGCCATTGCCTGTTTATTGTGCACGTTCGAGATCTGTGAATTTAACAATTCTTTATTTCAAAAATGTGAGTGAAAATCTCTAAAAGCTCATCGACAATAATGTTTAAATATGTTTACATATACAAAGACAATATTGAATTAGAAAAACAATGTGTCCCCCAGGTGTACTCAACTTGGAGATAAGCTGATGTTCAATCGTCATACTAGCCTGAATTTGCCGAGTTTAAGTAAGTACGTTCTGATCCTTACTTTTGTTTAAATTAATACTAACAAAGGGAACATTTGTTCCAAAAAAGCTCATCGACAATAATTTTTAAATGTTTTTTAATTAATTAAAATAAACAAGATTCAGTACTGTACCCAAACCTCTGGGTGTACCCAACTTTCTCTTTAGCTCGATTTGAATCTTCATTCTGTTTGAAGGGACATCGCTGCGCGACCGCCAGTGATCTGTCTTGTAATTCTACAGTCTTTGGTGCTACCTTTCTGTGCACTAACGCGCGCACGCGTACTTGCGCGCGAACGATTGAATATTTACACAGTGCAACGCACTTTTACCGACTATCTAGTGAGTGCAACGCACTTTCACCCAAAATATCTAGACAGTGTAACGAACTTTTCTTCTCCCATCAATGATGGGCGAAACTATATTTCATCACGTGATTAACTTTTGCCTAATCGTAGAGCAAGATTTTTAGTATGTGGAATATAAACACAAATATATTAGCGAACAAATCAGCACAGTGCGCAATATTGACCTCCAAGTTGTGTCTACGGCTCTAAATTAGTTGCGAACATAATTAACCAGATAATTATCTCGTTAAAATATGATATCTAGCCGCATTCAAAATGATAAACAGTGTGTATATAAAAGCATTGTATAAACACATTGTATAAATACTTAGGGCAGTATTTCTAAAATAAAGATACAAAGGTCGACTCCAAAGTTCTCCATTGTGTTTAGGCACAGCATAATTATATATCGACCATTGAAAGCCGCGGGGGCAGGGGAGAGGTTGGAAGTGGGGTCGTGATAAAGTGGTCACGTGATAGTAAATCGTTTCCAGAAAATCATTGATCAACATAGAGGAGAACTTTCCATGACTTGTGGAAACTGTTTATTTTTTCTTGTTCATAGATCAAGACAAGAAATTTGTGTTTTTGTAGTCAATGCGTGCTTTCGATTTACATTGATATTATGATTTATCACAATATTTCATGTACAAAATATTAAAAATTGTAATCAACCTAAAATCAAATGTTTGTTACTTGATATGACAAATATGACACAAAAAATATATATTTTATTTTCACTTGTGTACATATGTGAAAATAAGTCCGCATGAATAAATAGTATGACTTTTGGCGCTGCACTTTATTGGAACATTATTATAAAAATGACCAAACTAAAACCCTGACCGATTAAAATGTGCAAGGTATCACGTTAAATAATCTATATTGCCACCCTAACGCCAGTGCCTCATTACATCATCTAGTACAAAGTTATATAATTATGTTATGGAACTAGTTAAGCAGTTATGGACTCTCCACTAGCTATCCATGATGTATTACATGTATATGATGTATTTTGTCCTGACCTGTACGCATGACGTCGACAGCATCTCTTCGAACTATTTAGTCGGGTTTAGCCCAAAACATCATGTTCATGGTTATTAAATCATCTGTCTGTGATTCCTTCTGCAGTTTTACAAGTTATTAAGTGTCAGGCAAAAACTTGAGTCAAGGCATAACCTCATATTCGGAAATCAACCACAAATATTTCGATGATGCGACTTATTAATCTTAAATTTGTGCATTTTATATGTTTCAGTCCAAATTTAATTACAACTAATATGTACACTGACACATCGCTAATAAATGATCTGTTTACTAGCTAATAACATTTCCTTTATTTTTATTAGCAGCTTTTGTATTAATTCTGGCGGATTATGTGGTAGATATATATTGAATTGAACTTAATTTGAACCTAATTAACAAAACCTTAATGTGTGCTTTTTAAAAGTTTTACTCTCCCCAATATTCAACACTCGTGCTCATTGACTTCTATACTGCAATGCACAAACTGTATTGGTAATCCTCGTGCACTGTGTCCTATCCAGGATCATCCGGTATTAAAGGGATCGAGTAACTGTTTTATCATGTGCAGAAATTGGTTGATAAAATTGTAAGTGTGGACGTGGTGTGGCGAGATTGGTAGAGCGCCCCCCCCCCCCCCCCAAATCGCGAGATGGTGAGTTCGATTACAAGGCATGCCCATCGCGAATTTCCTACAGCAAGAAACTAATCCACATTTGCAGCTCTCGATCCAGGTGTATAAATGGGTACCCGGAAGGAGTTACTTAGCACTGTGTGCACATACGAGGTTGCCTGGCTGGAATGCTCCCTACAAAGTGGAAAATATGCATGTGTGCTGGATTGAGTGCAGTTTGTATCCGATGACCGGGGTGATAATAGTGATGCACCGCGAGCGTCGACACACGAAACGTGCGCTAGTAGCCATTATATAACGCCTTAGAATGTTCTCGTGTTGTGAATGGCTGAATGCAGGTCACATGATATTCAGAAAAAAATGATCTATCTGCACTCAGTAATTGTTCTGACCGTGCATTAGTCGACTAATGCACGACTGACGTCATCAATTAAAGGAGTGATGAACCGGCGGTACACCCTACACGTTATTAAACGTACATTACGCGTCGTGTGAACATGCATGCAGCGAGCTTCGCTGCATTTTTATAAGCGCGCTTTAATCGTTGTTTGTTTGTTTACTGCGTTGCGAGGATGGTTTGTTTGTTTACTCTGTTGCTTGAACAACAAGCGCGCTAAGCGCGCACAAGCTGTCTGGTCGTTAAGATGTTCATAAGGGTTGTACACGTCACGTTCACCCGTGTACAAAGACCACGTCGCGTTTAAGCGTTCTATATAATGGTTCTCGCACTTTGAACTCAAGTTCACTTGAACACATATTTCACTTGGATTATTCATCTGGATTAAAATATTGACTGGCACCGTATTTTGATTATTTATCTGGATAACATTATTGACATTGTTTATTGTACATTGTGATCGAACATGGTATGTATACTTTTACGATGGCCAATTTTGTGTTATTAACTGAAGATGAACTAGAAAATGTTCTTGATTGTGACTCTGTAAATACCAAAAAATAACTAAATATGCAGTGAATCGTCTTGAAGCATTTGCAAAATGTTTAGGGCTAAACTCTCTTGAGGATGTTGATCAATGTTGGTCATTAAAATCATAGTCATTGGATTAGTTAGACAAAACATCTTTATAATTTGAATAAGAATTAATGGAGATCACATCATTATCATAACCATCCTCGTGATCATAACGATGGTCATCGTCATGACAACATCGTCATTATGAAAACCGTCATGATAATTTTCATCATTGATATCCTTGTCATCGTTATCATCATCATCGTCGTTCTCGTCGTTGTCGTCTTCATCTTAAAGGGTGACTAAATTAAAAAATAAAAAGACTTTGGTGGATCTATAATAATGAATACATCACATATCTGTTGATTATTTGATGTACATTTTTGTCATATTTTTTATATTATTGTTTCAATTATTTTGTTCTACCTGCTAAGATCCACCCCTAAAAAAACCCTCTACCATTGACTTCTCTGACATCACAATACCATTCAACCATCGATCAGCTAGATAAACATAAACCAAATATATGTTCTCACCCACTGAGTACCTTATTGCATTTAAGCATTGGATGTTTTCATTGAAACCCTTCTTTCCATGGTGAGTGGGCATTGTATAAACCATGAATGATATTGTAAACATGAGGTCAAATGACATACCAATGTTTTTTGTTCATCTAGCTGACTGATGGTTGAATGGTATTATGATGTCACAGAAGTCAATAGCTTCTGGCAGTTTTTTTTAGGGGTGAAGCTTAGCAGGTAGAAAAAGGAAATAGAAAAAAATAATATAACAAATATGACAAAAACGTACATCAAATAGTCAACAGATATGTGATGTATTCATTATTATAGATCAACCAAAGTCTTTTGATTTTTTTTGATTTAGTCACCCTTTAATACACGCATCATCATGCAAAACCACATGTTGACAATGAGGCAACGTAAATGTATGTGACAAAGCTTTGAACGGATACAGTAATAATCTAGCCTGTGATATCTTAATATAAAAGAGATATTAAGGAGAAACCCCGTTACTGTATGTATGTACCCTTCCAACTGTCAGGTTGTTATTTTGTCTTAGTTTCTAGTTCAGGTCATTCTATTATGCTCATCTCCTTTGTCACTGTCACCCTATTCTTCATTACCAACATCTGTTACTTTTATGTTCAGTTATCTCAATCAGCTCATTCATGATTGTCTACTGCTATTTCTGTTCTATTGTTTCCCTCTGGCTTGCTTGCCATTTGTATAGCCTCTCTCCACTTCTCTCTCTCTTTCTGCCTATCTCTTACTTTCCCTATGGTTGGGTGCTGCATGCCTTTTCTATTATATTTGGTTGCCTCTTCTCATCTTCATCATCACCTGGTCACATTCCACCATAACCCCCATCTCTTATTGGTTCTTTTCAATAATAAGGGTTGATTAGTTATAGGTACGTTCTCTTTTAGTTAATTTTGGCCTCAATAAACTAGTGCATTACCAGACTTAATCGTGACAACTTGCTTTCTTCTGTTCTCCCTTCGTTCTACACTAGTTTATGTTCCTGTTGTATGCTGTATGATTTCCTGCTGTGTTTGACTCTATTATTTTACCAGTTAGCTCTAAGCCCGTTCTACCCACTCAACCTATACCTTTATTAGTTGACACAG
The DNA here is from genome assembly GCA_037951105.1 of Echinarachnius parma. Lineage (NCBI taxonomy): Eukaryota > Metazoa > Echinodermata > Echinoidea > Clypeasteroida > Echinarachniidae > Echinarachnius > Echinarachnius parma. The sequence goes on from JBAMJV010002417.1 coordinate 149,000, forward strand.
TTTACTGTCTTACACTACAATATTACTCTCGGGGGTGAGAGGGTGCTAAAGCTACTGTAGTCTAAAAACCCCCTATCGCTTCGTGCAGTATCCTTGGTGATAAGTAGGCCAACTTTGATATCACTATAAATCGTGTAGATATTTTAGTCTGTTTGCACAAAACATAATTTTATCGTGGTGCAGGTACAGTGCAAATACACTTGTATATTTGGTTATCTAAAATTTGAAGAAGGCAAATTATGCTCATAAAAAGATCCAAAGTTCTCCATTGTTTGACAGATCCGAGTTATGTATTGTTCGTGTTACCAGTGAAAAGGCCTACAGTAATTTGAATGACTGAATATATTTACCAATATAGTAAACACGACCAAACACAAACAAATAACGAACGTCAAACTTGTGAAACTTATTAGCAAGTTTATATTTGTATTATGTTGCAACATGGATATCAAACAATTACCCTAGCAAATGAAGAATGAGAATGCAAATTGATACATCCAAATCGATCCAATGTCTTTCATATATTTGATGTTTCAGTTGGAAACAGCACAATGTTTGTTTCCATGAAATATATTATTTCCTCTTGGGACAAATTTGTATAAATATATACATCTACCGCTGATTTGATTGGCTGCTTCATGTCGTTTATGAACCCATTGACGTAATTTTGGTTTTGATATAACACACGTTGTGAAGAGATTCCAGTTGGAGATCTCGAGGGACCAGTCCTCAATGGGTTCATCCTGATCGAGCAAGCTGTGTTAATGTATTGTGGGCTTGGTCTGTAGGCGCCCTCAATAGCGCGGGGAGCTATATTGTAAAGTTTGTTTAACACATGACATTAGGATGCGCTGAGCAGGATTGTGTTTCACTTCACTGGTAAAGTTAGTGGGCGTGGACATATCTAGCTACTTGAACAGATATAGAGAGACGCAGACTTATCGCATTTATACCTTTGCATTACTCTCGAGGTTGGTTCCGTCTTGCTTGATGTGTAATTCTCACTGTTCCCAGACAATTGTATAGAGACAGCAAGGTTGTCATCTGGATTATATTGTGAATGAATATCATGAATAACATCTAGGTACCGGACACTTGGATCCTATGTAACGTCATACAACTTGAGGGCGTATATTGTTTTCTTTACTCACTCACAAGGGAACTGAAATTATGAACCACACTGATTGCATTTAAACGTTTTGATTTCCGTGACTCTCGAAGTTGTTTGAGCCGCTACTGGCGATATATTTTGTTGTTTATAAACACTTTTTGAAAAGTGACTGAAAAGGAGCAAAGAAATATTTCTGGTCGGTTTCTGTTCATGTTTGAATTGAAAAGTGATACAAATTAACAACGTTTTGTTATTTTGATTTGTTCAATGGATAAACAGTATCTATTGACGTGATTTTAAGTACGTTATGTTTTGGTGCTTTTTGGGCTTCGATGGACTGGGTGATTTATTATCATATATACAGTACTGTTACACAGACAGATTTCAAACTCTCACACAGTGAACATTGAATGAACGGACAATGTTGAGATATACAGATTTAACTCAATACTAGACCGTTTGGATAGAAGTTAGGCTGTTGGGTTCGAGACATCTTTTGAAAGAGAGCTGGCTAGCAATCCGGAGGTAGCTTGTGATCGAGTCCCAGCGACATTGGAAGTGGTAAATATAATGTGTAAAGTCAAAGATCGTGGCATTCCTTTTGATCGCAGTGCCTATGTAAGAATATCGCTAATATTCGGTTGATTATCAGTAACGTAGGTTGTTAATTCGCCTTAGCGGCTTTTAGCGCTATCATCTGTGGCAGCTCGGCTAGTATGCTCCCAGTGGAGTTGAGAAAATACGCAATATTACAGTGTGGGTTTGAAATATTACTGATGACCATGGGTAATACTAATTAAATTATTATTTAAGCGCTTAGAAGCTGTTTGCAATATGCGCTATATAAATACATGTATATATTATTAGTAGTAGTATTACATATATTCGACGTTATGTTTGTATACAAATCACATTTTGTTCGATTACATGTTACATTACGCTTAGACATGTAAATGGTTTACCACATGTACGACACTGGTATGGATAGAGTGTATTTAGATATTGTTGTAACCACTCAACTTGAAATATTTAACGGTTACATGTCACTATCTAGCATTGCTCAGGTCAAGTCAGTAGGAGCCCTGCTACTGACGGCGGCTTTGCTAGGAGAGGGGTAGCTTTGTCCATACCCGTTGTCAAGAGTTGTATCTTGGATTTTACTCCAGTGGGCGCCTTATTTAGCCATAATCACCTGGTTACCTAATCACGTGTACGGGTATATATCGAACCAGCTTTTATTAAACGGGTGCTAGCTAGGAATTTGATTGTACTTCAAATACAAATCTTGAACCAGCCGTTATTTTTGTTTTAAATGCTTCCTCTTTTCAAAAAATTACAAAAGAGGTTTTTAAATAGTTGTTGATTATCTCTCTATCTAATCACCATTTCAACAAATAAAGAGTTTAATTCCAAAAGGCGCTAAATCCACTTTCGATGTTTTCGAGTAAATCAAGGTTTTCTGATAGACCACTTTTGCTTCAACAAAACTGCAAGATTTGTACACGGTTCAAAGATATACCCCCAAACATAATTAAAATGTTTAAAGAAATCCTGCTTTAGTAGTTTTTTTTTAATATTTTTTTGTTTTTTAATTTTTTGGGGGATTTAGCGCCTTTTGGAATTAAACAAGGATTAAGCGCCTTTTGGAATTACAATTTTTACGCGTCATTCCACATTTCAAAATCTTAACCTTTTTTTCTCCAGAGAATTTCATTTTGTTAATGGTCTGATATGAAACAATACTCTTTAAATCATAATTCTGGTTATAACACACACAACTTTTCCATTAACACATTGATAGCCAGCATTTTGTTGAACATACTTCTCACATCTTATCATTCAAGACATTTTTGCTGCACGCTTTTTTCAATCAAAATGTAACACATTTTACAAAAGGTAAGTGCATGGGCAACTTCAATCATGATAATGTTCTCACTATTTAATTGAAGAGCACTATGTATGAAAACAACCACTCAGCACATTTCTAATATTGACAAAATAAACAAGCAGTTAAGACTATTATAGTGTGAAATTTGAAAATCTTGCAAATTTGCTTTACTCATCATCTCATCTCATAAAGGTGAATTCATTAAGACATACAAACACTTGTATGTAATTAAGTTTCCATACAATATTGTAAATTAACATTTTGTGTTAACAGTAGGCCTACGTGCCAGTGGGTGGGTGGGTGGGGGGGGGGGGGGGGGGGGGATTGGCGCGTACGTACCCCACCCCCAAATTCAGAAAGATCCACTTTTTGCTGGTCTCGGGTCCACTTTTTACCAGTCTCGAGTCCACTTTGTATTAGTCTGGACCATCTTAACTGGCTTACATGACTCTAAGCCTATAAACTCTCAGCCTCAGAAACTGTTGGCGAGTGGTCTTGGTCTTGTGTTGGTAAATTACGCAACTCCCCATCAAAATTCCTATCTACAGGCCTTTAACAGTAGGTGCCAGGGGGTGGGCAGGGGGTGGGGGGCGTACGTACCCCACCCCCAAATTCAGAAATATCCACTTTTTACCGGTCTCGGGTCCACTTTTTACCGGTCTCTCTCGAGTCCACTTTATACCGGTATGGCTTGTTAAACACGACTCTCAGCCTATGATCTCGGCCTCGTAATTGTTGGCGAGTAGTCTCGGTCCCGTTTTGGTAAATTATGCACCTCCCCAAGAAAATTCCTGGCTACTGGCCTGCACATTATTTGGAAATGTAAGGGAGCCTGGCAGGTATCGCTTGTTTGTGGTATTGTTCCTGCCGTGGTTAGACAAACAGCAGCAGAATGCTTTGATGTGGTCCCTGATCTTCTCCTTCTTTTCATTGAAGTTTTCACCTTTCATGGCGCCCTCCTCGTCTCTGGTTATGGGTTACTGTTGCTCTGCCAGGCGTCATTTCATCAGGTTGCCGAGACGTTTCATGCCGAAAGCAAGGATGGCCTAGGAGCTCACCGAGCACACCTCCATACGTGTCATAATCTGTAAATTGAAAGTGAAACATCATAAATGGAAAGTTGGTTATTAACTGAATGTAATAAGACCTTTGTTTTTTAACATGGCTGAGAAGACTGCTACATGTTTAGCTACCTGTATTATTCATAAAAGACAGTCAAAACAAAAAAACCTAATCACATTAAGCATACATGACAGATTTATTATAGTAGAATTTATTTTATTTTCTAAATTTGTATTGAATAAACAAGTTTTGAATAATAAGCATGAACTAACCCCCCCCCCCCCCCCTAACACCATAGCAAGAATACACTAAACAACTACAAAACTCAATTTAATACAACATCATTGCAATGAGATATTTTATACCAACAATATTCTTTGCCCACAAATTACAATTCAGGCACTCCCCACCCCCCCCCCCCCCCCCCCTCCCCCCCCCAAAAAAAATAAATAAATAAAATAAAAATAAAACTAATACAAAAATCAGAAAGGGCCACTTTTTGCCGGTCTCGAGTCCACTTTTTCAGAGTTACCGGCTGACACGACTCTCAGCCTGTGGTCTCGGCCTCAACATTTTTAGCTCATCCGGCCCGAAAGGCCCGATGAGCTTATGCCATGGCGTGGCGTCCGTCGTCCGTCCGTCCGTCCGTCCTTCCGTCCGTCCGTCCACAATTTTCAAAATGCTTCTTCTTCGTTATTTTTCAACCGATTTTGATTCTGATTGTTTCATAAGATAGGGCTAGGAGGGGGATTTAAAACTTCTACGCAGAATCGTGAAATTCATTATATATGCTAATTTATGCAAATTTATTCGAAATCACAAAAAATGCTTCTTCTCCTTCATTTCTTGACCGATTTTGATTGGGTTTGCTTTATCTGGTAGAGCTAACTTTGGTACACTAAACTTCTACACAGAATTTTGAAATTTCTCTCCATTAATTAATTATGGTAATTTAGGCAAATTTATTCCAAAAATCACAAAAAAAACTTCTTCTCCTTCAGTTCTCGACCGATTTTGATTTGGTTTGCTTTATCTGGTAGAGCTAACTTTGGTACACTAAACTTCTGGACAGAATTTTGAAATTTTTCTCCATTAATTAATTATGGTAATTTTTTATTTATTTATTTATTTATTTATTTATTTATTCATTTATTTATTTTTATTATTTATTTATTTATTTATTTATTTATTTTTTTTTTTTTTATTTATATATTTTTTTTTTTTTTTTTTTTTTTTTGTTCCCCTGTCCCTGGGCATCACATTTTTATTTTTTGACCAGTTGAAAAGTGTACCACATGAAATTTGCGATATTTGATGTTGCAAGATGCCGGATGAGCGCTACGTCATTGACGTTCTGGTTTGGTAAGTGGTCTCGGTCCCGTTTTTGTAAATTAGGCACGTCCCCATGAAAAATCCTGGCTACGGGTCTGCAATTAAAACACTCAAAGACTCAAATGAAAACTTACGTGAAATGTTGGGGCAAAGTTCCACCCTTCCCTTTGGTTGCAGACCATGTCCTTACTCGATGGCGCATGACAGGATTGGCACATGATGAACGAAGCTTGTTTGAGTCTCTGTAGCTCAGTCCCGGAAAGTGTATGTGATGTATCCTAGCTGTGAGGCATGACATCCAATGTCTGACGGTTTCCCTAGGGTTATAATTGATAAAAAAGGTGCATTGTAAACATCGGGTATTCTACGAAAACAAGGGACAATGTTTCCTACATACTTTAAAAAAAAATAGTTTGCACTCTGCAGTTACAAAATGTTGGTTAATGCAGATATTTTGTTAATAGACACCAAAATCATTTTATATCATGATGTAATGTAGGCTTATCACTTTTATCCATACTCTACTGCACCAGGGCAAATAGAGGTCATGTTGATACAACGCACATCTCCACGCAACCATCCATGCGCCATGTCGGCGCTAGACTGAAAATGTACCAATAGTCTAGGCGATTGGTGCGAAAATTGCTCGGAAAATGATACAAGTATGAAATTTTCTACACATGTAGGTCTCATCATTCTAAGCATTTTCAGGGGTGGAGCCAATGCAAACTGTACATAGTGTAGCAACGGTTGCTAAGCAACCTATTTTCCATAGCAACCAACATGTAAGATGCCTATAGACCAATTTTTCCGAACAATTTAATGTATTTTAATATCTGCAGCTTTGCTCTTCATCATAACACCACCCTGGAGCAATTGCAATATACACATCATAGCAACAGTTGCTAGGCAACACATTTTCCTTAGCAACCAAGCAAATTTGATGTCTGCAGACCAATTTTACTAACATTATAATGTATTTCAATATATATTGCTTTACTATGCATAATATATTCACTCTGAAGCAACAGGCCACCCCACAGTGCACATGGCTTTATAATGGTTGCTAGGCAACGCATTTACCTGATTGTATCAACATTTGGGCTTTTCTAACCTGTCAAACTATTGTGGCCAATTTTTGACTTACTGAATGTAGGTGCGTAGGACGGTGTGTACCCTTGCTCCCCTACGAGAAATCCTGCTCTATTCTGATCTATCCTGGGCTCGATGTTCTGCCTCATGAATGGATAGACCCATATCGCACCTAACTTGGTCCTTCCATCTCGTAGGAGGGCGTCCCCGTGGTCTGCGTGCGTCAAAGTCATATGGTATGGTAGGCGGT
>JBAMJV010002418.1:0-79335 GCA_037951105.1 Echinarachnius parma
AACTCTCGCACATGAATCAGCGTACATTAGACATTTCATAGACAACCAAACCGATACCGATAAATTGTGAGTCACAAACATGGTTTAATCTAGTTTTGGGAGATGGCACATTGTACCGATGGCATACCCCGAGAGGACTAGCCAAGACCAGGAAAGGGGAGGGGGCTGGGGTGTCATGAATAGGGGACAGAGTATTGTGGAGGTGTGCTTGTGTCGTAAAAATAAAATTGCATGATGTATTTGTTTTTTTATTGTGTTTATCTTACTTTACTCACTGTTTATTATAGTGATTTAACATTGTTATATAATTAGCCTCTTTTAATGTAATTAAGGGACAATTTCTACAAGCCTAGATGTGCTTTTTTATGATTCCTCCGCCTCTGATTCTAGTTATAACCAATTATAAGTATTTATTTTTAATTCTTGCAAATTATATTGATTTATTTTATGATTGTTTCATCAGTCGAAATAAATGAAATAAAATACAGTCAAACCTGTCTTAGCGGCCACCTCTCTATATCAGCCAACCTACTACTGTAATATCATGAATATGGTGGCCACCAAAAGTGATCCCTTGCAGAGAAGAGACCAATGTCATGGAATCTGTCTATAGACATGATAGAGGTCACCTGTCTACAGTGGCCACAATTCTTGTTTCCCTTGGGTGGTCACTATACACAGGTTTGAATGTATGTACATTACATATAGCTTCTTTCTGGCGGGGGGGGGGGGGGGGGGGGAGGTGGCTAACATCCCACAAGTAAAAATCGAAATTTAGTTACCGCCCCATTACCCCCACCTCCTCCGCCATTTTGCTGCGAGAAATATTGCACCAGGATAGAAACCTCTTTTTTTTCTTTCTTCTAGGTCATCGAAAGCCAGCTGGATCGACTGCAGTCTTTAGCTAGAAGATAGGTATGGGATTTCGCACTCCTTATCAAAACTGGAATAATTTTACGAAGAAAAAAAAAAGTATATAATTTGTAATAATTCGCTAGTGATTCAGCATGTTCTGCAGAATCAAAAACATGTTTTTTCTTTCTTTTAGTTTTAGCTATAAATTCATGTAACTCATTGTCTATGATTTCTTTGTCAACTTTTGGGTGAACTATTCATTCGCATCACTTCAAAAGTGATATCTAAAATCGAACAATAACTTGCTATATAATTGTACGTTTACCCAATCCGATGGTTGGCGGTATAAACTTGAAAGTTTATATTTCTTGTTTTTAAACGTTTCTATATAAATAATTGTTTTAATCAAAGTATGCGTCATATTTTGAATTATAGAATTACAGAGAATATAGAATTATCATTATTTTATCAGATTTGTTGTTGGCTCTATTAATATTATTATTTTCTACTTCGCGAAATAAATACCGGTATATATTTTTTCTTCTGAAGTGCCCTCTAGACCCCCAAAAAAGTGTTCCTTTAACTTAAAGGGGTAGTACAGTTTTGATATAAAGGCTGAGCTTTAGTAACCAAAACCTACACAATAACATTCCGAACTAATAGTTATAACTCTACCATGCTCGAGAGGTATAGAAAATTACAAGCGACTAAGTAAAAAGCCTGTTATCATTCAAAAAGAGCCATTCAAACACAAGAGGGCGCTCTCTAAAAAAAGCATTGGTTTCAACCATTTTTCATACATGTGATGTTTTGTTGAAATAATGATTAAATAGAGAGATCATCGACAACTATTTCAAAACCTCTTTTGAAATTTTTTGAAAAAGTGTAAGCATAAAAAAAAAAAAATAATAATAATCGAATAAATCTGGGGCCCAGATTTATTCCGATCGGATATATTTATTGATATTTCAGCCGCTTCTGAACCGATTTTGATCAAATAAAGTTTATTATGCCATTAAAATTGTATGCTCTTTCACATTTTTCACTCAGTTTTTCATTATCTCACTAAAAAATTATTTCGTGCAGCGCCCTCTTTACCAAAACTGAACTACCCTTTTAAGGCTAGCATTTTGAGGGGACGAGCTCGTCTATCTACACTACTAGCTAATGAATCTATGGCTAGACTCGGCCGTCGTAAAGTGCCCACGGGTATTTATATATATCAATTCACCCCTGACTAAATAATTTCATCTACTCGTTCTTTTCTGTAGATTTTAAACATTCTTCGCTCGAGATACCCATTGCATGATATGTCTAGCCATCATGGTCATGCTAATATGTATATAAACAGAAATATGTAAACATGATAGTTTACATGACCTACGATTAATTAGTGACTAGTGTGGATTCGATTTGTAAATAAATAAATGTATATATATATATTTAACCAATAATGGTGGGTTCATGTCTTTAAAGTTGAATTTAGTCTCTCTTATAAAGAATCATTTTACAGTTCACCTTTAGGTAAGGGAAATACAGTCTCTTATTTGCTTGGTAGTTAAAAAAAAATTAACCAAATAATTTGCGTGGTGTAATCAGATAGAACCTTGACATGAATTATAGCCTAGGTAAGTATAATAATAGCAATATTTTCTTCGGTATTTCATCGCAAATGCATTATCATTATTCTTTTCAACATTATGCTGGTTGTGGTCAAATTGAAGGATCATAACTAATTGGTTAGGAAATTACACATCATTACTTTGTAAATGCGACTAAATCGCGATGAAAGGCGATTAATGAATTACTACTTTTAACGGAAATTACTTTTAAAAAAACCGTTTATTGTTGTTCAAAAAACACCTGAGTGGATGATGCGTATATTTTGCAGACATAAAACTAAATTGCTTGTGATGACTCTTCCCCTAGCTGTAGTGTAGTCCCATCCGTACAACTTCCTGTCGCGATTGTCAACACCCCCTAAGTCCCGGCTAATTGTCAGGAAAGTCGGTTCCATCCTATTAATAATACTATATACCTGTGCGCGTACAACTACCGGCGATGTTTCTATAATTAGTGATTAATAATAGAGATTAATCATGTCAGTAATAGTTGTTAACTTGTTTTCCAGTAATTAACTTATACAAAATGTGTTTAAGGTTTGTCGTTAATCATCGGAACATTTTAATTCGGTCTGGTTGTTAATGTAATGGCCGATGAATGATACAAAAGAACACAACTAGTAATTGTTAAGCAGTTGATAGATCTCTTTACCGGTATATAGTCAAGCAAAATGTTAGGTAAAACGTCACTTTTCTTCGATGTCGATACATTTCTACTCATCAAAGTTTTTTGTAGTTTTTTAATTCATCTAAACGATTTCACATATTTAAACTGACGAAATTACGAGTCTTGGAGAAATAAATACGTATTCAAATCAAAATTACCTTCAATTAGATGAGATACAAATAATATCTATATTAATTTCATATGTCGGAAAGTAATTTTGATTATAATACATATATTAAAACTTTCGTTTGTAACCAAAGTTTTAAAGGGACTTATAGTAACATTGTCCAAATCCTAAAAATCCAATTGGAATTCTAGCGGTTCCCTCATACCTTGTTGTATTCCTATCAATAGTAAAAGCATGGGACAGGTTTCGGTTTTTCAAATTTCCCTTTCGTTAAAAAGATATTTACGATTGAAGTGTTTAGATGTTAAATTATCCACTGGACCGCGAAAACGGTGTACAAAGTGAGTGCAATGAGTTCGTGAATATCACTTTGCATTTTTTCTCATTACTCGGCCATATAACATCCATTTAACTTGAAATTTTCACACAACACCCAGTGGACATATCATATAACAACATTTATCAACCATTCATTACTTTTTGCACATGTCAACAAAGTTACTAGATCCCTTTAATACTTTGTTGGCTTTTCCACGTGTAATCTAGGTTTAATATGACTGTAATAAATCTAAAGAGAATAAAAGGATACTTTCAATTTTGATTCGAGACAAGAGTAACGGTCGTTACGCAATAGCAGGTAATGACTTTAATTTCCGTGATGTAGCATCATCACCATTATATCTTTTCTTTATACAAATTTTTAAAAATGTGTCAAAAACACATTAATGAAAAGTCACGTTTGATTTATGATTCTCACATTCATCCGACAATCACGTTCAAAATTAATTACAATATAATTTTGATAGATATCGCAGATTGATTATTATTTCACTCTATAAACATAATAAAAAAACTAAAAAAACATTAATAGTCATAATTAATTTTGTGTGCTCCTCAATATCACATTTTGTCTTTCTTTTATCCATATAATGTAACATACGTTTGATATGTATGGTATGTTTGATAATATTATTATCAAGCGATGGTGATTTGTATACATTTTTTTTTCACATAAGAAAAAAAAGACCTGTAGAGATACAATCGATTGTAAGTCACTATTAATTGTAAATCAGATCATGTGTTTTAAATACGCGAATCTGATTGGTTGAAACGCGCAAAGTTTCTGACTTACAATCAATTGCAACTTACAATCTATTGTATCTCTTTCTGTAACAATGAATTGTAGTCGTGTTGCGTGTCTCGTCACCCTGCTGGCATAAGGGGGCGCGCTTCGTCAGGTTCCATCCTTGCCAGAGCTCTTTTCCTAGCCAGAAAAGAGGACCCAGTAATCGTCCCTATATACAGAAGTATAGTACCCATTTAAGACATCAGAGGGGTGTTTCACAAAGATCCTAAGTTTAACTTAAATTCTAAGTTGGACCTAACAATTATGGTAAGCCATAATTATGTACTATTGGAATAAAAACATATTCAAAAGCAAACAAAATGCAAGTATTTGAGGCTTCCAACAAAAAGTGATGTCACTTACTTCAAGGCTCCTTGATAATAAGAAATATGACTTATTTCGTATACAGATGTATGCCTTTTGATAAAGAACTGTTTCAACAATAAACACAAAAATAACGGCTTTCCATAATTGTTAGGTCAAACTTAGAGTTAAATTCAACTAAAAATCTTAAGTAAAACACCCCATCAGCTCCGCACCGTTGTGCTTGATTATTTCGGAGGTGGAATGTGTTTTTGTTTCTTATACAAATGTGAGGACTTATCGTCAAATACAAATTTTGAGATATCGTAAACGTTTGTATTTTGTTTAAATTTTGCAAAATAATAAGTCTGTACTCTTTCTAATGAGGTTAGGATGCAGACTTGCCAGGAACACGCTGCTAATTATATGAAACTGTCTTAAATTAAACATGTATATCACCGTGGAATATCAAGTACCAATAACCATAAATTACTATACATTCAAGTCTTCTTCGATGGAATTGGTTGTATTTTATTTTATTCCTTAGTTGTTAAACATAATGCCTGAATTGAGTAAAGAAGACAAATAAACTTGTAAGTCATTTATTTTGCATCGTGCTGAAGTGTTCTTGCCCTAAACGTAGCGTATAGCGAGGTGAATCTACCGCGCTATCGCCGCGCGAAACAGCTGTCCCATAGTTAGGCAGAATTTGTCCGCGCTCTATAGGTGCACTCGCGAGCGCGATATGGCAATAAGTTGTGATAGATAAAACGCCAATTTACGGTAATAGAACAATTTTGCCTACCCAAATGCCCAGGCAGGCGATGGTGATATCATTTCATGAGAGAGCGGGGGTGAATCATTCCACTAAATTACTACCACCGATGACTTTCCATTAATCCGCCAATCAACGTGACGTCGCGTATTAAGTGAGGGTAAGATCGCGCCTGATTGGCTAATGAGTGCAACTGAGTACGGCGACGTCACACTCAAGTAGGCGGAGCTTACGAAACCTTGCTGCTGAAAATGTGTACGGTGAGGTTCGGTAAACCCCCGTGTATGGTGATAGGCTAGCTACTGGGGTAGCGTGGTATGTGAATGCGGTGTAAGGGGTAGCCCCGTGACGAAGAAGCTATACCGTAGGATAAGGGGGGCGATCAAGTCATCACGGGTTACGATAGGAGGTTAGAGACGCACAGCACCACACCGCAGTTTATCGTTGGTATACTTTGGGAACAGAAAAGCCCCCGTCTCGGTTCGTCCACCGTTCGCGAATTGCCACCGCTCGCAGCCCTCTAACCATTCATCGCAAATGTTATACACTTGCCGACACGGCGAGAGCAGTGTTTTACAAGGGGCCGTGTGGTGTACCGTACAGGGAATTTGATGTATATGAGGAGGGGGTATCTAGCTGTGCGCCACTGAATCGGATGCCAGTCAGTTGGGAAAGTGTTTGTTGGACTTTGATATAGGTGCCCTGCGTCAGGAGGTGATCTTCATAACCTTCGTTGTAACCTGCCGGCGAAGCATCACCTGAGTCAAGACAATAACCTCTCTGGCCTCCATCAAAATATTTTGGAATTCAATATTATTTTTGTTGGTTGGTTGAAGACCAAGAACAATTTATTGTCAAATATTTTTGCTCTTCTTGACCATTCGGACTTGGGACAATTTCTATACACCTGGTTGTTTGAGGCTACTTCAATTCTGAGAATTATTCTTCATCCTCAACCCCACCGAGTTGGAATCCTCTTTGAAAAGTTTCTCCCCAGAACTCTGGCGACTCGTTCTGAGATGTATTGGTCAACCCTCGTATCCCGGCTTGGATCTCTCTAAGTTGGAATCATATTTTATGTCTATAAATTCTATATTCATTCATCTACCTACACCATTGACAAGGTTGTAAACTTTATTCGAGAGAACGAACTGGAATATTATTATTCTCCGAACTTTGACTAACGATTTTGTCATCATCTGTCGTCTTGATCTACTGACTGTTGATATTCTTCTGGAGACTGCTAAAGAATCATGTCCAGTTACGCTCAATTAGGATTTCCCTACCCGGCCTCTTCACAGGTGAGAACGAACGCAACATCACTTATTTTATGACTTGAAATTCCTCCAGCTCAGAAGATTTTGTATAAGTGTATATATGAATTAATAAAAGAGTGTATCTGTTCGCCGTGAAAGCTAAGCGTTTTTAATTAATGGTGCCATTTCCATGTTTACATTTTGTTTAAAACATTTTGTTTTTAGTCATTTCAAACAGAAGGAAACTGACCAGAAATATATACTATGAAGTATGAATGAACAATGTTCTTTACTCATTTGTATACTTTTCATTTATAATCGTTAGTTTCAGTATTTGCCTCATTTGTAGTCAAATTCAATACCAATGAGAAAAAAAGAAGTTATAATAATATAATATATGTTTTGTTTCACACTACTAGTCACCTAGTGTCATTAATATCTATTTTTATGTGTTGCGAACTTTTCAAGATCTAAATTTTGTTATTTTCCTTTAGTTGTATATATTATTATGTAAAGTGAACGAATTGTTATTCTTACTTCCAATGTAAAAATAATTTCATTCGAGATTATTTTATTACAAAATGTTTGCGTTCATAATCAACGGAGAACATGTTGTTTAGTTAATAATTGAATACTTGGCTAAATTGTGCTATCAGAAACCAGCTAATTTTGTATTAAACCACGTTTTTACCAACTTCTATGCTTACAACTGTTAATGTTATAATCTTGTTTTGCTGTAGCATCTGTGTTGTCCAAATAATGCACATTTCGCTTATGCTTGTAAAATAGGTATTATCGTTAAACATTGTAAAGAAACTTTTGTCATCTGAAACATAATATGGAAAGATAATGTTCCGCGTCTTTTGGGTAACTAGTAGTAGTGTACTATGAAATGATGTAGAAGTATATGATTAAATACAAGTTAATCTCATAATTTCCAAAGACTAACATTATTCACAACAATCAATTACTGTCAAAGACTGAATTTTGAGGAGAAAAAAAAATACAAAGGAAAGAAACTATCTGCTGTCTGTATGACTTGATTTGTGGGTTAAACAAAATAATTATTCTATTGAAATATTTGAAATATAAGTGAGTATATCTCTTTCAAGCGTGCCTTTTCTAAATATGAATACTCTTATTGGTGAAATTAAAGTAATCTCATAAATACGCAGGAGTAAATTATCAAACTTTGTTAAAATCGTAACAATTTGTGTTTAATTATAAAAACGCGTGATCAACGAAATTAGTTTTCGTGACAGAGTATAAGGTTAATCAAAAATAAAGTTTGGTATAATTCAGTATATTGTATAATAATAATTATGTGTGTTTCTATTTCTTTACATGCACAGCTACTCATGTCGGCCGCAACTCCAGCCACCTCGTGCTGCGAGACCGGTCGTCCGGTGGTGAGCGACCCGCACCCAGCCCCGGGACAGGCTGTCTGCTGTCCGCCGCTCGACAGCCGTGCCGCGCTGATGCACTCGGCTCGGGTCTCGGGCCTACCAGCCGCACTCTACTCGTCGCCCTACGCCGCCGCGGCCGCGGAGCAGGGCTACGTGCACTTCGCCGCTGATCCCTCCGCCTTCTACTCTCCACTGGTAAGTCGCGTCCCGACTCGTAACTCCCTCGTGCCTATAGCCCCTTCCTTCTTTCTGCACGACTTCATCGTCCCTCTCTTTTTACTCATATATAGACTCATATTAGTCGTAAATATTATTCGAGTCAAGACAGAAATTGTTGTTATGCCTCATGATCCGCCCCGCCGCGTTATGATTATATAAATATTATTATTACTGAGGTTTCGTCGCGGGAACGTATAGGAAATGATTCTGGGCTGGCATGATTGCGCGCTGCGAGTGAGTCACACAGACTCGTTTTGGGATCCTATATTGCAAGACTTTTAGAGTTTTAGATGTGGTGGTTGTGAGGGTTCATCGACAAGTGGAACGTGAAACAGAACTCATGATAATTCTCCTTTTCAGCTCAAATTAAATAAGAGACATTATTATTAGTTCAGAGTCAAAAGAGTGATGAGCTACTATTACGACAATGCAATCAATCACTTGCTTTTATAATTCTATACCAACAAAAGTTGATATAATTATTCTTTATCATTATTTCGTATAAGAGAGATAATAAATCAAAAATATATAGATAATTCTTCTTCTTCATTTTCTAGAATTCCAACAATAAGAATCATGACGAGAAGAGTAAATATATACTGCGGAGCTAATGATAATAATACAAACCATCCTATTAACCGCATCGTAATTTACTTAGAAATTGAAGAGACTGTGCGTGTGTGTGCTTTGTGTGGAAGCGATTTACCTATACCACGCCAAATTACCATCACAAGCCGGGAGGATAATGGGGAAAAATCCTGCGGTTTTTTGGTGAAGTATATAAAGTTGTTGCGTTTTTTTATCGTCGTGGCGTTTTTTTATATTCGCGCAGTTTGGTGTAAAAAAAGTTATGCAAATCGTTCAGACAAAAAGAAGAAAAAAATTACGTTGGTACTATCTTGAGAACCGATGGGGTGTTAGGAATACCCATTTTCGTTATAAGAAAAGATACGGTAGAGAGAAGCATACAGATGTATAGCTAAATGTATATGCAGCGTGTTTAGAATTAGCATGTAGATCATTATTATTATGATGATGACGATAACGAAGACAATGGTTGAAGATGATGATAATGATGATGATAATGATGATGATGATGATAATGATGATGATGATGATAATGATGATGATGATGATGAGGATGATGATAAGTGTAATGACGACAATGGTCGTATTGCTGCTCCTTCTTTTGTGGATGATGGCGTTGACGACATAGTTGATGATTGAGATGGTTCTAAGAGGATCTTAAAGATGCAAGATGAAGTTTGATTATTTTGAAGATGAGTTGTTTCTTCTCCCAATTATAACCATCGGTGATAATAATTGTTCGTAAAAGAGACATAAACTATAAAGAATATGAGATATATCATTGAGGTGCATAATTGTGTTGCTCCTACATTAAATTTATTCCGCTGTTGAAGATGAGGACGGTGATGCGGATGATGATGGTGGTGATGGGGGGATGACTCGTACCCCCACATGCACGGCCACGGCTCGATGCTTTGACGAGATGAGGTTAAGATGATGATGATGATGGGGGCCTCGGTGAGGACGCTAATGCCGTTGACAAGGGAGGCTTAGCGGGAAAGCGCGGCGAAAACGCCGGCGGCATCAAATGTCGCAATTTTGATGTAACGCTTTGCAAACCCAAGCAGACGATGATTATGGGGTGGATTTTTGGCGCGCCGTTAACACCTCAATTGAACGTCTATCACACTTTACCACAGTTTTGCATTCTATTTCACTCTCTCCCTCTCTCTCCCGCTCTGTCCATTGCAGTTAGGTAGATCTCTGTTTAGTATATTATATTTTATTTGTCCTACTCTCTTTTAAAGTGTCACTCTGTATATTTTGTATTAGTCTCAGAGATTCGTATATTTTGTCTTTAATCAGATTAATTTCTCACTGTTTCTTTCTTGTAAGGGTTTGGTTGTATTGTTATTGTCAGTCATTTAGGTACTTAGTTTAGTTTAATTTAATTTGTTAAAGAAAGGAATAATATATGTAAAACCCACTGTGATGATACACTTACACTCATTGTAACAGTAACAGTAACTCATCCCCGATTATATCTCAAGTGATATATCAATTACCTAATCGCCAACATAATTGTATTCAAGAAGTCCATTCCTCTCTGATATTTTAATCTTAAATTACAGAACATACTATTGAATGAGAAATCCCCTTTCCTAATGTTTATATTGGATTATATAGCCAAACGAATAGGCCTTTTAGTACACGGAATATAATATAGAGCAGGAATTGTATATACATGTATGCCTATCGCGTTAGGGTTGAATAAAAGAGTAAAGGCATGAACACTGATCGATACACAGTATTGTGATAAAGGAATAGATGAAAAGTAAGGTTGGCTTCACTGTTTTGTATACAAGGGATATAACTGAAGAAGCCTACACAATAGGTATGTGTGTGGTGCAGACACACATACAAACGCACACACAAGCTATAATCTTGGGCGCTTAATTCTATATACACTGTTTGCTAATAGTGCTTATAATACACCTTTAAACATGTTTAAAATGGAACCGAAGATGCATTTAAGCGCCATTAATTATATAGGTTTTGGTGACGGCTTTAACTTAACATACTCGGAACCAATAGACATACGTGATTATGCAATTGCATTTTAATTGACTTCGTAATAAGGTGGTAAAATCAAGCTGATCATTCTATGCACACTCCTAACACTAATTGTCATAATTAATCATAATTTTAAAATGATTAAACAAAAGCTGATCTAAATATGCAAACTCCTAACTGTATCATCATAGTTAGTAATTATAACTAAGACAATACAATTGTAATTGTGATCAACATTTTATAAGTGGTATCATCATTATCTTCGTCACTGGCGGAAAGAAATCGCAAAGGAAACCAGACAGGGGTATAATTATTATTTACAAAATCAGAAAACAAATTATGCTAAAGGGTGAATTCAATAGTTTGGTTTGGTAAGAAGTTGGAAAGAGTCTTAGAAGATGAAGAAATGAATGTAAAGGAAAGAAAAGGGTAACGACGATAAAGATGAGAGGAGAACGAAGTGGAAAAGACAAATGGAATAAAAAACATGATTAAATAGCAGAAATTGTCAATTGGAATAATGATGATAAAATCAAATTGTGCTGAAATATCAATGATTCGATGTCATTTCTTATAACAACAATAATTGATTGTACTATTAAATACTTGGTCAAAAGTTTAACAAGAAAAGTTGTATGTATGTCTACCATGGTTGACCGAATTAAATTGCCAAGGATAATAATATCATCATTAAATTTCCCTAAACAAAACAAAAACAAAACAAAAACTCTCGGAGATTTAAACAAAAAATGTCTGAAATGCAGTTCTGAGAGCTAGTCACGGCTGTCACGGAAGGTGATGGAGCGACCAGTTTAACTCGCCCAGATCAGCGGCTCAGCTGATAATGGAAACATGATCGCATCGTCTGCTAGAGAAGCAGCGCGCACTGGGAGCTCGCTCGAGCAGCGCGCCACTTAAAACATTTTATACAACAATCTTTCCTCTCTTTAGCTCCTTTTTTCTTCTTTACTTTTAACGACATTTACACTTTTGATAAGCTAGCTGACTGGTGGCGCATC
Source organism: Echinarachnius parma (assembly GCA_037951105.1). Lineage (NCBI taxonomy): Eukaryota > Metazoa > Echinodermata > Echinoidea > Clypeasteroida > Echinarachniidae > Echinarachnius > Echinarachnius parma. Next base: position 11,977 of record JBAMJV010002418.1, read on the forward strand.
CATTATGTAAAACCTTACTTAGCTTGTACATGTACATCTTGGAAGCTCTTGCATTTTATACATTGCTCCTTTGTGTAATGTGGTTTTAAAACTAGGAATCCATGTTTAAAAGCAGCCGGGTTTTTGTTAACATAAAAGAAAGATAGATGAGTAATGATAGGATATGACTTTGTGCGAGTTAAGCGTTTAATGACCCATTTGATCCGACCTTGACTTTGACGAATTTTAAGACTATTTTCACAATAATGTATAAAAGCGAGAACAAAAAGACGGACAGTTAATGTCAAGCATCCATCATCTAAATGCAACATTAATCTACATTACAATTTGAATCTACATGTATTAAGAAATGAGAAAATGGGACAACTTGTATTATCAAAGCATTCATTATTCAAAACATAAAAAAGACATCAATTTTCGATCCACCTTTGGAGAAGATTTGAAATGCCAGTTTTTACTCATTTGTCATGATTTTGGAAACCTTTTTTGAAGCTCCTTCCCAATTTATGCTTCTATAACATACACATTTTAACAAGTAATTTCATTAATATTGAACAAGTTTTGCCTTATTTGTTTTTACCTTTATTCTTTTATAATCAATGATTAATGACTAAGATGCGGTTTATTTAATCATAACGCTTATTGAAAATGTGCTTTGTATACCTGATTGTATATTTGCACGTTATGTACACAACTGTCTTTTATTTACATAAGACGAAAAATATTCTTATAAAGAAACATTACTGATGTCCATTTTTATTAAACAAATATTGTTAATACAAACTTATAAAGAACGGAAAGCCACTTGCCTGATTTCGATTTTTTGTCATGGGGCGGATATTTGAGAGCAAAATACATGTATAATTTATACAGCATGAAGTTTCGGGAAAAATATTGACGCAAATTAACGGTTACTGATCCGTATAATTATTATCGTAACGCACGTACGGGTTTCTGATAAACTTGAATAGAGTCTAATCTTTGTACTTTGGTATACGTACATCATCACTGGTTTGAAACGAGCAGGATGTTATGCGATATATTACAAATATTACTCTATAATACATTGTAAGTCATTTAGATAAATTATTACGAAAACAAATCATAATTTCCCAATCGACAATGATCGATGTTGATTCCTATTCCTCGCAGTCCCAAAAGACGTAATTTAAGAATATTATAGATATGCTACAAAACAATTTATATTGGATTTTACAGTCACTTGATCTAAACGTTGACACCTTCGTCCTAAAGAAGAATATTATTAAATGTCATAATCGCAAATCAGTTGATGCTAATGATTACATATTTTATATCTTAAACTTTAAAGGAGATTGTTGTATTTTTGTTTTGCTTTTGCCATTAATGTATCTTGCTTTTAGATTGCCACGCTTGCTTTATGAATATCTTTTATTTTTATGTTAAAAAAAGGAATGACATCTGAATCTAAATTTAATAAAATATTCACCACCCTTTCATTCTTTTTTTTTCTCGGTACAGAATTCCGCGTATGCCGACCTGAAGGGGAGCCCTGAGGGGTATGCGGCTGCGCTTGCGGCTCAGCAAGCCGCGTGCTATCCCTATGATCCGGCTACATACCAGTACTATGGAGACCGGTAAGAACAACAATAATTTAGATAATCATTCTTGTGATAATTTTGACAATATAATCTTTACAGCCATTCATGAAGTTGATGCGTGTATTTTTTGTTAAATATAAGACATGTATTTGGATGTTTGTAAAATCTAAAAGCGGTTTCATAATGTTTTAATAATTGCATGCAACGTCTTATAATATTTATCATCATAGTGTCTCTGATGTTTTACATCTGATAATTATATAGCATTATCATAATATTATCATCATTTAATTACAATGTCTTATTATACTTTTACATGACTATCTGCCGATAGCGTGTAAATATGTACATTCCAAAGTTATTCTACTGAATGAATGAACGAAACGACAAGCTTACATTAATTATTTATCGTTAAATAATATCGCCCCCTTTGTCCGGTAATTATTAACATGATCTTCGCACTGAGAATAATGATTGTACCGTTTTTGTTGCGACGATTCGTGTATAGCGACGGGACCCCTGTCAATAACAATTTACCGGTAATGCTTCAGTGAGCGGCCGGCCGGGACTCGCGCGGAGTTCAATTGCACTGACATTTGAGTAACCCATTATCATACAGAAATTAACCGATGTTCGAAATCAGATTTCATCAATTCCTCATGTCATTTTAATTCGGGTTTAATGATTTGATTCCCCGTGCTCTAATGCAACTAAAAGGGACAACCATAGGCGATTGGGTCGGACTTGGGCTTGTAATTCAATTTCGGAATTGATTGACTCGCCTGCACCGAGCGGTTGTTATAATGGTTATATTGCCCGCTAATCGCTCTCGGAATACGGACGACATCACTATCATTATAATGCATAATATTATTATGGCGATTCCGGGGTTGGCTTTGGGTGAAGTTTTTTTTTTTAGAGTAGGACAGCGCAATGCAATGAATTAGCATTGTTTCATTGTGGTTGTATTATAGTCTTAATGAAGATTTAATGAATAGAGAGTGATGCGCGTTTTGTGGACGGTTATGATAATGCTTGGCCATGGCCGTGCCCGAACTCGTTGTAAGTACATATATAAAAAATGGTGTTCGGTTAAGGGAACGGTCACGGCTAATACGATTGCGTCTATATTCGGTGCATCGATGACATCACCCGCAGGTCAATGTCCACTTCGACGGGGTGAAGTTCGATTGCTTTTCTTATTGTATAACCGGAGGCGTGTAACAAAGCGGGGTGGGGGGGGGGGGGTGGGGGTGCATCGCCCCTCCCTTTTATATGCAGGGGAATTATTGCCGACGTCTTCCCCTGCTGCCTTCTCTGGGCCAAGCAAATTAATCAAAAAGTACATAACACGCGTTCCTTTTTTGATGAAAGCTTCCCCCTCCCCTCACGGGAATCCATACCCCTGTCTTTGCACCCTCCCGCCCCCCGTATCAGGTGAGGGATATGCCTCTTTAACGACTACTAGTATATCAGTATTCGCTCCGTGTTGATTGTGTTCGTTTCGCTTTGAACACACAGCTGAACTTCTGACGCCTCCCATCAGACAAATGTATTTATTTTTAGTTATGTATTATTATTATAGTTCGACAAAAATGAGAACCGGCGATGAACTCGATTTTATAATTGACATGAAATTATGATCGTTATTGAAATAATTTTTCCTATAATTTGTAATTTCCAGTTCATGGAAAACAGACTCGCTATTAAACATCGTATACTGCACACACGTATGAACATGAATGAGGACATTGATCAACAGTTATGTTTTTAACATTTTTGTTTTGTTGCGCATGGGAGTGAGACGGCACAGGTGCAATACTTTCAAATTACTCAAGCGTGATCATCATTTCATTGTTGAAATAATGCTAATTCAATGAGGTTGTGATTTAAAACAAAAACAGGATGGTCTTTTCTTACCTTATATGGAATTGAATTATTGTTCGGTCAAAATCTACTTTGTACATGCATGGGTTCAGTCTATCAAAATGGTGGAACTTTAATAAATATATTTTGTTGAATAGTTGGGATACCATCATGAGAAATAGATTTGTTTAACAAAATAATGCACCTGCGCTCTATCCATCGAGGCAATGAGCCCACCATCCATCAAGCTAGCTGACTTGTATCGAATTTTCCCGGCCCTTCTTTTTGGTTGTTTGCTTTTAAAGAAAAAAAAAAGTTTAACTTATTGCAATCCTTTATTCCAAATAAAAACGGCAGGGAATGCTGTCTTGGTAGACGGCCAAAACATATTGGTTGCATCGCTATTGTTGAACTTGCACTCAAGTGCACTTAAAGGGGCCCTGCAACCCAAATGCATGTTGACCTCTGTTCATCTGTATTAGTGTACACATTCAATATTTGTAAACGGTTTGACCCAAATATGTTTTGTATATTTTTAAACATTTTATCATTTATTTGTCTTCATGTTGCTAAGCCCCACCTCTTAAAAAACCCTCCAGAGCAAATTCTATTGTTGACCTGCAGTGACATCATTTGTCAATCACTGGTCAGCTACCATGAGATTAACAAAAGATGAAAGTACAAAAGGAACATCCACACAAAAGCATGCCCTGCATACCTCCATGCAATAGCTTAGACAGTGCTTTTCTTCTGACATAGCAACAGCTATTGTAATTGAAGTTGTGTGAGTTGGTATTCTATTCAACCGTGTGATGCTATTGTGATTAGGCTAATCACAATAGCATGGTAGCTGACCAGTGATTGACAAATGATGTCACTGCAGGTCAACAATAGAATTTGCTCTGGAGGGTTTTTTAGGAGGTGGGGCTTAGCAACATGAAGACAAATAAATGATAAAATGTTTAAAAATATACAAAACATATTTGGGTCAAACCGTTTACAAATATTGAATGTGTACACTAATACAGATGAACAGAGGTCAACATGCATTTGGGTTGCAGGGCCCCTTTAAACTTAAAGGTTATTAAAATAACTGAGACCCCAAAAACTATAATAAATGCGCGGTTCTTTTTCATGTTTTGGGGTTGAAACTAATTGGTTACATCCAACCTAACATTGTTCGGGGCAAGGTCAACGTTTGAGGTACTTAAAATCATTATTTTCATTTCCTTGCTCGTTATTTTGTTTCTACTAATCTTCTCGATTATGTTGTCGGAATTGCGGCAAAGGCGATCGAGCGCTGAACGGTTCAGTAATGGGCGAAATAATATATAAATATTACTATATGGGTAGAGAAAAGCAGAGTTCAGTGCATGGAGGCGGAGGTGGTTTACTTTGGTCTTGTGTAAATTATGTACCCTTTCCCTCAGTTTCGTTCCCGCGGTCTTTGGCGGGCCGATTCTTCCGATGAGTCGAACCAACCAATCAAGCCCTATCAGATACCACTGAGTAGTTTTGTGTTACACTTAAATAAGCGGTCTCCCTTTCTCTACATAATTTCCAGTTCGCCAAATTGCCCTTATATGATTATTGCATTTATTTGAGCTATTACGGTCTAGTTTTGCGTTTCCTGTTTTAGATGGAAAGTACACGAATCGTGAGTCGGTTGACCACCCCATCTCGATCATATGATATGATTATTTTCAAGATATTATAGTGATGTAAAAAGAAAAAGCGCTTGTCTCGCTGCTTGTAAAAGCAAATGCCCTCTAAAGTACATCGTTGTATAATTATGACCGCTTTGAATTTGTAAAACAAAATTGTCAAATACATTTCCTCTACCATGTCTACAGGAAGGAAATATTTAAAAAATTCTATTCTAGAATTGTTTCGGAATGTATTTGAAGAATAGCCTATAGCCTATAATATTTTGTGTATAAAGGAAAAGCGAGTCAATGCAATTTTCAAATAATTATCTAAGTATCACAAAATATATATCTAAAATTAGTACTAATTTTCTAAGAAAAAATTAATTGCAGGTAATAAAATCCTCGAGAAAATTAATTGTTGATATCTCGGCAATTTCAATCGTTAAACATCGACGGTATAAAGAAAGACAATTTTCCAGATGCGCTTAGTAGAAGAATCCGATACAATGATTATCTATATACGTAGTTACCCAGACAACCATCTGCTATTGTTTTGTCCAACACCTTGTAATACAATAAAAATTACAAATTCAATCATAACTTTCATGATCATTATAATACCAACAAAAAACAGGAGAAAGAATATCACATTTCTACTTTTAGGGGGAAGAAATCAAGCAATATATACTGACTAAATTGCATCACGGCTTTCATGAAATAATAAAGTAATTGTATTTTGTATAATTGTCCTTCACTCGTATTTTAAATAGCAGTCATTTCCTTCGCTAATTTTTGTTCGATGAATTTTTCCAACTCCCTAGTCTCAGCTTTTATAGCCAGGTGCCGTACAATATACAGTAGCAGATAGCTTCCGCCAAACATGCATATATATGCATCATAACATTTACAAGAGAATATATCTATATTTATTGTATTTAATTGACACCAATTCGGATAGTCGTTGCGACGAATTGAGTTAGGGGGTAACCGTAGACGGCAATTTACATGCGATGAGACCGTGTAGGGTAACGCAGCCGCCGCGCGACGCAACTGCAAACAAAAAGGGCGCGTAAAGTTTCAACATCAAAATCGTTTTCTATTTCTTGTCTTTTTATCTTCACTTTCTTCTCCTTTTTGTCTTTCGTTGCCTTTCTTATATCACAATATTTTCGACCTTTTGTTCCCTCCCTCGCCTCATCTTTTGCTTTCTCTAAATATGATAGATCTAACATCTACCTCACTTTGTCCCATACTATCCATCTCTTTATCTATCTCTCCGATTCTCATTATTTTCTTGTTTGGTATTTTATTTTCGCCTCGCTTCTCGCTGTCTTAAGGGCACGAAATTGATACCTGATTTTTTGTTTGCGCAGATCAGAATGTGTTTACATGTTATGAATTGCGAACCCTCGGCAGATTTTATTCCTAATGAGCAAGTTCAATGAATGAAGAAGAAACAGAGAACAAGCAAACTCCATTTTAAAAGATAGTGAAATTTCAACGACAACAAGAGAAATAAGAAAAGGAAGAAAGAAAAACCACACACTCAATTTTAAAAAGATAGTTAAATTTCAGCGGAAGAAATAAGAAAAGGAAGGGAAAAATTGGATCGCATAAGAATGAAAAGTAATGTGTGCGAGGCACGAACTAGAGAGGAAATATCCAAAAGAAATGGAGTGATTAGCCAGAAGCTATGGAAGGGTATCTATAGGCTTTTGTCATCTTCACAAGATATCTCTGTGTTTCAAAAGGTCATGCGCAACGAGAGATCGAGCTGCGAAAATAACTTACTTATCTTGATCTTGATCTTGATTTGGGATAATGTTATTTTTAAAAATTCAAACATTATCCTCAAGTTGAGCATCGCATTTCTTAGATGTTTTTTTTAATTTTTTTAAATCTTTAATAGCCTTTCAAAATTGGTACGCCGTCTTCATGGTCTTAGTGTTCGTATATACATGAACATTGATTTGTATTTGTATAATTACCATGGTGTTGGTGAAACACATTAACTATATCTTCTCTCTAGAACAGGACCTGCCATGACATACTTACTACTTAGGGATGAGAGGGGCTATTGCATCCATCCATGAGGGGAATCTTACCCCCATATATGTTGTCCCCCTATGATGAGAATAAATAAAGACTTGCATACGCTCCCTTATGAGATACCTTGCCCCCTAATTTGCACCTCGTATGCGGTATATGGGCCGACTCTAAAGGCGCTTTGCGATCTGCAAAATATTGATTTTGTTTCTTCTTCTTTTCTTAATTTAACGTTTTCCATTTTCTTTTCGAATCTTCACACAGTTATGGCATGGACCTGAACGGCGCTCGGCGAAAGAACGCGACCAGGGAGACGACCTCGACGCTGAAGGCCTGGCTGTACGAGCACCGCAAGAACCCGTACCCGACCAAGGGGGAGAAGATCATGCTCGCCATCATCACCAAGATGACCCTCACGCAGGTACGACGAATTCCGTGATCGATGATCACCATCGTATTATTTTCCCCATCGACGATCACTAAAAATGTTGAAGATATATAGTAAAAGAGCAACCTTTCAGAATTTGATGATGGTAAAAATATGTGTGTGTGACCTTAATATGCGTGTTTGTGTGAAAGAGAGAGATAGAGCGAGAGGGGGAAAGGGGCAGAGATTGGAATGGTAGACATGTGTATAAAGAGAAGAGAGAGAGAGATTGAAAAAGAGAGAGTGGACTAGATTTGGGGGACGTATGCTTGAGAATAGGTTATGTATCATCAGCTACAGACGGGGACGGTGAATGTATGATAATGACCGAAGCGTGAACTTGTTGCTGCAATCACTGCTTGATTGGCGCCGGAATAAAGCGATTATTAATGTTGTTCTATATATATGGCGTCATTTTACCCTGTGAGATATACATATACTATAGGCCTTAAGCCATAACACGCAATCGAACATTTTAAATATAAAGTGAGATGTTCAAATGTATCTGAAGGGTTAACTTGTGTATACGTATAGTAGCAGAACGTTTAGTCGTTCCCCACTCAAGGTCATATCGGTCCCACATATAGACATTCATTGACGCTGAAGCGCGTTACAGTTTGTTAGACATGCATGTTCAGGTGTATAGAGACCTAAACGGATATTTTCACCTTTCGACCGCTCCCAATCGGTCAATTAATTAATATTTCTATTCAATCGAGCCAACCTTGTCAAGCAATCAGTCGAATTTGTGAGATTAGTGTTAACACCTGTAAATAAATAACAACACAGCTGATTTAACGTAGGACGCGGCCCCCGTGGGTTCACAGGGATGTCACGACTTCAACCATCGATATGAATTTGATGGATGCAATAACGCCCGTTTGATTTCACGCGTGCTCTGCCATCTTTATACATTCGAAACAATACATTTCATTATGATTATTTGTCTTGAAGCTACTTTTGAATGCCCATTGATAATGACTGATTGCTAGAAAAATACACAAATCTCGTGTCATATAATAGTAATGGTACGGTATAACTTTATTATAAAAAAAAACTCGAGGAGGATACTCTTTATCTATCGATTCATATCGATGACTCCAACATATTTCATTGTGTTGTCCCATATACGACTTACCCCATTCATTATCGCCACCAACATGGTCATTGCTCTGTACTTGCCCTCCCGATCATGATGTCATACATGGCATGTGTATTATACTTGTATTTTGCTAACAACAAGATGTAACCATGACAGCTAATAGGAAGTGATTAAATGCTTGATAAAAATAATGCATTAAAACATAATGTAAAAACATGTTACCTACCAACTAAAATAGTACATCCGCTGCAACCTTAGACCCTTTGACTTATATTTCATATTGTTAATGAAAATCATTAGGATATTATTGTTGATGATTTAAAAAATAGTTTCTCAATTGAAAGATCAAACTAATGATTATTGTCATGTACGAATTTCTTTCTAAATTTGCATTTTTAATTTGTTTTCTCTGATTAGGTCTCAACATGGTTTGCCAACGCCCGACGTCGTCTGAAGAAAGAGAACAAGATGACGTGGTCACCCAGGAACCGATGCGGCGACGGCACGTCCGAAGACAAGGACGACTGCGACTCGATTGGCGACGACAACGATGACGGCAGGGACATCGACGTCGACGTTGACGGCGACGATCTCGACGGAAAACTGGACGATCTTGACGGCAAGATGGACGGTGAATCGAGACTGCTCGGCAAGGATATGGACGATGAGGACCGCCGTGGCGAACGCGATCACCATCACGACGACGAGTTGAGGATGAGGCACGATGAGGACGTAAGGATGAGATTACACGACCCCACCAGACTCGGCCTTGTCATGCGGGACGTCGGACCAATGGCGGAACGAATGGAAGCAGGTACGTCTTGGTTAAATTTCCATTTTTTTTCTTTTGCCATTTCTTTTTTTGCCAAATGCCAATGTAGTTTTATTCTTCACTTATTCATGTAAAGCCTGATTCTTAGTAAGATACAGATTATGAGCTCTTATCACAACGCTAAAGATTAATCTACTATCATTCAAATGTCTAACAATATATTCGTCTCCGTCTATTTCTTACATAGGTGCAAAGGACTCTGAACACCACATCCCCTCAATGAGCGAGGAGTTCAGGAGACGGAGCATGGACCTCTTAGCTGAACGACATCGACTGGCTAGCCTCAATGGCTTCGTTAGCCCTCTCCGTGTACACACCTCATCATCGTTGACTTCGCCGCTGATGTCATCGCACGATATTGGTCACCGCGACCACCGCTCGGACAGTTTGAGTTCGCATACGAGCCGGCCGTCGAGCCCAGTTTCTAGGGCATGCGGCTCGGCCTCGCCCGCGCACAGTCACGATGAGCGAAGATCGGCCAGCCCGATTCACCACCACCACCACGAGGACGACGCGAACAACGACAGCAGCAGGGACAACAAGTCGCACGCTGACGCACCCAGCTCGCAGACCAAGCCCAAGATCTGGTCGCTGGCCAACACGGCGACGTCGGCATCCACCCCATCCGAGCGAACGCGCACGCTCATGCATAACGGACTCGGTGCGCGTCACCAAGCGCTGGCAGCAGTTTACGGGAGTCCCTACGACTCGCCGATGAGCAGCCTCCGCCACTGGGTTAACGGACAGTTCCACGGTATCCCACTCCCACCAGGTTTCCCCATCCATCCATCGCAACTCCAGCTCGCCGCCGCCGCCGCTGCCGGGATGTCCCCACATCATCTCCAGGCGCAGCATCCGCAGGGACAGGGAGCGCCCACGTCCGTTGTCAGCACTGCCCAGGGGCCGCTTCTGGCCACCACACCCCACCACGCCCGCTACACCATGAGCAAGGAGTTTGCGGCGCACCAAAGCGGCATCACGGCTAGCATCCTCGCATCCATTCAACAACACAGAGAAAGTGAGTACATTTTCTGTTTTTTTTCTCTTCAAACTTCAAAAGACACAAAATATTTTGTCCTGAAACTGTCTGTTACCCATTGATCAACATTTAATTAAAAGGGCGACCGAAACAAACACCAAACGAGAGAGAGAAAGTGCGCGGAGAAACAAGAACAGAATCGAAACTGAACATAATCATACACCGAGTCTGATAATTTTGATGTCTATGATTAATTTACAAAATTTGTCTATTAAACGGATTTCATTTCATTCTGAAATCAATTATTTCTGAATTTGTTATTTTAACCACTGTCTGCATCATTCTAAAACTTTGTACAATTTAGAGAAGTTCCCCTTTATCTACGAACTTAGGGTTGTCCCTTGACCTTATTCACTTCTTCTTCTTGTTTCCCTTTTTCTATTTTTACACAAAAAGAGCAATATAACCTTTCTCTCAAGAAAAAAATTCGTAACAAAAGTTACAGGAGAGAACATCAATATTGAGTCAGAGAAAGAGATGAAAACATAAGGAGGGAGAAAGGATATACAGAGAACGGAGTAGATAGAAAGAAAAATGCATCCAAAAATGTGTAAGAATATAAAGAGATAAAGAGAAAATGTATCGAGAAAGGAAGAGAAAGACATTAAAAAAAAGGTGAGAAATTGCAGGAAATATAAGAGAACTTAGAGAAGGTATGTTTTCAGCAGTTATATATGCTTGTCATGGTGGCATGATCTCAAGTTATCTCGCTTGTCCTTAAAACCGTATTCATTCTCTCGCGAGAAAATATCTCGGGTTACTTCTCGCTCCGGCATGGTTGCCCGGGGACCGCCGGGCCGCGCACAGGAATTAGCAGAATAAATGTTTACCCGCGCCGAGGCGAATTACATATTAATTTATTCAAATCAGCATTTTTTACCGTTGCGCACCGAGTGATCATATTATTGTAGAACACGGTGTATCGGATGTATAACGAGTTGTTTGTAGCCCCTCCGCATTCTTTTCTGATGTCGCGGATCTAATAGCGGAATTAGAATACGCGATTGTCTCTTTTTTCCCCTTTTTTCTTTTTGTTTATTCCTATCCTTTTTTTTGGTGGATAATAATATATTCCGTGGCACATCGCCTCAAGTGCGTGAAATATACACCGCTGGTTTAAACATCAATTGCCTCCAACCTTCTCCACTCCTCAACTGACGAAAGAATGACAAAACATTGACAAGTGTCTTTATATATATTCTTGCCTTTTAATTCCATTTTCGGTATCGGTGTCCTGAGTTATCCAAATTCTTTGTCACATGAGCGCCAACAATCGAATCAGCAGAACACTCATGTTTAGACAACAATGTGGCCTCACCCCGGCTATTAATAGTGTATCATTCCAAATTATTTCCCTGCATGGAGAATAAAAAGAGAGAGAGAGAGAGGGAGAAAATGAATGTGAAATGATTTGCCTTACTTTTTTTTTCAGCTTCTAATTTAACCTTGTTTGTTTGTTAGTTCGATCGTTCATTTCCGCTCGTCCTTGATGACTTGTGGACCCAGAAGCATATAAATATCATATCGAAATTTAAGGGCAATTATTTTACTTTCTCGTGATTATTTCTGTCAGAATGTATCCTATTTTTCAATGGAATTAAACAAAAAAGAAACCTGACTTAAAAAAAACCCCGAAGACTTAGAAACAGTAGGAGAAAAGAAATTATATAGATTAAATTAAAAGGACAACTAGACGGTGTATGTAGCTGTTTTGGGTTTTTGATCTCATAATTGTGGTGGCCATAAAGTTAGCTCTTTTGTGCTTGATTTCAATTGGTCTTTATCTGGCGATCACTCGTTACAGAATAAGGACTTTTGTGTGTATAGTATTGTCAATACTCATTGTAACGGGAGCGGACTGTATCTCAGTTTCATCAAAATTCCAGCTTCACTGGTTACACACCATTATAGATGCGTTCCATGCATGCATTGCTCCCAAGGGAGCGGCGCGTTGTCTCTTTTCATGAAGAAGAACTCAGAGAAAGCAGATATTGATGACCATTGTTTGATGTTGACGATTATTATTATGATGATGATGATGATTATAGTGAAAGAGAGAGAACTAGAAACTCAGCGGAAGAGAGTGAGATATATTGTGTTAAGCCCCATGGGATCTTACCGAAAGTATTTAAGGAGTGTTCCCTAATTTCCCTTTTTTGTTGTCAAATATTACATTTTCCTTTGGTAGTTTCGGTTTATTATAAAGGCACAAACTTGCATGCCTCAACATTTTTAAAGAGTTATATGACGTCCAGATAATTTCAGAAAAATGTTTGCAAATTATCGCCTCAAAATAAAACAGTAATTCCACGCATTTCATAAACATAACGAAACAATCGGATAACGATTCAAATGCAAATCATTTGCAGCGTTTATTGACTATTATATTGTTTATTGATGATTTCTCTCTCAGTTAATATATTCCTCTGTTGTAGATGAGTCGAAACTGTGATTATTATAATTGTTTATTGATGATTTCATCTCCCATTTCTCTTTCTCTGTTGTACATGAGTCGAAATCGTTATTATTATATTGTTTATTAATGATTTCTCTCTCTCTCGTTTCTCTTCCTCTGTTGTAGATGAGTCCAAACTCTCCTCATCTCTCTCCTCGGAGGAACAGCCTCTCAGGACGGCCTTCAAGCCAGTACACAAAAGGTAAGATTAATACAATCATGGTTCATTTCTCAATTCCTTTTTATTCCTTTAACTATCTTCATCGATTAGAACTGTTGAATATTTATTTTTGTGAATTAATATGCAATTACTATGTATATTCCTTCTTAGATGTTAATTTCTCTTTACCAGTTAGTACAGTGTAGTAGATGACTTTTAATACTGAAGAAGTTAAAAAGGTTAACATTTAATTGAACAATTACTTACTATATAATTATAGGAATAAAATGGGCATGGTTGTCTGTCAAAATGAATACAGTTATAATCTGACACTTATATATGAATATATAGGTTAAGGTTAAAAAATTAGAATAACCAAAGGCCAAAATGCTATTACAATTTACTTTTCAATACAAATTTATCCCATAATTTTAGGAAATATAATATACGTGATGATTAATAACGATTAATAGTTTTATTTATAAGTTACAATGTGAACTAAAAGTAACCACTTCGCTCTATTGTTTCCCCCCATGTACAGGCCCCTGTTCGGTATGGAGAGGCCATCGGAGGCAGCCGGCTCGCCCGAGTCTCGGCGGGAGCCACTCGCCAGCAGACCGATCGGTCTATCGGTCGAGAGATTGACATGCTGATCGCGAAGGAACAATCGCACCAAAAAGACATTATTATTATTATTATTCTCTTTAAATATTTGGACAGTCGCGAGCACTCTACTTCTTAAAAAACAAACAAATTATGAATGGACAGAGAAGACTCTTTTGACTGAACTTTTAAAATGTGAAATAAATCGTTACATTTATTAATTATTATATAAGTATAAATCTCGGAGCTTTTCGCGGGATGAATTTTCGAAAACACTCCAACGAGATCCACGGACAGATCATTGTTCGCCGATTGTAATTGATTCGCGCATGCGCTCTCCACAAGACAGAGAAGCGGGAAGAGTAGAGTCTTCAAAGATGGCGAATGTCGAAGATTGAGGATATATAGGACAGGATAGGATAGGAGCAAACTTGTCTCGCTCCCTGATCATACATATACATGGGGTATATCAGTCAATAACGAAGAGACAACATAAACCATGACCCATGAACCTGATGAATGTATAACGGGACAGTGAGTGAGTGAGTGGTATCGCATGAACATGAAGAAGTGTCTCTCTGGCTTAGTCTTCTCGGAAAAAGCCCATCGACATAATTCCGACGTGCATGCTAGCTTATAGTAGCTACACCGTTCGCTCGCAACAACATCTGAATTGTAAAACACCACCATCAACCGTGTCAACAATCCCCTCTATCACTCGATATACGATACACCGCAGCATCATCATCACCATCATCATCCGAAGAGGGGGTTACATGCATGCAAGGAGAAAGATATGGATGCAGCAGAAAGAAAGATGTTGGGGTGCATCACTCCAGAGAGCAGTCCATGCATCGATCTGTCGAGAGACTTTCATAGCGAGATCTGGTTCAAGGAGAGAGAGGGGTGTATGATGTTCGAAGGAGCAGGTGCAACGGGTTGCATTGCACCCCTCCGATACCCCCTTGCATTACCCCCTTCCCCATCGATACGCATTTAGTCAAAGAAAACATAAAGGTTTTGTTGAACACGTACCCCTAACTCTTGTTGACCCATGCACCCCCTGCTGAATAAAACAACATCCATACAATTACTTCAAACATATAATAGTTACAATGTTGCAGACTGGAGAAGCTTTACAAACTATAATATGAAGCTCACATGACCGTTTTCAACCAATCAGGATCAATATAATAAAATGTAGGTTGCACCTGCGCTAGAAGTGTTACTTCTTATTGTTTGAATGAAAACTTGTGTACGTTGAAAGCATCCATCGTGATGATAAAAACATACCTCTATAATAATCAATTTTGAAATCTCGAGATTAGTTATAATAAACTAGATAATTATAATATAAACTATACCTCGTTTACACTATACATGACATGGAACCTCTGCAAATTATGCATGGAACTGCATTCTTTTTAGTAGCGACAATATGATAATTAAGTAATTATCATTACATTTTCAGAGCACAAAATATGGTTCCATTATCGATGGTAATTTTAAAGCATAAAACCTGCATTTTCATGATGTGTACACTTAATACATTTGACTAGAGAATCGAGTGGGATAAGATTGCAGTTATTCATTATTTTGATCTTTTTGACAAATCGTTCTATGCTTGCACTGGGCTATTACTACACAATCTAACTTACTTTGGATAACCGGTTGTCAATTTTGTGTCACATATTTTCCGATTGAGCCCTTTTTTACCAACTTGAGAAATCTATTTAAACACACGAAGGGATTTGTATTTTATTTATATACGCACGCTATAAGATGGCGATGAACTCACACGAATTATATCTCAATGTTTTTATGTTGATGTGTTCGACAATTATCGTTAAATAATGGTAAGGTAACCGATTGTCTGTTTTGAATTTCTGAATTTTGTCAAGAGAACGAGCAGTATTTTGTTTTACAATTGTCGTATCCCGTTTCTTGTTTGGATCGAAGAAGCTACCATAGAATATTGAAGGCGAATTATGATGTCTCTATTCAATCCAAACGTATGGGAAGACGATGTTAAACAAAATCTGCGAAATTAGGAAAAAATTAATTAGGTGTTTTTATTTATTTATTGACTTGTGCTGTAATGGACATTAACTTTTGAAGGTTTTAAGAGGAAAACGACATGTTTAACATCAACTATGAAATAAAGGAGTATGTGTATTAAAGTTACTGTAATTGCTTTAAACATGGGTTTCGAGAAAGCGTTATTTTGGCACTACGTAATTGTGAATGTTCACTAATCATTCATTACCAACATCATAAGATCGAATCATGTATAAATTATTAAGAGTTAGCGTGCAATGTCTTTAAACATGTTAAACCACAAAGAGAAAAGAAGGATTTTTTTAGTGGTACCACTGTTTTATGTCAAAAATATGTGTGATTATAATTATGATTTGTATACTATGTTTGAAAAAAGGTTTTCTATCAAAATTAATGTGAAGTTTAGTGGAGC
Organism: Echinarachnius parma; assembly: GCA_037951105.1. Classification (NCBI taxonomy): domain Eukaryota; kingdom Metazoa; phylum Echinodermata; class Echinoidea; order Clypeasteroida; family Echinarachniidae; genus Echinarachnius; species Echinarachnius parma. The sequence goes on from JBAMJV010002418.1 coordinate 28,206, forward strand.
ATTGTCAATGCGTGATAGCTCATTGGTCACTTTAAATCGTCTTGGACACGTGACTCGCTAGTTGTCGTCGTTGTTGTTGTTGTTGTTATTGATATGTAAATAGACGAATAAATGTAAGATTATGTCCTATGTGTTATTGAACTATTATCACTATTATGTATAGATTTTCCCCAAGAATTGTATATACATTTGGAAGTGATAATTTGAAATAAAAAATAAAACTTCTCCGAGGGGTATAAGACGAAACAACTGAATTCGATTCTCTTTGTCTTTTGATATTTGAGTCAACTTGAGTTTTATGAAAACAAAATAATGAGAGTCAATATAGTGCCTAAACTTTCGATCCTACTATTTAGGACAATCACAATCTAAATGATGGTCATTTAGCCTCTGAAGAAGATTCTGCTATGATCGAAAATTTAGGCTCCATTTTTTATTGACTCTCATTTTAATACACAGATGTTATTACAGTAGATAAGCAGTTTTGAGCAGTGTTTTCTTCTTCGTGAAGACAAAATAATCACAACCATACATCACTACATCCTTAGTGAAGTCAATTTAAACCATCCATTAATTATATACAAGTCATACATGTCTCATAACCAAATTCTAATGAAATAATCACAAACAAAATCGATACCTTTCCAGACCAATTGATTGATCGGTTTTATTTTAAAATTTGTTTACACAATAGAACGCGATGCAAACGCATTTCAAATGAATAATGATACATTTGAAGCAAACATCCAAGGTAATAAAAAGGAAAACTAAATACGAGAAAATAAAAGACGGTATATCAGTAAAATACCCTTCGTAGTTTTGGGGTTGAAGGATGAACATATTTTGACTCCCATTTCATTCAGATTAATTTGAACAACATAATTACAGATCAAACACAGTCGCACATATACATGCATAAATTGTCTCTTATCTTTGTGTGTATGTGAAATATAAGGTGTGCGTGTGAATTCTTTACGCACAATGTGGAAGAATGGTTGATTGAAGAACCGACTGACTGATATTTGTTAATGTTTAGAAAAAGGCCGGCACATGCAAGATTAGTATGTGTACACATTTGCGTATGTTGCTGCATTAATTAATTAATGCATTAAATATGCTAGCTTGTGTGTGCGTAGGTGTGTGTGTGTGTGTGTGTGTGTGTGTGTGTGTGTGTGTGTGTGTGTGTGTGTGTGTGTGTGTGTGTGTGTTTGTGTTTGTAATAATCATTTATGCGCATACTCACCACAGTCACCACACATTAAACAAGTTGATTTGCAATGACCAATATACAGTGCGAGTCAAAAACGAATAGCCTATAAATCCACAATTCTAAACATATATATATACAGTATACTGCTGCTCCAAAACACACTAGAAAAAGGGAAGAGGGGCAGGGCATAAAAGGCTTTGTTTATCTATGTTTTATAATAATTTCTTATTAGTTAGACTCCTTAAAAGATAAATTAATCTCGGAGAGTAAAAAATAGATTTCAATGTATGCTCCTATATATAGTAGGTCTTTGTAAAATATTGCTCCCTCATTGTCCCATCTATGTGGGGAAATAAATAGCTTACGTTTTTATAGGAACCAACACCCGGTTATAATAGTCTTATAAATGAAAAGTAATGGTTTCAGTAGTCCATATTCACCAAAAAGTTCAGAAAAATAGGTTTCCAGACAAATTGTAATATAATATGAAAATCATTACAAAACTAAATTATGTGTTCATGGGTCTACAGAAGAAGACGTATACGCGTTCTATTGGCTCCAAACGTACGCGTGCATGTACGCGCAAACGTTTGGCGCTTACGGAACCAAAGGCCATATTTGGTTCCGTAAGATTAATTGCATTTGTTAAAGAATTACACAATCCCTTGCAAAGTGTTGTACATCTATTTTATTTCAAACAACGGTACCAAAACATATAAGCCGGTGTTGTTCTTTGAGTGGTGGTCCCCTTTAAATAGGCTCCACCTTTTTTGGGGAAAACTTGCCCTCACCCCCCCCCCCCCCCCCCCCCCCCCCTCCACCCCCTATTGATTGACTCTGACTATACGCTCTGTGATATTTGCTCCGGCGACACTTGCTCCCCGTATGATTTTATAGCACTATAACGCTAGACGCAATCAAAATCTGGCTCTGGCAGCAATTGCTGTTCCATTAATCATTCCCCATAAACCAATTAGAAAGATAAAAATTATATAAAACGTAAACCAATCACCACAATCCAATAATGTATACCCATCTCTATAAACCATAACTTTCCGCCAAAAAAAATAAAATGTTTGAACAATTTCTTGTTGCCAGGGCAAATTTTCTATCACATGCTTATGAGAGGTTTGAAGCGATATATTAATACAAAGTTATCGTTAAACTGAATTTAGATATTGTTACATAGTTCTATTACAAAAACAAAATTTCAACAATTTACTATCACCAGGGCAAATTTTCCTGTTTATATCACATGCAAAACATATACGAGGTTTGAAGCGATATGTTAATACAAAGTTATCGTAACTAAATTTAGATATTATTAACATAGGGCCTCGAAGCCCTGAATGAATACTTATGATGTCCTAGTCACACTTGCCGTAAGACTAAGAGCCACGTACGTATTGGCATTTTTGTAGAATTCAATGAAACGAGGCTATTCAGTAGAAATATCATGGTTATTTCATTGCAATACGTGACAATATGTGTCAAAACGTGGCAGTATAGAGGGGTAGCGTGCTACTTACGTGGAGGCAGAGCAAACATTGCAAAATGTTCACAAACTCTGCCACGACATGGCTATTTTGATCAGCTCTGCCTTTCCGTAAGTGCATGCACGAAAACCAATTTCCCACGTATACGATCACGTATTTGCCACGGAAAGGCCACGAAATTGCCACCAAAGAGCCCCGTTTCATATAATTCCACACAAATGCCAATACGCGTACGTGGCTCTTAGTCTTACGGCAAGGCTGTACGGTTATGTGTGACCGGGACATAATAGCACAGCCGATGACGTTATAATTGTCATGTGTGCGTGGCGCTTCATGTAAAATTTACGAGTGATCTAAATTTATATACATTCACCGGCGGAGCACCGAGCGAGGTCTCACGGGGAGATTAAGGCGTAGATGCCAGGACAGATCCTCCATAATCCACTCGATGTCTTATATTATCTTGCTTTTGCATGATCTTCCTTGCATGTATAACCATCCTTTAGCTAGTGTAATGGTTGTAAACTTGTACGAGAGACACACCCAAGGGAATTTCAAGCTCTAGAAAAATCCCATGAACTTTAATAATTATGCAAGAGGGGTAAACGGACTGACTTTGAAGGGAGACGACAGCATTTTATATACTGTATTAGGTGCTTTCAAAATCACGACTATAGCCTAAAATGTTATGCTATCTATATACAGTGAATAGAAGAAACACAAATTAGTAGAGTAAATATTACTATTACAATAAAATACTCCATTAACACATCCTTGTTCAGAGATCATTCTAATGTATATGATATCCACACCAAAAAAATCAAATGTTAGTTGTTATTTATAACTTTACTGACCAATGATAGACGAACGACGATTTTCATGATTTATCCATCGATGTCTCTTAAACAGTGTATAATAATCACATTCAACGTGCACGAGTGCATAACATAATACATACAAGATCCATGAGTTTAAAAATACGTCGGAATTTCATGTTAAATTAATACTACAGTACATCCACATTTAGATAAACTGAATGTCTGAAATTAAATTACCATAACTACTTTATTTAAACGGTTATAGATTATAAAGACAGGTATAACGCCGCTTTAGCACTGGCGTACTAGTGAGGATGATGTTGCATGGGGTGAGAGGTGGGGGCAAATTAAGTTGATCCACGCCTCTGGAACTCCATCCATCTTGTTCATCATCCATATCATCAACATCAACATCATCATCACCATCATCACCATCATCATCATCACCATCATCACCATCATCACCATCATCACCATCATCACCATCATCACCATCATCACCATCATCACCATCATCACCATCATCACCATCATCATCATCATCATCATCATCATCATCATCATCATCACCATCATCACCATCATCATCATCATTTTCATCATCATCATTATCATCATTATTGTCATCATCCCCGTCGCCTCACTCCCTCGCTATCCCCAACAGGTTTGGCTCATTACGTCACTCACTGAAAGGTAGGATGTTACCATAGTGATCGGTATATATATATGTGATTAGGATAATCATATTTATATAGTTATGAAAACTTAAAGATCGATAATCTTGTACATAAACTACATATTTCCATACATACGAGTATTTTTTTAGGAAGGAGTGGAACTAAAAGTGCGAATTACTAAACAAATTATTTCAGTTTAACTATCCGTGTTTTGAAATGTATAGCTTATTTTTCTTGTAAATATGAATCAAATCGTTTACGTTCTATCGTTAGCTGATTATTACAATGCTAACTACCTCAATTGACAGTTTATTGGTCGAATTTAACTTGCTTTGTTTGACGCGCAATTTATATTGCTATGTCAATGATAGCTTACCAATACCATTTGTATTGAATATGCTGTTTGTTCCTTAATTCGTTTCATTAAGACGATAAAATAAATTGTAGTTATTTGTTTCAATTTGCTCATTTGCTCAAAGTGTTTGTATAGATTTACGAAATAATTTTGACTGGGATGACTTTATTGTCAGTTAACTATTCCAAGTTAGATACGATTTATTGTAAATATCAATTTGCAGAGTATTGAACACATAATAACAGTATTGATTCTTTTGACGCGTAATTTGGCGTGATTTTCATTTAGATGATAGCTAAGCAATACAATATGCAATAGTGTTACCATATGTTTGCATTTGTATTGCTTTGTTAATTATGTTGTTTTTTCTTAATCCGTTTCTTTCGGACGATAAAATAAATTGTAGTCATTCTGTTTCAATTTACACAATTTTGAAAAGTTTTCGTATTGATTTATGACATCTCTTTGACTGGGTTGACTTTTAGTCTGCATTCAATTTGTTTTTAATTTACGCAATTTCATGCGTTGTTTGTGATGCGTTATGAAATAATTATTTTTGGAAGACTTGGTGAAGACTTTTTGTCTTGGGCGTATTTAATTACTCTTGACCCGCGACTGGCGATTAACGCGTAACGCGATACGCGCGCGGTAATCTGCAGGTGTAAGTAACGGAAAACAGCCCGATGCGTCGCAGATGTAGCAGGCACGCACGCAATACGACGATAGTCAGAGCTGACACGTAGCAGGAAAAAGCGGTCAAATGAAATATTCTGATTAAATTAACAAACACACTCATCCACAAAAGAGGGCGATAAAGAGAGGGAGAAGTGTATATTATGATGAATATAATTACTAAATGGATTGTAAGAAACAAAAGGGGAAATTAGACGGAGGGATTGTTGATTAAATACCGATGTCTGGTTGACCGCAGGATCGTCGACCCAAAATAGTTAGCCGACTGAAGCGGCGGGTTTCTCTGTTATTTCCCGTGTACAATCCGCAGCAATGTCGAATGGATTAGCGCACGAGTGGCGGGTGCTGGGGACGGGAAATCGCAGGAAAAGGTTTATGTGCCCCAACACGGTCACGGATCGCGAACTCGATGACAGAAATCACACCCTGTGGGCGCCTGAAAATTAAGGAATTTACAAAAGGATAATCAAATAAACAAATAAACAAACATACAAAGGGGATACAAAGAGATATTTGAAATACTCCATACCTGTAATATTATGCCCAAGAGAAATAGATAACAATTGGTAATTCTCCACAAATTGGAACAAGATACATCGGTGGCTTCTTTCAATAAGATAACATCGCCAAATTTGTACGTCGGGGTGATTGCCCTGCGTTGGATTTGATATTGCATTGTCTTTACGATATCACGTGATTTCAAAAGCAGGAAAGACAACGAGAATCATAGAAATCAATATTGATATAACATATCATCAAGACACGGAAATAATTTACGATGTGAGATTGCATTTTAATAGCGAATCATCATAAAAAATAGTTATTTTTAACAGTCATTTAACCGCCCGCTCTTCTTTCAATACGTTCTTAATTTGAAATAGGTTGTGTTAATATTTGTATATGATAATTTGAAGAATTGTTGTAACTTTGACAGAGAAATGCAATTTGACTGTGGTTTATTTGTTCACCTGTAAGGAATTTTATACCAGACACATAAATCATAATAATGATGACCTTAACATGAACATCGAAGTCAGTGCCAGTTACAATAGAATTCCGATTGGTAACAGATTTGGCTTTATATATGACATGACATAATTTTGCTGCGGTGATAACAGTACTGTTCCAGATGTTATCGTTATAATCATTTGGTTGTATAATGTTTAGGTTTATGGGAAAGGTTATGATAAGTATTACAATTTGGGTTAGAAATATTTGTTGGTTTATGAAAAATAAATTTAAAAAATAAAAGAAAACTAAGGGCAATTAATATAAATAATTCAAAGGTAAAATAGTGACTCTTCGTATGAAAATATGAATAGATCAAATTTAATAAACGCCAAGTATATATTAACACAAATGAAATAAGGAACAAATGCAAACAAAGATATTGGCCCGGATTCACAACGGAGGTTTGTACAAACCATGGTTTAAACCATGGTCTACATCTATGGAGGGCTGCTCGTATACAAGTAAAACAATTTCTAATTTCTAATTTGCTAATCAGCAAATTTTCACCATCTGAGAAGACAAAATTTATTTGGTGCATTCAGTAAATGTGTACCATCAACATTGTTAACAATTAAGGAGTTTCAATTCTTTCTCCTTCAAACGACTCTCATTTTACCACATTGGCGATTTTTTAGTAGACAAGCAGTTTTCAGCAGTATTTTCCATATTTATTTTTGATAAGCAACAGTTTATCTCACTTGGAGCTACATGCAGAAATAGATATATCAGAATAATTATTCAAGCTGTTTTTCCTTTATGAATTCTTATTTTGGCGAGTTATACAACAAACTCTAGGTTCGTTTGTATCCGTGTCCATCTTACGACCGGTAAACTGACTGACAGTGGCGTAGTCATGGGCAAAACAGATTGGCACAAAGAGGGGGTGGGGGTGGGGGGGGGGGGGGTTACCATGCAAGAGGGGAGGAGAGTATCCGTAGCCTGGCAGAGGGGCCTCGAAATTTAAAATAGATTCATAACTATATTGAAAAAATCATCCTCTTAGATGATGGAGTGGTGAAAATTGAAATACTCTCATGACATACGAACAGAAAAGGGGTTTTCTCGGGGAAACCCTATTTTCTTCGTTTGTTTTCATTTATATTAGCTATTTCTGGTCAGTTTACCTATAATTTGAAATAATATATCATTTAAACTGTTTTCTCACCCACGGGAATTGAAGGGCGATGCAAATTAAACATAATAATGGAATGTATGTATAACATTTTATCTAGACAGGGGAGGGGGGCGAATAAATAGGGGGCAAACATTTCAAATTGGAGGGGGGTCGCCCCTCCCCCATCGATCCCTTCGCTATATACCCCACGCACTTCTGATTGGCCGATTTGTTGACGGTTTATCCAGACCTACTTTCGATTCATATTTTAGGGTGAACGCCCCCTCGGTCAATCACGGTTAAACCACAGTGCTTTGTCTTAACCCCCTTCCCCTAAAGATTGTCAGATTCCCGATAGAGACGGTACAGCCATGGTACACGGGGGTATCCCCTTGGCAATGCGTTAACCCATGCGATGCCGGGGAAATCGCGGCTATATTGGTTATGAGTATCACTATATAGAGTAAGTACATTGCACAGGTTCGTTCCCCTTGGTAATGGGTCAACCCATACGATGCCGGGGAGATCGCCTCTCTATTGGTATATTGTGAGTATCCCTAAAGAGTAGGTACATTGTACAGGGGTTCGTTCCACTGGGGCAATGGGTTTAATAACCCAAACGATGCTTGGGATATCGCTGCTCTATTGATTTTTGGTGTATTTAAAAGACGTGATGGAAATTGAGACCTCAGGCTCTCTATAAGTTTCGATGGTTTACCAGTTACCCCCCTACCAATACCTTTCTAAAGCCTGTAAGGTATATGGTATACGCATGGAAGAACTCCCACTTCATGGGTATACGCCATGCATGCACGTCCCACGTCTTTATATAACTGGAAATCTGGAATACCCCTAAAATAATACACTTTACTTCTTTCTCTCACGATCGTGACTAGTGTTTCTATTTTTCTTCAATATTATGTGGTCTCTAAAGATAAGAAACTGTTACACTGTTCGAACTATATACACAGAGTTGTAAGAAAGTTACGCTTTGGGAAAACGAAATGCGGTTACTATTTTGTTTGATTCTGTTCTCCCATTTTTTAAAAGTTAGGTCTTTCCCCTTGTATTTTGCTTTCAGAACTGAATACATAGCCCAATTGTCACGTGCGTGGCAGGTTTATACGTATAATACACGTCATATAGTATTTCTGTTTGTACACGGCAAATATTGGCAGCTATAGACCCGGCCTCCGGCAGGATTTTTCCTAAAAAGAAGATGGAGAGAGAAAAAAAAAGAACAAGAAAAAAAATGATAAGGAATGGAGACAGAGAGACATGGGAGAAATGGGGGGGGGGGGGGGGGGGGGGGGGGAGTGGTGGAGAAGGAAAGATGGGGGAGAATACGAATACATGAAAGGAGATGAAAAGATAGAGGGGAAGAGAGAAAGGGGGGGGTGGAAGTGGAGGGAAGAAGATGGTTGGGTGGGGGGGGGGGGGAGGGGGAGGTTGGTCGGTGTCATCCATGACACTTCATTAAAGAAAAGATGAACATAATTATAACGGGAGGGTGGACATAATAATTATACAGATTATCTCTTGAAAGAGAACTGAAGCATTTAACCCGATTTTAGCGATGTTACAATAATCACCATTCACGACATTCAAACATCATGGATATATATTTTGAGCATGATTTTTGGCTAAACTGATTGTAAATTGCATACCATCTGGAAATATTCATATCACATTAAAAACAAGTATATTCTGCGAAGAAAAATATTGCTTAAATCACCATAAATAAGTAATAAATAATATTAAAGAAAGTAATAACATTTAATACGACAATAAAGTAAAAATAAAGTCAATCTTGCGCCCTACGCTTACCCTATATAATTTCACCTTTGATTGGACTCTCTCGGAGAGCTCAATTTCCTCTGGTATTTGATTTGACGTTTAATACGAGACTTGGACAGTCATGTTGGACAAGATACCAGAAAACTTAATTGTGATCAATGGATGCCCTCTGATGACATGTCTGATGAAAATAGACCAGATTATTAGGAGATTATAATCTATAATTGTCAGTGGCGCATGCACATCTAGCATAAATCATCTTCACCATTAATCATGAAAAGAAAGATCAAAACCAAAATGAAAGAGATAGTAAAGAATGGCAAACCGCCGGAGGCTTAGTTGGTTAGTTGGGTGGACGCGCACATCGTGTCGTGCAACGGCAACAATAGTCTTGCTAATTATGTCAAATTTATTTGGAAATAGCCACCAGATATTGTCAGTTACGCTAGTTAAAATGCCAGCAAATGAACAAAGTTAGTATATTGAAAAGGTAAATCTGTTTTAAGATGAACTGGGTGACCTGTCATTATGCTTTATTTGTTTGTTTGTGAGTGTGTCTGTATGTGTGTCTGTGTGTATGTGTGTGTACACGTGCGTGCGTGTTTGGAATAAAATGGTGCATGAAGAACAAGAAGCCCCTATACAATGCATGTATTTAAACAAAGAAAAGAATAGCTCTTTAATACAAATATGATAAACAATACAACATTACCAGGAATGAACAGGTCAGTTTATGTGCACACTGCTACGAAGCAAATGAACATTTTGAAAACGATTTTGTTATAATCTTTACACATCGCGGCTGTAAGTACGCATAGAAAGTTATTTGATATACAGCATTTTTATCTCTCTCTCTCTACAACAAACTATTTGTTTTGATATTAATTCCTCTTCTGAATACCTCCTTTCAATATATTTCAATAATAGTATTGTTTCAAAAGTGCAGGCAATGGAAAGCTGACATCCTTTACCGACACAACTGATACAAATAGATATTACATTTTTCTTAAATATTTTGTATTCGGTTCACAACTATTATGCCTATAAATTAATAAAGAAAGAGTAATAGAAAATGAGAAAATAAGAAATTATAAAAAAAGAAAAAAGAGGGGGTATTATAAAGAGAGGTGAGAGGTATATTCATTGCACCGTATGTGTAGAGTCCAGTGGCGTCATAATATACGGCTTGAAAATTATAGTCACGTGACCAGATCAATATCAAGCCCAATCAAAATTCATAAGCGCACATGAATATTCATGTGAACTCTTCGGTGACCACTTTACAGCACTTATCTCTGATCTCGACATTAAAAAGCGCTGTCTTAACACAGATGAACCGCTGTTAAACACTGCATCAATACAAGCTGATCGTTGTGAAAATGCACTGATGACTGAAAATGAAAAAAGGGGGGAAGAGGGGGAAATCGAAAAAAAAGAAAAGAAAAGAAAGAAAAAGAGTGAGTATGAGAATGGTTCTAAATAAAGTCCAGGCTATTAAGCCGTATATTGCGCCGTGAGTGATTGGAGAACTGCGTGGATGTGACGTTAAAAAGATGACGCGCATCATTCTGAGGTAGTGAATTGAAAAAGCTCAATATCTCGCCATCGCCAGACGGCTTCCAACTGGCATATCCAGGCCCAAACCACAGATGGGGAGTCCATAATGGGGCATGGCTTTCCCCGAGGAAGGGGAGGGCCGGGGGGGGGGGGGGAGATGGTGCCCCCAACATGTATACATTTATAGTGCATTCATCGTACAAGGAGGAGGAGGAGGGGGGGGGGGTATTAATAAACCGGGTGGTGGTGAGGAGAGGGTTGTCTCTTTGCCCCCATCCCTTCTGCTACGTCACTATCCCATCCATGGTATATAGAAAAGAGCGGGAAGTGAAAAAGAGTACAGAAAAAAACCCGAAATTGTGCGTGGAAATTCAATGTTGAATTGTGCTTGAATTGAATATCAAAGCTATTTACAGTAAAACTTGTGTATATAGACATGACTACCTACACAAGAAAAAGAGTCCACTGTAAACAGGTGACCTCTATAGGCATTTAATATGCAACTTTGCTTTAATCGATGGAGCGGTAATACCAATGTCCAATGTCTTTATTACCGCGAAATACAGTGCATGTTTTCCATATAGTATGAGCCACATTAATTGATATAATCATTTCATCTATGCATTCTCTATTATATGTGGTAGTATATTTAGCTAAATTTGGACGTTGATAGATCTAGGTATACGTTTATTGTTATTTATGTTCCGTAATGCTGCATCTTCTAGAGCCAGTGTGTGAGGGTTCACATGCCCTAGGGCAACAGTAATGTACTTTACTTTTGTGAACCCTGACCCACACACTGCTTCTAACTATTTTCTTCTGTCTTGTAACTTGTATTTTTGTAATTTGTGCATATATAGTTGTGTTGTATTTTACATTGTATTATGCTTTTTGGTCGAATAAATAATAATAATAATAATAGTGTATACAACACTATTCTCTCCAGGGGATAGTATTTGGTGGCCACTGTAGACAGTGTTGTAGGTGTGTTGGCTGCTTTAGACAGGCTTGCCTGTGGTGCCACTTTGACAAGCAATAGTGATATAAAAACATTGTGTTAATATTGTCATATTTATAACTTAATTATATATACATGAAAATCATCTATATAATCACCATTTTGTTTCTATAACGTATTTCAATACATATATAAAAAATTGCGATTACAGAATACAGACAATATATTATGTCCTTTAAACGATCGAAGCTTGCGCCGCGGCGCGCCGTTGCGCGTTATTCTACTTGTTTAAAAAGCCGCCGTTTTGTTGGGCGCGTTCTTGGCGACTCGGCAAGCCGGAGTTGCCCGCCGGCGATGGGGCTGTGTGCGCGCTAATTCCAAGCTTTTATTACCAGCAGGCCAGGGGAATGATGGATGATTATCGTGATCATCATCAGGGGTCTTAACCCCCTGATCAATGGTCGCTAAATCTATAATTTTTCATTCTCCGATCTAACTAAATACTCTCCCCCCGTTCTCGTCTCACGACCTGTCGACATTATAATACTGAGAGATGTATATCTGATTTATTAAAGGGATCTTGTAACTTTGTTGACATGTGCAAAAAGTGATAAATGGTTGCGTCAATGTATATTGTTGTTATCTGATATGTCCACTGGGTATTGTGTGAAAATTTCAAGTTTAATGGACGTTATATGGCCGAGTAATGAGCAAAAATGCAAAGTGATGTTTACTAACTCATTGCACTGACTTTGTACATGCACGGTTTCGACGATCCAGTGGATAATTTGACATCTGAGCACTTCAATCGTAAATATCTTTTTAACGAAAGGGAAATTTGAAAAACCGAAACCTGTCCCATGCTTGTTTTGTTAATACGAACACAACAAGGTATGAGAGAACCGCTAGAATTCCAATTGGATTTCGATGATTTGGACAATGTTACTAAGTCCCTTTAAAGGGAGCTATAGTAACATTGTCAAAATGCTCAAAACTTAATTGGAACTCTAGCGGTTCTCACATACCTAATTGTTTGCGTATTACCAAAATATGCATTGGACAGCTATTGAACGGTTTTCCAAACTTCTCTACCGTTGTAAATATATCTATGATTTAAGTGTTCTGAGTTATGATTATCTACCGGATAATCACAGCTGTGTACAAAGTCATTACAATGAGATAGCGAATATCACGTAGCATAATTATTTTCACTAATTACTCGGTCATAAATATGACGTTCATTTACCATGGAAAACTCCCACCTCACTCAGTGGACATATCAGATCAAAGACATACAAATTGAATAAACCATTTGCCAGGTTGTGCACATTTCAAAAGTTACTAGATCCCTTTAATACTAAACAACAAAATAATATAAATCATATATATAGTCAATACCTCCATTGTTATATTAGTTAGTTAAAGTCCTTCCCGTGCCAATTTTGGCACGCACGTTTACTAAATGTAGCGAAAGCTGCAGAAGGGGGCCAGTCCTCTGGTAACTCGTGTGATTAACTTTCCCTTCTCCATTCTATAAATGCCGAGCGCCTGGCTAGAAGGCAGAAGGTACCATTTAAAAAAAGTATTTGGTATGACCCGGTCTGGGTTCGAACCCGGGACCTCCCGTGCATGAGGCGGACACTCTAACGGTATAACCGCTAAGCCACCATGCTCGGTGCACTATTGTTATTGTTTTACCACAAATGCGTATGTATGTGTGTGTGTGTGTGTCATTCGTGTGTGTGCATTTGTCCGTCAATTCATAGTCATATTACACCATGATTCATTTTTGTATTGTTTTATACAATCATGTTATAAGTGATGAAAGGTTACTGGGGCGCCTGGAATACATTTAGTTCCATTTTTTCCACATGGGTTCTTTGTCATAGCTATTTATTTTGTCGATTTCCACAATAAAGACAATGCAATGTTTGACAAAGACACGATGAGCGGTTATTATCTCGTTTCAGAGATAATCGCTACATTTGTTTTACGAGACACTAATTTATAATGTCTTTATATCATTATCATGTAACAAAACTGATCAGAGTGTAATTTGTGTTCTCGCCTCAAGTGGACCACCTTGTTCAAGCGATATAACTCGTGATTACAAAGTTCATAAAGGAAATAATATACATTTTTATTTTGTTTAGTGAGATAATTTTCTTTGTCACATAATACTAGCATATCATTCACGCCATTTGTTCAAGTACAACATTTATAATAATAATAATATTAATACAAATAATAATAATAATAATAATACTAATAATACTACTACTACTACCACTACTAATACTACTACTATACTGCTAATAATAATAATTATAATTATAAAATGAATTGCTTAAAAATGTAGGATTCCATGATGGAATCTATTAAAAAACTACAATTACAGGAAGAGGGTGGACACGATTTTAAAAAAGGCAGATTCCCTCTTTATTTAAGAAGACAAAAAAAGGGTCAAAAGCGGCAAATTATTTTCCCTTTAGCTTGTAAGTCCATAAAAGATAAGCTTATCGATGCGAGGTTGTTCGTGATGTTACTTCACTGGTTTGAGATATGATATGACACGGAAGAGCAAACAAGAGATAATTATACAACAATAGCCCCCAGTGGCGTAGCCCTGCTCAAGCCAATCTGGGGGACAAGAGGGGAGGGGGGGGGGGTATTTCATGAGGGGTGACAGTTTCCATGCTTTGCTTCTTTTTGGTTTCTCCATATATTGTACGTTATGTGACAGAACTTGTAATGATTGATAATGAAATGTATACTGCTTATTATACTGCTATGTATTGCATATATTAATTTATTTATGAATATATTGGTTGTTGTTTATTTACTTATTCAAAAAAAGATAATTTGTAAAATGTGGAAATATATTCAAATAAAATCAAATTCAAATAAAAACTCATATCTATGAAGGGGCCAGCCTGATGACAAATACATTTTATGAATCGTATTGTAACAAAACTGTTACAAATAAATGTCTTGATCATTTCACTATGATAGAAGGAGGGGGAGCCGGGGGGGGGGGGGGGGGGGGCTATACAATGTGGAACACAAAGGGGCAGGGGTTAACCCCCTTGCCCTCTCCTCCGTAGCATTGCTATACCCGTGTCCCTGATAGTTTGTTGAGTCATTGTCGTATTTCGGAAATGACTGCGAAAAATTGTTTTGGGGAGATTTTGGTGTAGATTTAGCAATTAATCAAAAACATGTCTGTTTTCATACACGTGTTGTCTAGATATACGTGGGTGTATTTTGCGTGTATTATTTAGACTCTGTTTAAAAAACGTCAAAGATATAAACATAATGGAAATGTTTGCAGATGTGATGCGAATTCAGTTTGTATGATAGTTGTAGATTGGGCAATTAATCTAACTGTTATCATGCTCGTGTGTGTATGTATCAGTATAGGTGGGGTTTCGTGCAATGTCATGAGCTAACATTTCAAACAGTCGATTCGACATTCTGTAATTAATCACGAAGTATATTTAAACTACATCGTTATTCATAGCCTATTGATATGGGTAAATGGGATCTTTGTTTTTAATAAACTCTGTACTCAACATTGTTAAATTGACATACACAAAGCAATCAATCAAAACTGTTTTCATGAGCGTGTGTCAATGTAGGTGTTTTGCAACTGTTTTATATATTTCCATCATACGTCATTCAATGCTCTGATTGAACTAAAATTGTATAACAAGGCATTATTTTAAAATTGACAAACTTATCTGTTATGGGCTGTAAAATGTATTTTATAAAAAAATATTATTTGCTGCATACAATGAGTTTCTTTCTGTCATGAAATAATTACAGACAAACTACTTATATCGACCTTATGAGGAAACAAGAAAAGTAGCAAATGCAGACAGGTGACCTCTATAGACAGGTTTCATCAAAACAGACGTTATATTTACTTAATAAATTTTATATAACTTTAACTCAGCTTAAATTCTAAATCTTCGTTCATGTTCTTCTTCGCTTGGTATCGAGATAAATATGTTTTGGGGAAATAAGTTTGGCACCAACATGGGACTCGAGAGGGGGTCGTGGCGTAGTTGGGACTGTTACCATGGTTACCCTTAGTATTACCCCCATCCTTCCAAACTTTCTTTGAGATAGAAAAAAAACATACCGAAGGGATGTTTCTGCGAGTGTCTGATGTAATTAATTCGATTGATGTTTAAATAGTTGTTTAACTTTTCTTCCACTTTCTTCTTTTGCCGAAAACGCCTTTGAATTGCTTCCCTGGAATGTCTTGGCATTATTCGGGGTGTTTGCCGACAGGGCGCTTCACGGCGGGATTATCATAATTGGAGAGCGATTAAATAATATACCCCCACGCAATGGGCACATACTTCTTCCCATGTTACGTTGTCGTGTATATGATTCCGAGGGGCGAGGTAATCAAACCCCATCGGCGTATCCAGTATCGAACGGAGTTGGGAAACGCCCCGCCCCCACCAAACATACCCCCCCCTCCCAAGGCGATTAATGTACACCCCACGCAATGGACACATACTTCCAGCCAGGTGGCGTTGTGTTGGGTGATATCTCAACGGCGTTTCCAGCATCGAACGAAAGTGGGAGACGCCACCACCCCCACCAAACATGAAATTGAAGAAATGTTAACACTATAACCCCCAAAGGGCGATTTAACCCCCACGAATAATCGATACATACCTCTACCAACATGACGTTGTCTTGTGTGATGTCGAGGGGAGGGTAAATCAAGTCTCAATGGCGTATCCAGTATCGAACGAAGTTGGGAAACGCCCCCCCCCCCCCCCCCAACACCAAACATGAAATAATAAATAATAATAATGGTGGCTACTTATATAGCGCACGTTCCGTCTTTCGACGCTCGCGGCGCATCATTATTACTACCCCGGTCATCGGATACATACTGCACTCAATCCAGCACACAAAGTGCACATTGGCCACTCCCTGGGGAGCATTCCAGCTAGGCAGCCTCGTAGATGCACACAGTGCTAAGTAACTCCTTTCCAATTAATTAAATGTTAATGAGTAAATAAATGGAATGAAGGCAGTATATAGGGACCATTTTCTATAATGGTCTTTGGTATGGAATTTGGTATGACCCGGTCAGGGTTTGAACCCACAACATCACGTGTATGCATGAGACTGGCGCTCTACCACTGAGCCACATGCCCAGTCATTATACAATTAAGTAAATTTGGACAATCCGTTCAAACAAACATAATTCTTGACTTTATCATTCTGCTTCATGACTGTATTGAAAACAACTTTCTTCGAAGGTTTTGGTTGTATTACTTTAAACACGAATACCTCAACATTATGCATGTTATGCGCACGCGGCCTATTGTATAATGAGTGCATGGCCCCGAACATGGATGCATAAGGTGATGCAGAGTGGCGCCGCTAAGAGTAAAGGCAGGGGGGGGGGGGGCAAGTCAGGTGCAGAGGGGGGCAATATAATGGGCAATATTGCCTCCATGTTGGAATTCTTGCTATCCTATGTACGCACTATGTTGGGAAATAAATCCAAATCGCAATGCGTATATAGTTACAACATACTAACCCTTTATATGCCGTCCGCTCATGACGACTTTGTCTCCACCACCCCCCCCCCCCCCCCAATTATCTATTTAGGTTGACCCTGTCCACACTACCGGAGGCAGGGAATGGCGACCCAATACCAGTCGGACTGCACCCCCATTTTATACAATGCATCTCATCCCCGAATCGATGGTGTTACTGAAGATGCGAGGGTAATGCTTCAGCTGAGCAGGTGACGCGCATCCATCCAGCGCACCGAGCCGGCCTGGGAGCGCGCATCCACCTATCGCCTTCGCGTCCGAGCGTCGCTCCTCGCTCGCTCAGGACTGCATGCGCGCGTGTACGTGTGTGTGTGTGTGACCAACATCGTCATGATCGTTTTGTGTTTTGTGTGTGTTATTTTTCAATTCTTGTTTTGGTCGTTTAGAGCCATGCACCGAGATCACTTTTCATGTTTACAAGTGTTTGAGGTGGTGCTCGGATCCATTACGACACGGGGGTGGCTGCATGGCTCGGTTGGTCTTGTTTTCCTCTCCCTACACATGGTCCCGGAGTATTATTGATGGAGCGAACGGAAGAGAGGGTCGTTACCAAAAGGAGAACTCATATATAGCAAAAAGGAGGTTGACATTAAAGGGACTTAAGTAACATTGTCCAAATCCTCAAAATCCAATTGAAATTCTAGCGGTTCCCTCATACCTTGTTGTATTCTTATTAACACAAAAAGCATGGGACAGGTTTCGGTTTTTCAAATTTCCCTTTCGTTAAAAAGATATTTACGATTGAAGAGTTCAGATGTCAAATTATCCAATGGATCGTCAGAACCGTGTACAAAGTGAGTGCAATGAGTTAGTGAATGTCACTTTGCATTTTGCTCATTACTCGGCCATATAAAGTCCATTTAACTTGGAATTTTCACACAGCACCCAGTGGACATATTAGATAACAACAATATACATTGTATCAACCACTCATCATTTTTTGCACATGTCAACAAAGTTACTAGATCCCTTTAAGGTTAAATAAGGGGGGAGATCGGGGTTTTTACCCCCCACGCGGGAATGTTCTCGATCATCCCCTTCTGCGGGAAAATTAAGCAATACATCGAACAATTCGTTGCCCACCTTGTGAAGAGGTGTACTGATCTAGAGGTCAGAGTTCAGTTTAAATTTTATTTTCGTTACTAAAAAAATATACATATAGATTACAATCATTAAACAATACATATTGGAAACAGGAATCCACTAAAAAACAATGCTTGTACAATTGTGGAACCCTCAAATAATTTCTAAGACTAATAAGTAATTATTAAATTAAAAATTATAGTCGCGCAAATCAACCAGAGATCGATACCTCGGTTGTGTCTCTTGGATGGTGACGGTAAAAGGGCGGTCCTAGACGTGAATAATAATAATTGATTGAACTGGTCTGTAAAAGCTAACTAATTAAGTAAACATTCCCCACCCCCCATCACCCCCAATCTGGCTTGTCCTCTGTATGCCACTGGAGGTTGAATGAAATAATGTTCCAACAACATACTAATTGAAAAACAAAACTGAACTTGTCATGATTTTGTTCACCTACTATCTGAGTATTGACAAGGGTATTAAATGTGGACATAAACTTTGATGAAGATAACGATATTATCATGTTGTCGTGCATGTAATAACTTGACAATTTTACGAGTTGGAGTTCGTGTTAACACTGTCGGCTTGTCTTCCAAGTTCAACCGCTTTATATAACAACATTGTTCAAGTGGAATCAATCCTGTTCCTGAAAGGTTTCTAACAACCTCTTTACTTTAGAGTTGTTGTTCCATGGCGGCGTAGCTAGGCATGCCTAGGTGGGAAAGGGGCGAGGACACCTTCCCGTTGGTAATTTCCCCCCTCTATCTCCCCCTGTCGGTTAATATATGAAATAAAGAAATACAGTCAAACCTGTGTATAGTGACCACCAAAGGGAAGTAAGAAAAGTGGCCACTGTAGACAGGTGACTTATATAGACAGGTTCATTCCATTGTTTTTTCTCTGCAGGGGATCAGATTTAGTGGCCACTATAGGCAGGTTGGCTGCTATAGACAGGTGGCCACTAAGACAGGTTCGACTGTACCTACCATATAACATTTCAGTTATTTTGATGAATACTGCCCTTAAATGGGTATAGTAATTGCAACCCGGGGAGGGGGGGGGGGGGGGGGGGGGGGTAGGCTACTAATCAACGCTGCCGCTCTAATGCCAATAACTTGTGCAGAGGCTATATTGACTACCTTGTAGTTTGGCTGAATTTTGATTGATTATGTGGACGTCAAAGAGAATTACCCCTTTTTAAAATGTATTTCTTACTGTAGACATGGTAGAGTAGGAATGAATTATCGCCAACACCATCCTCTTTTTTTAAATATAATAAAGTAAACGATATAGGGTTACGTCTGTGACGGACGAAATATAAAACTGTTATTCATAATTTATCATACGCAAGAAAATTACAATTGCAACTCAACAAGTGACCGCTGATATTAGGTAATTCCGAACCTAACACCAAAGCAATCGATGTATGCATGTGGTCTAATGGTTATGATGTCTGTCTAGTAATAAGGAGGTCGTGGTTTCAACACCCATCCGAATCCACTCGCAATTTTGTTTTCTCCAGAATTAGTCAAACATGCACTCGCTAAACATCCAGTTTTTAACATACGTCGTTTAAACTCAAAGGCAAACATACGATCATTATAAATGTTAACATGTTCGGGTTTCGGAGTTGCTCTATATAAAATGTGTCTCTTTTAGCAAAGAATAGCATAAAAGTACAAGGTTTTTAGAGCTTTTTTGTTTGATGTTTTAGAGCGCTTATGTACACAGCGGGGACACGAGCGTCTGAACTTGAGAACGTTAACATGTTGAATACATTACCGGCACCACTATAACGTCTAGCGTCTATGGGGAATGCATGTTAAGCCCTCCGCACACAGAGCCGACTCGACCCGATCCGACTGGTTTTCAGTCATCAGGCTAGAGTCGGTTTCGCTCAGTCGTAGCCGATTCAACATGTTGAATCGGCCTCGAATGGTCTCCGACTGGCTCTTGATCGGTAAAACAGGAGTTAAACACTAACAGACTGAAAACCAGTCAGATCCCCGGTCAGATCGGGTCGAGTCGGCTCTGTATACGTGTGCGGAGGGCTTTATACCAAACAAATCCAATCGTTTGCATGCAAAGGGTTAAATTGACTTCTATGATTACATTAATTTTGAGGTGGCTGAGTAGCTACACGACACCCCGGGACAGTAGGCCGATAAGCCGCCGAGAGAACGGGGGGACAACAGCCAGAGCAAACACGGGGCTCTTGTAGTCGAGTTGATAACAGAGCAAACATACGCAGTGGTATTGTTGGATACTGATAGTGTAACCACACATCCTATTCATACACGAACAAAAAACTCAAGCTGACAATAAAGGTCTGGGTCATGAATTTCTTTTTAATAATATTCTTGCATACCATGTGTTTGTTTAAGTAGTGTTGTCCCACCTTATCCCCCCCCCCCCATTTTGATTATACTAATTTTAATATCTTTTATTTGTGTTGTCAAAATTTCCCCAAATGGGTAATGAAACCCAAGCAAATTGTTGCTTTCATAGACTTGAAGAGATTCGGAGGAATAATCTCTGAAAGTGAGAGCATAATCGGGCCATAAACAAGAAAACTATGGCTCTTTGAAGATGCCAATTTATTCCTATGGGGAACTCAAATTGGCAACGCACTCTGATAAGTTTGTGGACTACTCCCCATATGTTTTGTACACAAATTTTTCCCATTTTCACAGTTTTCTTCATAGTCACACTTTTCCATTCCCCAAACGCACGATATGTTGTGTATAACTGTATTCTACAAAACATACATTGAACTCAAATGAAGGGTAAACATATATTTTGAGAAAATTGAACATAATTCAAATTTTGTGTACAAAACGTATGGGGAGTAGTCCACAACTTTGCCAGAGTGCATTGCCAATTTGAGTCACTCATATACAAATAAATGGATATATTCAAAGAGCCATAGTTTTCTTATTTCTTGAGCGATTGTGCTCAAATGTTCAGGGACATCCTATTTAGTGTCTTATAGTCTGCAGAAAGAGATACAATCGAGTGTAAGTTACAATTAATTGTAAGTCAGATCATGTGTTCTAAATGTGCGAATCTGATTGGTTGAAATGCGCAAAGTTTCTGACTTACAATCAATTGTAACCTACAATCGATTGAATCTCTTTCTGTAACGGGACCCATATGTTTTTATCCTAAATCCTAATTATATACCTGTCAATATTTTAGACGAGTTTTGGTAACCAACAAGTATTCTGTTAAATGATAAACAATGATTTTCTTAATATTTAGCTTAGGGCAACCTTAACCATTACACTTTTGCAGAAAATGTATGATTTAATATTAATTTCATGTTATTATTCAGCATTTACCACGTATACAGGGAATTTAAATGAAATGCGTATATGTTTATGAACGCGTGTATATAATGTGTGTGTGTGTGTATGTGTGCGTGTTTTTTTAAATATTTATTGTTGTGTGTGTGTAAGTGTGTGTGCGCGTTCGTCTATGTGTTTATGTATGTAGGTGCGTGTGTGTGTGTGAGAGAGTGTGTGTGAGTGTGTGTGTGTGTACGTGTGCGTGTGAGTATGTGTGTTTGTGTATGTGTTACTGTGCATGTGTGTAGTGTAAACTTGTTTACATAATTTAAGTGAGTGTGAAGTATGTAAGTTCCTGTCGATGTGTACGTTTATGTGTCACCGTGCGCGTGTGTTTGCATTTTATTTTAATTTTATTTTCGTTAATAGACGCGTGCGTGATCGGCTATGTCCGTGTTCTTAATTCTGACAATTATTGGCTCGCGATAGTTTGATTAAAAGCTAAGTTTGTGTCATCAAATTGTTCGCCATAACGCCTCGATTAGCAGGCTAAGAAAGCATCCGTTAAATAGGACGTGACAGCGTGTGTCGATCGGTCATTTATCACGTCAACGCGAACAAAAAACTACTAGCGACCCGAACCCCCAAATAATAACCGTTTATTGATGCGTCTGCACGATTCAGCTCGCTGTCTTTACAACCACCATACACATGTTTCGCTGTTTGCTCTAATTAGTCGCTGACTTCATGCATTGTCGCATAGTCGCGCGAGAGCGCGCGAGCGGCAATATCGCCATCATCACCGGGGCGATCCTCCCCGTGGATGTGATGAGATGTGATGGCTAGATTGATAGCTTCTTGACCCGCCAACAAACCGATGAATAATCAGCTTTATCAATTACCTTCAATTCACGAGACATCGTTAAAAAAAGAAAAACCCGTCCCTATATTGGCGCGAAAGTGCCCCCTTTCCATTCGCATTAAAAGCTACCATCATTTTCATTACGCTCATTCTTCTACAGACTAACTGGACAGAAGCTATTAAGTATTATTAAAGGTAGAAGCAGAAGCAAAACTATCATGACAGGATGAAGAAGAAAAAAGTGTTTAAAGATGAAGGTGAAAAGAGATTGGACACTCATAATGGGTTTGCTGACCTGGTCATCTCGCTTTATATTAAGAGAAACAAAACAGGAACAGAGAAAGAAAGAACAAGAACCTAAAATAATAATGGACAGTGGTTCGCGATAATAGTCTTAATATCAAGAAAGTGACCAGAAATTACGATAATATTGTCTTGCCTAGTTTTTAAAAGTTTTTTATTAAAATAAGTGAACTTAGAGCGGGAAGAGCTGATAATTCATCACTTGAGAGATGAAATAACTAAAATGAAGATAACACATTATTTAAAAATATTTGGATTTCGCATCATTCCCGACCTGGGAAAAAAAATCACCCATAAACAATTTGATTTAGCATTATAATAATGATTATGAACTGCCTTTATTTAATAAATGCATACATTACGACAATAATAAGAACAATAATGAGGGGTAAAAAGAAATATATCTAAGAGAGAAGGAGAGAGAGATAGATAGAGAGAAAGAGACACAAATCACCCGTAAACAACGTGTATAAATGGGTACCTGGTCTGGTGAAAATTAGCTTGGTGCACCTATAGGGTTGCCCGCCGCTAGTATGCTCCCCGGGGAGTTGAGAATGTGTACAAGATAATTGAGCGGGTCTGAACTGTACCATATGACCAGGGGTAATAATGCGCTTAGAGGCTGTTCTGCATTAGGCGCTATATAAGTGCGATATATTATTATTATTATTATTAAGCACAATAATTATGAACTGCATTCTTTTAATAAATGCATATATTAAAACATTAATAAGAACAGATAATGAGGGGTAGAAAGAAATATATCTACAAAGAGAGAGAAGAAGAGTGAGATAGATAGAGAGAAAGAGACACAAATCACCCGTTAACAATTTGATTTAGCATAATAATTATGAACTGCCTTTATTTAATAAATGCATACATTAAGACACGATAATAATCCGCCGCTAGTATGCTCCCCGGGGAGTTGAGAATGTGTACAAGATAATTGTTCGGGTCTGAACTGTACCATATGACCAGGGGTAATAATGCGCTTAGAGGCTGTTCTGCATTAGGCGCTATATAAGTGCGATATATTATTATTATTATTATTAAGCACAATAATTATGAACTGCATTCTTTTAATAAATGCATATATTAAAACATTAATAAGAACAGATAATGAGGGGTAGAAAGAAATATATCTACAAAGAGAGAGAAGGAGAGTGAGATAGATAGAGAGAAAGAGACACAAATCACCCGTTAACAATTTGATTTAGCATAATAATTATGAACTGCCTTTATTTAATAAATGCATACATTAAGACACGATAATAATCCGCCGCTAGTATGCTCCCCGGGGAGTTGAGAATGTGTACAAGATAATTGTTCGGGTCTGAACTGTACCATATGACCAGGGGTAATAATGCGCTTAGAGGCTGTTCTGCATTAGGCACTATATAAGTGCGATATATTATTATTATTATTTAGCACAATAATTATGAACTGCATTCTTTTAATAAATGCATATATTAAAACATTAATAAGAACAGATAATGAGGGGTAGAAAGAAATATATCTACAAATAGAGAGAAGGAGAGAGAGATAGATAGAGAGAAAGAGAAGAGACACCCGTAAATAATTTGATTTAGCACAATAATTATGAACTGCCTTTATTTAATAAATGCATACATTAAGACAAGATAATAATAAGAAAAATAATAATAAGGGGTAGAAAGAACTATACCTACAAAGAGAGGGAGAGAAAGAAAGAGAGGGAGAGAGAGACACCAATCAGCAGCTGATGACGTCACACGCATTAACCATAATTCCAAACATAAGTCCCGAGATGTCTGCTGTATAAAGGCCACTGACATGGAATCCGCAGTGACCCAAACTGGTCTGATGTTTGAGTTTAAGCTTAACCAAGCAATCATATACCTATCCACCCCGCCTGTCCTTGTCCAACCATGGCTAACTGTCCTGATAGGGTGTTTCACAGATTCTTAGTTGGACTTAACTCTAAGTTGGACTTAACAATGATGGAGAACCGTTAGTTTCTTTGTAAAAATTATTGAGACAGTTCTTTTGAAAAGGCATAAAAGTTTGATAAAATCAGTTTATTATCAAGGAGCTTTGAAACCTTTTTATACATTTTTTTGGCGCCCTCCAGACACCTCATGTTTCAACCATTGTTTAAATCAAAATGTGAATTTGATGTTCGCTAGACAATTATTAGTCAATAATTTAGGTGTATTTTCAGAAATGTGTAGGTATTATAAATATTCTATTAATGATTGAATAAAAGTTGGTCCCCAACATTTACCATTCCAAGAAGATATATTTATGCATATTTAGCTGTTTCTGAACCAATTTTGATCAAACAAATTTGATTCTGGCTTTTAAATTGTGTCATTTTTTTCAAAATATACTCTTAGATTTTCATTACCTCACAATTTGTGTTTTCTTAAAGCGCCCTCTCAACCAAATCTGAACTACCTACCCCTTTAACATCGGTGCTCTCAATTCCTATCACCCAACCCGGTCGTTTAATCGACACTCAATCCACAACCCCCTTTCATGCCTTTGGTGTTTAGTATTGCCTTGTTCAACATGCCATCCAAATCGCAGTTGGCATATATTTTCTTCATCTTGAATAGCCGGATTAACCAATTATACTTCTCATCCTCGATTAATTCCATTCTTCGAAATGTTTGTCGACTTCGAGGTATAATACTTGATCAGAACCACAAATCAGAAATGCTACCAAGATCGAGGAGGAGGAAGAAAAGGAGGAGGGGTGGCTTTATTGAATCTTATAAGCATTGAAAACTTTTGAGCGATTGAATCGGGTAATAGAGCCAGCGAACAAGCAATCAGGGGTATTTGGTGAATAGATGGGACGAGTGGGTCGGATAAGTCTCTTTCTCTTGCTGGAGTTCTTGAGTCAATGTTGACACGAGGGATAGATATAGCTGGGTTATATTGTGGGGTGGATAGATAGATCTGGGGTGCGCGGTTAACCAAAACCCAATGATCGAGATGGCTGGCAATTCCGGCATCCACGGAGTTCGCAAAGTATAATACCCGGATAAATAATCTTTCATATTTTTAACACAGTTAAGGGGGTCGGGGGGGGGGGGGGGGGGGGTCAAATATGAGGATGCGAAGATAATATTATAATTATAATTAGTGAAACACTTTACTGGTCAGTTTCCCTATAATTATGTTTAAAATAATAAGTCAAATGGACGTTAATATATGGCCGAGTAATGAGCAAAAATGCAAAGTGATATTCACAAACTCATTGCACTCACTTTGTAAACGGTTTTCGCGATCCGTTGGATTATTCAACATCTGATTACTTCAATCGTAAATATCTTTTTAACGAAAGGGAAATTTGAAAAACCGAAACCTGTCCCATGATTTTATTGTTAATACGAATACAACAAGGTATGAGGGAACCGCTAGAATTGC
Organism: Echinarachnius parma; assembly: GCA_037951105.1. Lineage (NCBI taxonomy): Eukaryota > Metazoa > Echinodermata > Echinoidea > Clypeasteroida > Echinarachniidae > Echinarachnius > Echinarachnius parma. The sequence goes on from JBAMJV010002418.1 coordinate 54,435, forward strand.
AATTGTATTTTGAGGATTTGGACAATGTTACTCAGTCCCTTTAAGTTGATTTCTTATCCTTCGGGTTTGTGTCAGGTTTATAATAGCTTCAGTCTGACCATAACGAGCATTGAAAACGAAGGGGTTTTAGGGACGAATACCAGCACTGTGAGTTTCTTTAGCTAAGTTGGTAGAGCACCGGTCTAGCAATCCGGCGGTCTCGGGTTCGAATTCCGGAGAAACTCGTTTTTCTTTGATCATTTCTTAGAAAATAATAGAACAGTGGATAGAATACACATCTCTTTATACTGAATACAATCACTGAGTTTTGTGTCGTCATACTTTTCTAACAATACGTATATTATCTTCTATATTTGTTTACGCCAAATAATGTTCGGATAATGTATGATGCTGTTTAAAAAGGTGCAATAACATACATTGCCATGATAACGAAATAGAAACAAAATGGAGCATGTATATAACGTCGTCGGAATCTTAGTATTTTTTGGTACAATGAAGATGGTACATTTTGTTGGGTATTTTACAACTTCATCATGCTAGTGTAACCCCATCCACCTTGAGTATACAAGTCCCGTATTATATAGAGTCGATGCATGTTCACCAATGAAGTGTAAGGCACTAGGTTCGAAAAACGATGGGCTCAAGACGTTAGGATAATAAATAATGTCAGCTAATCAATCATGAAGACTATAATTATCGATTAGTTTTGATGAAACCCGGAGAAAAGATGGCAATAATTGACAGCACACGCACGTTAGCGAAATGCGGGTGTTGTTGGACCGACTAGGCGCACAGTAGTGCAATCGATATCTTAGTGAGATTGTAACGTATCCATCAAGATTACAGGTCATCATGCTAAGAACGACACTTCCGAAGAAACTACGATCTTCGACATGTTAAAGGGACACGTTTGCTGTGGTTTTCGACACGATTGCCTGAATTCTCATCAGTGCACATCTTCAGTCCAGGATCAAAGTCAACGGGCTAGACTAATTCCACAGGTATCAGATTGAAAACACATTTTGATTAACTAATACATGTTAAAATTATTCACAGTTTATCGGTAATTTATTTATATATATATATATACGGATGAGCTGTGTACCCCTAATGGGAATTCCGGTCAGTTTATTTTGAATACACCAGGTCATGTTCCAATTGTGACTAGAATCTAAAAAATAAAAATAATAATACAAAGAGAGAGAATTGAAAACATAACAATAAGCTTTTAAAGGGACTTAGTAACATTGTCCAAATACCCAAAATCGAATTGGAATTCTAGCGGTTCCCTCATACCTTGTTGTATTCGTATTAACAATAAAATCATGGGACAGGTTTGTTGGACAATTGTTATATTTATGGATATTTCAGCCGTCTCTGAACCGATTTTGATCAAACAAAGATGATTTTATTATTTAAATATTATGCTCTTTCAAATTTTACACTCAGTTTGTCATTACCTCACACACAAAAAAGAAGTAGTCTAGCGCCCTCTCTACCAAAACTCAACTATCCCTTTAAAAATATATTTACGATTGAAGTGTTCAGATGTTAAATAATCCAGCGGATCTCGAAAACCGTGTACAAAGTGAGTGCAATGAGTTTGTGAACATCACTTTGCATTTTTGCACATTACTCGGCCATATAACGTCCATTGGACTTGAAATTTTCACACAATACCCTGTAGACATATCAGATAACAACAATATACATTGTATCAACTATTCATCACTTTTTGCACATGTCAACAAAGTTAATGGATCCCTTTAAAATCCAATGCAACCTGACGGATCATAAAAGCCCTCGTCATGTAATTTTCCCCCTCTTTGCCACCATCTTATATCATCGAGTAGATGTAGTTAGTGTGCGGCTTTTTGTGGCTATCGTTTTTAGGTCATTTTATACAATATTTTGTGTATTGAATTGAATGACGAGCAGATCAGCAAATCTTATATAAAACCGTTCTAAAATGATGTTCAAGTGAGAGGAATTGCGAGTGAGAGAAGGAGTTGAAAAGAAAAACAAGTTGTTCCATCTAGGTAAGCGATGGTGAAGATGCTTCACCAAGGGGTTACTGGACTACTCCAAGATGACGTCTCTCCAAGTGGCCGCACAAAAATCCTCAAGACAAAAAGAAAATACTCAAGTCAAGTGGAACGGTCCTTGGATAAACAAACGGACAAATCGGACAAACTATAGAAAACAACCGAACAAGGCTCAGTAAATACGGAAAACGTTAAAAGGTAGCAAACAGATCGGATAAGAAGGGGGGAGTATAATAAGAATTACCTGCTTGTGTGGGGCTGATTACGAGTGACGGACCAATTCAAACAGCAAAGCTAGTCTTTTATGGTTGGTCTTTTTTTTGTTTAAGTGTCATTATAGTATTGGGACCAAGATCGGAAGCTTACGCACTTGACTCGACTCCACACGATTCGGCCCCTGATAACTTGGGACTAGTTCGCCCTCCATCCATATACTAAAGGTTGATGGATGGTGATCGTGCAACGGAAGCAAAGCGTGGGTGACATGCATGTTGAAGAAGTGAATCGGGAAGGGAGATTATAATATAAAGATGTTTGACACAAATATCTCTATAAACAATGAGATTGAAAGAAAGAGTTGGAGAGAAGACGAATAAACGTTGTTTTTAACCTATATATAAATTATACAGGCTTAAAACAAACTGCAAGATAAACTAACAACAAAACACTATAGTTTTGAATGAGTTATACTTGACTTAGTTTCATAGGTCGATGTGTCCTTTCACTCTCCTGATACGAGTTATCCTATTCTAGTAAGATCTAATCTGGGCTGATAAAAAATATTTTAAAAATGTGGGAGAATTTAATTCGGAGGAAATGAAATATTATCAGCCTGCCACCAGTCCTTAAAAAAAAAATTAAAACATCTATTTAGCAACGAATCAACAATGTTATAGAGAAGAAGACTTATAGTACAAAAAGGACATGTTTAGTAATGTTTATAAATTCACACTCGTGCATGTATGCGGCCAATCATTTCAGAAATTGAAGTTTAGACTTGAACTAACAGCACGACTACTGCTTAGACGGAAAGGGCCATTTTGAATAGCAACCTAAAATATGGAAGGAAAACAAAAATGGTGGTCTCGCTACACATTTCTGCCCCTTTATAATGTTTTGTTTTACGAGTGTTTTTCTTCAATATTCTGTAATCCTTCTTAAAACATTGTTTTGTTGTATTATGCTCGAGTGTTTTTTCTTCTATTCTGTAATCCTCGAGTGTTTTTCTTAGCAATTGTATCTATAAATGTTTCACCATCTCTCAAATCGGGATAATTTCAAGGGATGATGAAGTTGAAGTGTAGAGGCCTAGGGATGAGTGCGGGGGAGATGATGCGAGCTAGGTATTCGTGCTCGCTCCTCTCCGAGTCTCTATAGAGCGGGGCGATTATTATTCAAGACGACATCTTCAGCGCCCATCGGCGTGGAGAGTGTTTAGATAGAGTGAAAGTGATGCTGCGATGCGGAAGTCGCCTTTTTGTCTTGGAGTGGACCCTCTCGAGATGGGCCCCCCTCAGCGAACCAACAGGTACTTGGTCACACTCTTGGCACCTCCTCACCGCGCCGCATCCAAGAACACTCGGCCGACACTCCACACGATGACGGTAATACCAATCATCACCACCTCATCACATCCCGCAATTTCCCCCTATACAGGGTGGCCCCCAAAAACCGGAACGGGGCACTTCCCAAAATATAGTAACAAATATATTATGTCCATCGGGTAGGGTGTCTTTTCAAATGAACAACGACACCAAGAACAGTCAATTTAGTCGTGTAGTTTTTGTTTTAGGGCGCTGTGAGTGACACCATGTCAGGTTCCCTTTTTTGTCAATTTTTACCAAGTCAGTGCTTGATAAATCGCACTTACCGCCTTTCATAGCGTTGAACAACGCGCGCCATTGTTAGTGTGCATTCAGCTGTGTACCGAGATAATGGGCATGGTGGTTCAATGGTATGACGGGCAGGAAGTGCGATTTAACAGACACTGACTTGGTAAAATTTGAAAAAAAATGAGAACCTGACATGGTGTCACTCACAGCGCCCTAAAACAAAAACTACATGACCAAAATTTCTGTTCTTGGTATCATTTTTCATTGGAAAAGACACCCTATCCGATGGACATAAATATGTTGTTACCATATTTTGGGAAGTGCACCATTCCGTTTTGGGGGGCCACCCTGTATACCCGCTTTGAACAACCAAGGTCCATGGAATAACTATAATTCAACCGTTTCTCCAGCCCCTTTCTCGCATTTTGGCGACAGTTAATTTTTTTTAGTTTTCAACAAACCACAATAACGGAATACGGTTAATACCAATAACTATCAGATCAACACATCCCAACATTTCCCCCATTTTTCAAACAATTCAAAAGCTGCACCATTCCCTGTCCTTAATTTCATGACCCAACACGATCAGTACGGTAATAAACAGAACCGTACCTTAATATTCCACTTTTATACCATTCGCCAGGCAGTTTTATTTAATGTTTCTTCGTTTATTTTGCGCAGCAATTTCTTTAGTTTAAGATGTTTAAGAGCTCTACAAGAAATTGAATAATAGAATAGTACTAACAATCTCCATAATATTATCACTTGGCTTATTCGTATGTGTCCCACTGTTTCCTCTTTCGAACAGCTCAAATTGCTTTACCATGTCCATTTTTTTTTTGTTCTGCTTTTATCGGTACAATATTTTCAGTTTTAGCCCTTTACTGAAGAATTCGGAAAACTCCTTATCATCACCATATCCAAATTAATATCCCCTTATTTTCTGTTGCAAACAATTTTGGTTTGCTCCTTCACTTTCTTGCACATAGATTGCTAAACCGATTTCCTTATATCTACCCATACTCCTCGGGATTGTGGCACTATCGGATGATGTTTCACAACGATTCAAAGTTAAACTTAACTCTAAAATGTATATAAGTTGGACTTAACAATTATGGAAGGACTTTTCAAAAGAACTGTTTCAACAACGGCTTTCCATAAAAGATAGGTCCAACATAGAGTTAAGTTCAACATTGAATATTTGTGAAACACCCCCCTGAAGAATAGTGTTAATAACCTATGTTCTGATACCCACTCTGCCCAAACTGGTAAACGCCATCTTCTAAATATACATTATGTCAAATCAAACTTTCGAAAGCTTAATAAAAAAAAATTTAGATTCGCCATCTCCCCTTTCAACTCAAGTGCACTGAAAGAAATGTTTTGATGTTTTATTAGACAGAGATGGAAGATGTATCGCAAGTTGAATAGTTTATCAACGACCTTTGCGATTTTTGGTAATTATGATAATGAAGGCATGCAGGTGTTCCCCTCAACATGTCCTACATTCTCAAACATTCAAACATTATAATGACTGACACAGACTCGTAAACCTTCAGAACAGAAAGTTGACAAGGTACTAAGCCAACAAGCTGTCACAAGAATAAAGAAGAAGAAGTCATCTTTAGTTCTTTGCGTAAGAAAGCAAACACGGGGCTATATAAGAACCCCCTCAATAATACCTCTAATGATACTTCACACTATGTTTGTAAAACATGGAATTATAGGCATAAACGGAAGAATGGACTCTGTTTTGTCTCTCTGCTTGTTCCTGTTGGTTGAAGAGAGTGCGCAAACTTTACTTGGAAGTAGCAGAAAGGGACTTGAGGGCGCACCAAGTAGCAGAAGTTTGCTTTGTTGAAAAAAAGTCAGAGCTTTGTTGCGCTGAGTAGCACAGGTGTATGTGCCGAACAAAGGACTGTTTTATGTGTCAGTCTACATAAATCAAAGCAACGGAAAACAAACTGTTGCTAAAAGTGTTGGTTAAGTATTTGTTGTTTCCGTTACAGATGTAACAACGAGGTACGAACAACAACGGTACAATGGTTTGACAACAATAAGTTGAAGAGGGGAAAAAAGAAGTCAAGAAATATTTACATTTGCAAAGCCAGTGGCCATATTATTACCCAAACAAGGGGGCAAAGATGAACCAATATTTTTTGTCTTCACAAGGATGAAAGCATGAGCCCCAAAATGAAATAGTGTATGTAACTATTTCTTTATTATCATCCATGGAGGACGGGTGAAACGAAGGGGGCGTTTGCAGCGGCTCAGCGGGGGAGGCTAAGCAAAACCCAAGGGGGGCTCCCGTGCCCCCCTTTGGTAAGCCACCTACCATGCTTACTATTGACTAACGGTACATCGACAAGTGATGACCATATACCTACCTAAACAAACATCCCACACCTACGGAAATTGGCGAAACAATTACCAGTTGTAAATGTTGCCAAGTACCCGGTAAAAAAAGTTTGCACAGATCTCCATAGTTTGGGTTTTTTGAGTGGAAACATTTTCGTGACAGATTTCGACTTGACATGTGAAGTTTGGAATCAACATTGTGATATTATCGCCGATTCGTGAATATATTTTTAAAAGGTTAAAGTCAGTATGACAGTTTCCTCGCTTAAAGAAGTCAGGTAACTCACATACGTACACAAATACTCACAAACATGCATACATACACACAAGCGAAATTTGATTTAATACATATTTCATCTGAAAAATCATGAAAGCAGATGTTGAAATTGTTATAGAAAGAATGTTTCAGATCAAGAATAAAAAAACATGATCATATAATTTACTGATTCCTAAATTGTGTAAATTTTTAGATGTATATTCGATTCAAATTCAATTCTGATGAGATTATTTTGAAAATTACGGCTCTACCGTGAAACGTACAAATATTATTACATTTCGTTTATTTCATTTTTAAAACACACCTTTGAAGTTTCGGTGTTTATATTGAGTTATTTAATAATAAATAATATATCATGCTTTTTATAGCGCGTCATACAATGTCTCAATGCGCTTTATACATTACATATATCAATTAATTATATACATATTTACATTGAATAATAAAATCACACTAGTCACTTGTTGATAACTACAACATTTTGAAGATGACGACGAACCTTATATATACAATGAGCTATAAACTCATGATGCGTTCAGGTGTTTCATGCTTACATGGTCTTTAACAAACTCTTATGCTATTAATCAATTTAACACCTAATCGCTTTACGGGGGTCTAAAATCGTGTTTAGCTCTTTATCTATATCTGTGTATGTGTTCAGTGACGTAGATAACCATAATAAGGGGACAATTAGGGGAATAAACACCCCCTAAAAAGTTTAACCTAAATTTAAGTTGGACTCAAAGTTATGGAAAGCCATTTGTAGCATTTGAACGAACAAAATAATATTCCAAGCAAAAAAGAACATATTTAAGACTTTTCAGACATTTTTACATCAAGGAACCTGAAATGTTCTAGATAATGAACCAAATTTATTTATATTGATTGCACACAAAAGAATAGTGTATAAATGTTTCATAGCTACTGGTGGCTGTCCATAATGTTAAGTACAACTTAGAATTAAAGTTCAACTTAGAGTTTAGTGAAACACCCCCCCCCCCCCAAAAAAAAAAAAAAAACAAATATATGGATGAACGTGGCTACGCTACTGTAAAATGCATAATATTATCCATCCTAAAGACAATACCACCGTAGGGGAGCACTTGACTTCGATTAAAAACCTCTTTATCATCGTGTACGCAGCAATGATATCAGTGCAAGATGTGTTACCCAAAACAAAATCTTCTTTTGTCTTGATTTAGGGATTTTGATAAGACTTATTGTTAGATAAACCCAAACCACAATCGCGACGAGTCTACAAGAGTTGGGTGAAGGGTACGTAGTCCAACGGGGCCAGCTCGGTCCTTTAACCCTCTTACTGTTAGTAGCAGTACACATAATGTATGTAATGACTTAAAGAGAACCAACACCCCAAAATAATATTCTTATATAAATGAAAGGTATCAATTTTAGTAGCCTGTTCCACCAACAAGTTCAGAAAAATAGGTTTCCAGACAAATTACATAATTGGAAAAAAACGCATCACCGTACTAAAGCATGTGTTCATGGGTCTGCTTACGAAGGCTTCCTATTGTCTAGGACGAACGCGTCGTCCTTGATTCTATTGTCTCCAACGTACGCGCGAAAAGAATTGGCGCACTCCCAGACGTTTGGCGCGTACGGAACCATGAGGCTGTGTTGGTTCCGTAAGTGGTGGTATCATCGTATTGTTTATGAATAACATAACCCTTTGCAAAGTGTTGGGCATCTATTTAATATCACGCAGCGGTACCAAGACATATAATTATGTGTTGTTATTCCCCTTTAGGTTATTTGGAATCGTAAATCAGATGCGTGTCGCCATCTTGCGAACGCCTGGCGCACTGTGCGGAAAGTCACACTGGCTAAGTGATATAATTGTGCGCGCAAACTAGCCTAGTTCAAAATGGCGACCCGCGGTGGAGCATCCCATGCCCACGCATGCATGATGATCTCTCTTTGAATGGCTTAGTGGTGAGAAGGTTAAATGGATGACAATAGCGATGCAGGAGCCGATCATATCATCATCATTATAACATTTATCTTGTTAAATCGCGGTTACAAACAGAACAGTCAGTATATACAGGGGCTTCTTGGGGTTATATCTTAAATTGCAAACAAGCCGCGATAGTTAAAATGAGTTATATCCGTCAAAGACGGCCACCCCTTACCACTTCACAATCTAAACTATCTATACCATAATCCGATTGAGATGAATTGTACGTTAAGTAAATTCAAACAGTGGAACATGTGTCTAAATATCCATACTATATAGCGTATTGTAGTTGTTTTATATACTACGTGATAATTGATTTTCAAACCTAGCATAATGTGGGGTTATCAATATGTAGGACTACGCGGTTTCTTGGTGAGATAAGAAGATCCACAAACATCATAACCACTGTAATGGTTACGGATTCCGTCAATCACATGTTCGACATTTTTTTCCAGCAGTCTCGATCTTTAAAAGGGAGTGCATACACAATGTCAATACCACAGAATGATGTAGGGTGAATAAACGCGTATATTATTAATATACATTTTTCTTTGGCTTTTTAATATGTTTTATTCCAAGGCTAAAATGGCTTTCATTAATTGTTAGGTCCAGCTTAGAGTATATAAGTTAAACTTAAAATCGTTATGAAATCCCCCCCCCCCCACTGATCGCAGGGGGGGGGGGGGGGGGGGTCTAATATACCAAAACTAAATTATAATTATTGTGTTAATTTAGTGATATCAAAGATAATGATGACTACCAAATCATCTTGTTCTGGAACTATTTTACTATACATCATTGTGTGTTTATATTATTTGTGCGTCGCCGTTCATTTTTCAGGCCTGATAAATCAATTATTCTAATTACTAATGTTTTTTTTGACGAATTAAATTTTCCAATTAATGTGAAATTTCAATGCGACATTTTACACATCCCCTCCTATTACTTTTATAAAGTTGTTGAGTATTTTTTCTAAATTGTATAATACTGGTGCAAAATTATGTCCCCCAATTTATGCTCCTAATTGTCCTTATACCGCAAGGCACAAACTAAAACATACAATTTGTGGTTTTAAAATTGCACGATGTGAATTGTCTTGTTAACTCGCTTTAACCTTCATCAATGAGTTATCGTCATTAGTAATCACGCAGTTTGTCAAAATTGAATAAAATGCGCTGAGAATTGGAATAGATTTGTTACCCCCATCAACAGTAAAAGGGTGCCCTTTCCCCCCCCCCCCCCCCCCCCCCCCCATCCCCATGAATAAAACGCGAATTTGTAACACGCGACTGGTCGTCAAAGCCATGTTACGAATTAAAGACATATGACGGTCTTTGTAATGCACTAAAAAAGACCTGGAACGTCTTCCAAATAAAGGACCTAACTCTAGACTATATAAGCTAAAGACACAAATAATAATTTGTCATGTGATTACTTTATTGGCGTGTTAAAAGGTGAAGACATATTCTCGCTTGCGACTATGAAATTATAAATTAATGAAATGATTGAATATCTTCTTCAAAATCTCTCTGTTTCGTAATATATATTTAGCCCTCTATGCGTGTAAGCATGTGTTGTCCTTAAAATATTTGTACGATCTGAGCTGTAAATACCAGAAAATATTATTTAAATTCGTAAATTTCAATCTTACATTTTGATGTCTAGCCTCTCCTCACACATTAGATCGAATCACATGTTTCTTCACATAATTATCAAATAAAAGTGAAATTTGGCAACTTATTACTATTGTATAATGCTTTTACAAAACCCTTATGAGCTTTAACACGGCCCGAGTGAAACAAAAAATGAAAAGTTTGATCCCAACTCACCGCAAATCGCCCCGCCACGTGCTCGCTAACACCCGACATTCGCCACTTCGCCCTATAAATCCCACTTTCCGATGAATTCACTTAATCATTTTTCATGAATATTTTACGCATTGTTATCTCAGAGTCAGACATATAAAGCATGACAAGTCGATTTCCAATCGGATGGTGATATAAAATGGTGGGGAGAAAGTTATCCGGATTTTACTCGACACTTTACGCGTGGCATATTAGTCTCACAAAAAAAGGGGAAAACGCAACAACGTCTTTTTGCGCGCTGCGCTGCGCACGTGTAACTGAACACGCATGCAATCGGATCAAATGTAGTATTTAATTATTGTATGATAAAAATAAATATTAAAATATAGAGGAAGAGAGGAAGAGATAGAAGGCTATTGTCTATAGCTCCTCGTCTTGTCAAAAATAAGAGGGGAAAACCAATGGGAAAACGCAATCAGTTTTGTATGCGCAACAACGCCTTTTTGCGCGCTGCGCTGCGCACGTGTAACTAAACCCCTAAACCAGGCCGAATGTAGTATTCAATTATTGTATGATGAAAACAAATATATTAGTTTACGAAATGAGAGAGAGCAAGATACATAAGTGGCTATAGCCCGGAGGAATTGCTTTAAGACGCGAAGATCTCAGGAAATCTTGTTTGAGGAGAGAACCCGTCGAGCAAGCAAGGAAAGGATGATGCGAGCAATTGAAGGCATCATCGGGAGCGAGCGCGGTGAAGATGCATCACGGCAATTTGATGCGCTTTTATCGAGACTAAAAAGGGTGAAATGATGGGTAATCATTGAATGAAAGCGAGAGCCCTTTGCCCACCGCGCTCGAAATAATGGCGCAAAATTAAATAGCCGCGACGACCATCTTCGAGTAATTCAATTACTCCGCACGTTGCGAGCAGTAACTAATTTCCGTCGCTATTCATCGTGAGCATACATACAGCTATACACAGTCATTGCCGCTGTTTAGAATCTGGGGTAAAAAGAAGGGTAAAAGGACGAGGAAAAAGAGACTGAGGATTCTTTGCCTTTTGATATCAAATTGAAGGCGATCTTCATAAAAGCTTTAAATTCTTTCATGATTTGATCTAATATATCGGCGAGATGAGAATGGGGGAGCTGACTGATTCTGGCTAATATAACTAGGATGTTTTAAGAGGAGTGGACATTTAAAGGCACTGACAGCCATTTGAAACTGTTTAATGCTGACATCTTCTAAATTAGCGATGACGATGCTGTCAAAAAGGATTTTAGTCGTTCTGTTTACTTTGAACGTTTTAACTTGAATCTTTATGAAAACGAACAAAAATATGAATATAAACAATAATGTTGTTAATGTCATACATATATAATTCCGCTGTTTTTTTTTGTTTTGTATACGTTTAAGGTTCATACATTCATAGTACAAAAACAAGATTTAGATGGATTTATTTTGAATGTGAAAATCCCTTTAAACATGCGCACGGAGGGACTATAGCTTGTACTCCCCGACCGCGTACAAACATCGGCAACTCGCAACGTGTCGTCTTCAATGGGTTGCGTGTTGACTCCGAACGCGCGCGCCATCGACAGGCCATTTTGCTAAAGACAACTGCACGCGCGGCTGACATGGCTTTTTTTTTGTATTGGTAATAGCATTACCTACAATACAACGTTTGTAACTTTTTTCCATTTCTTTTCCATGTTTCAATTTGTGATGGCTTGACACTTTGACAGCGTAAAGAAGCTTAATTCAATGTTTACGCCAAGTTTGACTCGTTCCATCACGACCATTTTAATAAAAGAGCTGTTAGCTTCAGGGTATTACATTTCTGTTTTTTATTAAACAGGTTTGTATATTTATATAGTACTGAAATGAATAGAAACAAGCGACAGTGCCTGATAAAAAAAGATGCAATTAAATTATGGCTTTTTATTACAACTTTCCAAGTATATATTACAGTGTATACATTGTCATAGTTTTCAAATAAAAGTATGTAGAACGCGTCTATCTTGAGGCAAATACTAAATAAGCATTTTTTCATGCCACGCTTCTAGATTATGGCCCGGTCAGATATCAACGGATAGCGGAAACGAATGCCCAACGAATAGAACATTTGCGAAATGAAATTATCCGGTGATGAAAGTCGTCTCCATTGCTGTATGTACAAAACATAGAACAACGCACATCACCGGACAAGGAACGGACAAGAAACGCATACGAACGGAGACGAACGGATGGAAAAAATTTAGCTCTCCGTTTGACGTCCGTTTACGCAATCCGTTGATATGTGACCGGGCTATCAGAAGTAACTATCACTATCACTTCCACCTAATACGCCTTTCATCCTCTCAAATATACACGGCAAATTTTCCCTTTTAATCCAATTTGTAATTATAATGAGAAGTTATTAAATATTAGATATATTAGAAATATTAGATACGACTTTTGCAGATATAGCATGCAAACTACAAGAGTAAATTTTACCATCATGGTACTTGAAATATCGTTAAAAAAATATATATATATATTTGTTATTGAATAGGACTGGTATAGTTTAATCAATGGACCATTATCAACATTTTGTTGCAAACCAATTGAAAATGATACCACATTAATTAGAGGCCCATTGCAATTTGCGTTCTGTAAAATTAATATGTATTATTATTAGTATATTAAGTATTATTAGTATTATTATTATTATTATTTGTTGCATTTAAAAAATATATTTGTATTTAGATTTTGTCATTTTTAGTGCAGCTTATTCTCTGTATATAATACTGTACTCAATATATTATAGCCACTTGGGCTGCCATATGCAATCAGTCTTTACCACTAACTAACCACATCAAAATGATAAAGAAGGACATACTTAAACCTTGATTGACAAGTGTCTTACATTGTTTTACAGGGAAATGTAGACCAAATCGAAATCTTGATCTTTCCATTAAACACACCACCAACATGGTGATCTTAATTAATCCCTAACACGTAGTTGATAAGCAACAAGACAAGACACTATGTCAATTGTCCTATATACAATGATATTGGTATAACTAGCCACTGTTGTGTTAACCCGTCCGATCCAATAGCTATAAGTTAACGCGATGTTAACCAGGCTCCCGTATTGTATGGTATATAAAGCAATATCATGTTATGAAGATGAGTGTATATAACATCTATCGAACATTAGGGATTTGGCTACTGCATGGGTATTATATACCCAACCAACAATTATATTTTGTTTAGGAGCTCGATTTGTATTAAAACAAGAAAATGTGTCATACTTTTACGAATTTGACTCGAAATGACGTGTACAAATAAAATAAAATTAGAAAAATAACAAAAATAAAAGACATATGGCCCATCTTTATATTAAAGGGATCTAGTAACTTTGTTGACATGTGCAAAAAGTGCTGAATTGTTGATACAATGTATATTGTTGTTATCTGATATGTCAAATGGATGTTGTGTGAACATTTCAAGTTAAATGGATGTTATATGGCCGAGTAATGAGCAAAAATGCAAAGTGATATTCACTAACTCATTGCACTCACTTTGTACACGATTTCGACGATCCAGTGGATAATTCAACATCTGAACACTTCAATCGTAAATATCTTGTTAACGAAAGGGAAATTTGAAAAAACAAAACCTGTCCTATGCATTTATTGTTAATACGAGTACAACAAGGTATGAGGGAACTACTAGAATTCCGATTGGATTTTGAGGATTTTGACAATGTTACTAAGTCCCTTTAAAACAAAACTCTGCTAGATTATTTTATTAAAAGTGTTAGTCGAGGCTAAGGTGATAGGTTTATGGTACTATTGCGTTGAAGATAGGTTTAGAGTATTAATAATGGTGGTCATTTCAGTGCACATGTCGCGTCAGTACATTAGGTTCCCTGCTAATACGTCTAGTTGATAACTAAACCAACTATACTTGCAACTTGCCTAAAGCGCAGCTCTGCAGACAGAGTCGACTCGACCCGATTCGACTGGTTTACACTCGGATCGGCTCAGTTTTCAGTGCCCCGCGACACACATTTTGCCAGTCGAGAGACAGTCGGATGCCAGTTGGGGCCGATTCAACACGATGAATCTGCTCCGACCGACCGGGCCCAACTCTAGCCTGATTGAAACCAGTCGGATCGGGTCGAGTCGGCTCTGTCTGCGCCGGGCTTAACCCTTAGCTTATTTGATTGGCATAGGATGTAATCTGCCAAATATAGATGTCTACATCAGTCACTGTAGGACGTTTCACAACCGGAATCCTAAGATGAACTTACATTCTAAGTTTTTCTTAAAATTATGGAAAGCCAGTATTTCGTATGTGAAATTCGTACATTATCTTTTAAATAGATTAAATTTGCATTAAAATTGCATGACTATCTTCAATTATCAAGGAAATTTCTATTCTTGATGTACAATTCATTAAAAGTCTCAAATTATTATGTGCATTTTTTTCCTCATTTTTTTGAAATTTTTTTTTCATTCCAAGGCTACGAATGGCTTTCCATAATTTTATGTCCAACCTAAATTTAAGTTCAACTTACAATCTTTGTTAAACACCCTCCTGGGGGGTGTTTCACAAAGATCCTAAGTTGAACTTAACTCTAAGTTGGACTTAGTAACTATGGAAAGCCGTTAGTCTCTATAAAACAATTTTTGTAAAATTTCTTTTAAAAGGCCTTAAATGTTGATTCAAATCATTGATATTTTCTATTATCAAGGACATTTCATGTTCGTGATGCAACATTTATGAAAAGTCTAAAATACTTGCATTTTTTGCTTTTGAATATATGTTATTCCAAGGCTACAAATGGCTTTCCATAATATTTAAGTCCAACTTAGCGCTATAGTTCACCTTACAATCTTTGTATAAACACCCTCCTGCTCACAATAGTGGTCCAGCGAATGCGCTGTCTCCTTCGCGCCTCGGGATGGCGCAGTTACCGTTACAATACTGTAATAGGCCTATTTACCGCAATGGTCAAAACCGATGGAGTGGGACGGAACCAGGGGCTTCTTTGTTTGTTTGTTTGTTTGTTTGACTGTTTGTTTATTTCCGAAATCACAACAATAAATACAACAATGAAGGGCAATGATTTACCCAATTCAGCAGAAGACACAACCGATGTTCTTCCTTGGGGTCCCAAGGGGCGATATCAGTACAGGCGAATTATTATAGGGGTGAGGCAATAATAATGTCTTTGAGACCATTTTTGTGGCTGAATTAAAATTGTCTGCAAGCCATGTACTTTCTTTTCATCAGCTTTGAAAATCAACATTGCAATAGCAACGTTTAATAATGTAAGAGTTTTAAGTTGGTGGTTAAAGTGTTATCTCTATTATAATAATTGTGTTATTTTCTTAATATCATTTGAATTGTACGGCATATATTTGAATGATCATTTTACAGGAACTCGTTATTTCATAACTCATCTCAAAATGTTGCCAACAAACTATCTGCTGGTTTTAATTGATGTAAACTGTATCATTAGGGATAACTTTGAATATTTTAGGTATGGCAACACATCAAGCTTCCAGCTTATAATTGCCAGACCTCGGTGTGTTTCCATTTCGACTTTATAACAGCTTGTTTAATGCATGTAATTGATTGTTGTGAAGCATGAAGGAATATAATAAATAAGTGTAAAAACAAAAATACCATCCATTATTTTTTTTAATTTTTAATATCGATGTTGATTACCGGCTAGACTGACGTGTACTATATGCTTCAAACTTTTACACATGTCTATACTATCTACTATAGGGACATGTATAGGTAGGCATAACTTCCAGCCAAAAATACATGCATGCAGGTTTAAAAAGTGGTTATAAAATACATTTTAACTTAAATTAATTTAAATAATATTTTGATAGAAATGTATGTAAACATAATTATATATCTATTATGTAGTTATATTTTATGCATTATTGCTGTAAACAGAACCTCGATGTTGATTAAAACAGCAATCATACTGACCATGTTATTATGTCCTTTATAAATATATTTGAATGCAATAAGCTAAATAAATACAAATATTATGAAAACAGAGATTACAAATATTTCATTACATTGCTCGTTATTTCTATACCAGCTTAGTCAAAATGTTTAAATTTACATAACGACTTTACGCATTTATTAATTTATTATTCTTTAATATACCGTAAATTCCTGCGGTTGAGTTGGAAATATAGGTACCAAAAAATGAACACATATATTCTATTGAGTTTCATTAAATTAGTTCCATAAAAATCAATAGTCCGTTATAACAAAATGATCCAAATTCGATTACGGTAAGCTTTTACCAACGGAAAAGGAACGAACATTAGGCACCCCGTAACTAATACTTCGCCGGGTGCGCCGGTCCAGAATTCTCCAACAGAATGCTACCCACATTCGATCAAACTGCAACCAGCTACTATTAAAAGGTTATTAATTTTTATCGCAATACGATCGATTTAAACCTTAAAATCATACCTGTAATAAAGAACGTTGGTAGTTCGTTTGGAAACATGCTTTATGTTCCCGGTTGATATTTTCAGTTCAGAATCTCAAGCTTCTAGCTCATATGTAATCATTAAAGGGGTCTATAATAACATTGTCCAAAGCCACACAACTTACTTAGAACTCTATAGCAGGTCTCTCATACCTCGATGTATTCGGATTACCAATATGTAAGCATGGAACAGGTTTCGGTTTTTCAAATTTCCCTTTCGTTAAAAAAGATATTTACGATTGAAGTGTCCGGATGTTTAATTATCCACTGAAAATGGAATAACATTACTGTGTACAAAGTCAGTGCAATAAGTTGGTGAATATCACTTTGCATTATCGTTCATCTCTCGGCCGTAATACATCCATTTAAAGTGAAATGTTCACTTATTAATCAGTGGACATAATTATCAGATCACAACAATACAAATTTCATCAACCATTCATCAATTTGGCACTTGCTAACAAAGTTACTAGATCCCTTTAGAAGAGGGTAACAAACGCAGGGTAGCAGTCATAACCCGTTACAATGTATTGGAAATACGCGGTATCATGTGAAAATCCTACCGCGTGTATACTCAGGTGTTTCGCCGTGCATTCGATTAGCAGTATATCATGTACTAGTTCAGGAACTTATTTCATACAAAGGTTCAGGAACGAATTTGATACAAATTGCGTAATGTGCATATAAATGTTACAAATGTGTTTTTTTTTTCGTACTCAGGTGTTTCGATTCAGGATCAGTCTAAAGTACAGATGGAATTTTATAATAATTGCATTTTCATAATTTGCATAATTATACTTATTGAAACAAGTTTTGTGGATTGTCATTTGCAGCACTATATTTCTGACTAAAATAATATTGACTGAAACCGGTACATTATGTTTATTATCGTGGATCATTTTTTGTTTATGGAAATTAAAATATCGTATATCATTATATATCAAAATAGTATAATGATTTTGTTTTCGTAGATAAAGAAGTGAAAAAAAAAAAAAAAAAAACAAGACGAAGAAAAAGACAACTTCAACATTTTAAAGTTCAAAACCGCTGCATGCATTGTGCTTTTACAAAATGATGTTTGTGCTTTTTATAATGTTTAACAAATACAGTGAATACGATTTTTGTAAATTTATTATTTTTATTAACTTAATTTTTTTTTGCATATGTCATTCATATCTACACACGATATTTGTCCCGTTTCCTTGTTAAATGACACGTTTTTAATTCGATGACATTTCGAAACCACTTACTTATACAAACCTGTTATTATAGGTTTTCCCGCTCAATTTCGCGATTGTGTCAATCGAATTGATAATAGGAGCAAACGAATTCGCGCGATTTGCGATCGCCGTACCAAAGCATTATTCGAATTCGTTAATAGGCATTCAAAATCACGCCCGGAGCAAACGAATTCGCACAAAGCGCATACCATTTCGTCAATGGTCGTTCAAATTGACACGTAGTATACGTAGACGTCTCTTCGGTCAATCGAATTCGTGAAAGGGCAGCCAATTTTCAAATTACTGCTTTCGATTTAAGAAATGTAAAGATAGATCAGCAATAAATTGGTTAAAAGCAGTGGCCTTTGTATTCAGGTAAACTTAATTCATATTCAGACAAAGCATGTTACATTTGGGAAAAATCAAGTCATAAATTATTCGTGAAATTTATAAAAGGAATATAATTTTGATAAAGGTAAATTTTGCTTGTAAGGTGAGAATGAGAAAATGGAATTCGGGGAAAAGGACCCTGGCCATCTGGAAATATATAAAATAAAATGCTTATAAGCTTCATGTATATCTTTGTTTTCTATAAAGATTCCCCTCTGGCTTATGATGTATTGTTTGTCAACTTATTAGGGGTGGGGAGGGGTGATTGTGCCTCCTATATAGCTCCGTGCTAAAGAGTATATCAATGTTCATTAAAGCTAAATGGGGATGTAGATGACATTACAATTGGAAAATCTTGATGATAACAAAATACATGTAAATACATCATTTTGTAAAAATGTTCAAACGTAACAAACCGCACAATGTCCTTTCCAGGGCAAAAGTAAAACATTATTGTTCCCAGTTTCGTGTGTCATATCATAATTATATATATATTCAGACAATTAAAACAGGACGAAGACTTGTATGTATATTTACGGACGACTGAGAAATGCATACATATGTCTCCCATGAAAGTCCAAGGCCCCGAAAGTACCCCCCCCCCCCCCTCCCCTACATATACACAAATGTACATACATGTACATAGCATCCGCGTTATCTAAAACGAATGACGAAATTTTACAATTGTTTGCCCCGAAATGAAATCGAATGCTCCAAACGTGCTCATCAGGCATGACCGGCCATGCCGCGTTAAATTGTATGAACCAAGTTTACATTTGGCTGCACATTCGCGAAATCGATTGCCCATAAATGAACTTCTGTGTCTATTCGCGAAATCGTATGCGTATGCATGAATTCGCTTGCACTTATTCGGAATTAGAAAAACCGATACCAACGATACTGCGGCAACGCGCGAATTCGAATGCCCCTAAATGAATTCGATTGAGAAAAGTGCAAAATTGAGCGGGAAAACCTATATTACGTGTGAAACATCATCGTACAAGTTGTTTCTTTCCGATTTAACACGATCTTTTATCCCTCATTTCTGTTCTGCTCCCAAACGCGTTATTTTGTTTCTCTGGTATATTTCGAAACTGCCGATACACAATTGCTTCTAGCGAGTCTTACCGGTCGGTCATTCTATCAAGATCGCAATCGGAAGAACTGATATCGATCGGCCTGGAGATCTATAGTAACACTCTCAAAACACCAAAAACAATATTGTAATGCCAAAACAAAATAATGACAAAACAAAGTTTGAAAAGTTCAAAAAGCCAATTCATGTTAGCCCTTGTTACAAACTACTGTTTGCATGACGCATGAAGGGACGTTGAATCGGGGAAATATAGATCCTTAATAATCCCTCCCTCAAATTGTTGGCAGTTGCTCAATTAATAATATTCTCAAATGGTCGCTATTTTTGGTCACTCTTCATGCAAAACGTATGAAGTGCAAGGTCAACTTCGTCAGCTTTAGTACATTACTTGACCATTATTTGATTACGTAGTCAAAAAAGACAAAAATTCTCTTGACCAATGGCTTAAAGGACCACAGCACTTACTCATTTCAATGATAACTATTTAAAAAAAAGTATTTCACACAAAATTGTTTTATATGTGTTTTGTTTAGTTCTATGATACAATTATATTTTCGGGATAATATGTTATGCAAGGTTTAATTATAGTATGTAGAATTGTATTGAGATGCGATCCAGTTTTTAATGTCGTTATGTGTCAGATAAAAAATAAAACTGACCCGCCAGGGCTCATCTGACCTATGACAATCTTAAAATCATGATTACTGCATAATCAGATTTGAATCTGACTTCTTTTCACAAATCTACAAATCACAAAACATTTCTCCAAATTCATTTGTTTTTTGTTGCCATGAATCGAACAATAATGCTTAATATGATTATAGATTTGTACGAATGATTATAGGATAACATGCTCTTCTGATCTGACTTATAATCACACATTTAAAAATCACAAAACATTTATCTATATTGTTAGTTTTTTGACGCCATAAATTCAATAATAATATTAGATTTGTATGAATGATTATAAGTTAACGGACTATTCTAATCTGACTGATCACAAATCTACAAATCAGAAAGCATTTCTCCATATATAGTCAGTTCTTTTGACGCCATATTCAACAATTATTATCAGATCATATTAGATGTTTGTGAATGATTATAAGTTATACACGCAATAGGCCTACTGATCTAACTTAATATCACAAATCTAAAGATCACCAAACATTTCTCCATATTGTCAGTTTTTGACGCAATACATTTAATAATCATATTAAGATATAATGAACGATAATATTTAACAGGATAATCTTAATAAACTAGATGAAGTAAATTATACTAACAAATCTATCAACTAATAATGTCTCCCACACACACATGACACACACAGTGCGCAGCCCAAAATGTTAACTTACCTGTGGTACTGCGTCGTTGTTTATTGTGCTGATATAATTACTCCGCTGACGTGTACATGAATTTTTTCCCGCTACTCCAGTCCGTGAACATATTAAAATCGTCTTATTTTTCTGGTTTACCACTTTCTTAATTGATTCATAATTATATCCATACCGTATTATATTAAGATTCATTAGACGTTTCATATCAAAATCAAACTGCCTAATTAACACTCATCACACAACTTGGTAATGTCCAATGTTGCATTGGATGTATTTGCTGGTTGTTCGTAATTTTGGCAAAATGTGCACACCTTATACCGTATACGGTAATTTTTTTAGTCAATACTTTTATTCGTAGATTAAACTAATTCTCTTCCGACTCAATCTAATGGGAATATCTACGTACACATATAAAATTATGGTCTAGACTCTAAGATTTTTGTTTTTTGTAATATGATTTAGTTTATAATGATATTAATTTGTATTGTATATATGATTTATAATTGTGGAATTACACACCTTCTGACACCAAACCCGAGTAATTTTGTTATTAGTTATTCCCCCGTTTCCTGCAGAAGACGAGCGGTAAGTGGTTTCGTTTTACGCCGGGTCCACTGGCGACGATAACATGGTGGAAGTCCTACAATAATGTATACACTCGGCAGAACAGAAACCGAAATATGAGTACGTACGCGAATTTCGAAGTCAGTTTTGGACTCTCTAGAAGACAAGGATTTTTAAAAATTTATATTCACAATTCTGAAAATCAAGAAGAATTTAACAAAGATTACCATTTTAAATATAGTTACTTCGAGCATCCTTGGAAGAAGCGGGTTGAAATTGTAACCAATAAAATCGAAAAAGTATTTGTATATGAAAATAATGAAGAATTACAGTGTAATGAAAACAATACGTATCAAATCAATTATAGTAGGAATACAAATAGAAATCGAAAAATAATTATTAATCGAACAAAAGCGTTTCCATGTTTATTTAAATTGAGTTTATTTAAATCAATTATTTTTTCTTTCAGGCTTGTATAAGCAAAATGAACAAAGACGAAGATGAAAATTGTGTTTATGACCCACAAAAAATGGAGCAAAAGGAAAATAACAATGAAATTAAACGCTTCACATTAACTTAAATTTTGTACGAATTTGATTGAAATTGAATAAAAAGTTTATTATTATAGGAACATAACATTATGAACAGTTGGATCATACTTTGACTAGTTTAAATAAAGAAAATACATAAAGATATCGAAAGAACGGATTATCAATAAGAACAAAAAAGGTGTTTTGTATGTTTAAGTTTGTATTTATTTTTTATGAACATGGTGTAACAAAGAGGGTTCAAATTGTGTTTATGACACCAAAAACTGGAGCAAATGTCCTCGAGAAGCGATGGAGGAGAAATCCTGAGAGGAGAAACGAACATTGGCAGGGACTAGGACTTTCGACGCCCCCAGACCCGATATAGGACTGATTATTAAGGTGGGGCGTAGCCACGAAAACTCAGAGGGAGGGTGTGGGGGTTGGCGGCTGGTAGAGGGGGCAAGGACATTTTGACGCCCCCAGACCCGATATAGGACTGATTATTAAGGTGGGGGCGTAGCCACACAAATTCATAGGGAGGGTGTGTGTGGGGGAGGGGGGGAAGGGGGGGGGGGGGGATGACAAGGACATCATGTGACAACATACATATATTGGTGTTTTGTTTGTATTTGATCATTTCTGCCCCACATAAATGAGAGTTGGGGGGGGGGGGGGGAGTTGGGGGCAACAATTACATAGGGGGTTATAATTATCATGTATTTTTATTAAATTAAAGTAGCTACGCCACTGATTCCGATTGTTAAGTAGAAGGTAAGGTAAGGTAAGGTAAGGTTGCCAAGAAGGCCGTGACCAGCCAGCCACTGGCGCTTTTGAATGTTTAATAGGAAATCAAAACTTACATTCAACAAATTGCCACACACAAAGGCGTTTATCAATTCCCCTGAAAAGGGAGACAAAAGACCTTTAATCTCCAACCCTACTATACTACAAACCAACTAACCAATCACTCACCAATCAACACTTAACTAACCTCAAATCTAATCACCTTCTACTCACAAAACATAATAACTTTTTTACAAACTCTACTCACAATCATCAACAAATCATCTCTCCAACTCACCAACAAACACAATCTCACCCTATCACCATCACCATCATCATCTATCAACCCTTCATCATTCCCAACAACTCACCTCAACAACTCATCCCAATAAACACACAAAAACACCAAAACCACCCACCCACCAACAACAACCACACCTCCCCATCTCTCAACTCAAATTCACCACACCCAACCAAACACAACACCTAAACAAACTAAACACAATCCCCCACAAATCCATCAAACACCCCCACTCCACAACAAACACACAAACTCCCTTTTAATACATTCCCCCATCACCCCCCACACAAAACCCCCAACAACTACAACAACACCACTCTAAACCTCAAAACCTCTATCTACCACCACCCTCACTCTATACTACATCCCCTCTACAACCACTAACCACCCCCTATCCATCCCCCTCCAATTTAATACACCTCATTACCTCTCATTAAAACTTATTAACCTCTTCAATCTCATCCAACCTCTCTCTTACTACCATATACCCTACCCCCCTATTACCCCTTCCTCTCCCCAATAATTCCCCCCCCCCCCCACTCTCCCCTTCTTCTTCCCTCCCCCAACCCACTCCTCCCCATTTACTCTTCACTCCACCCTTCACATACCTCTCCCATCCCCCCTCCAATCCCCTTCCTTATCACCCCCCCTCCCAATCCACCTCAACCTATCAATACTCAACCCTAAACCTCCCCATAATATAAAATCAAAAATCACATCAAATCAACATAAAACCAACTCCACCTCAAACATAACTCACACACTTCAAACCTACTACCACCACTAAACATCAACACCAAATCATCACAACAAAAACACCCATCCCACATCATACCACAAACACAAACATACACACTAAACCACACATACCCCAATACCCTAAATCAAACACATACATAACACCCTTACTAACAACACAACAACACACCCTCATCTACCCACCTTCCCCCCTACAAAAAACCCCCCCACCCACAAACAACCTCCCCACAAATACCCCCCCTCTACCTACCAACCACCAAAACACCCCCAATACACCCCCCATCTATCCAAAAACACCAAATACAACAACCCTCCCCCCCACAACACAATCCAATACCCCCCCCAATCCCCCCTATAAATCCCATCCAAACCCCTCACCCCCATCTACAAAAATCCCACCAAACTACACCCCCAACACAACCCACCAACTACAAACCCCCCTCCTAACCTAAACACCCCCCCCCCCACCACCCACCCCACCCCCCCAACCCAACCCACCCACCCCCACCCCCACCCCACCAACACAACCCCACCCCCCAACACCACTCCAACAAACAACATCCACCCACTCCATCAACACCCATCCACAATCACCCCTACCATCCACAACACCCCCCCCCACCTCCAACTAACTATACTAACAATACCCTCTTCCACCTCAAACCCTCAACCTACATCATCCCTACACATCAAACATAAACATACAACACTCCCAATCACCAACACTAAATAACACAAAACAACTACACCAACAACACCAAACCAAAACAATACACCCCCCCCCATCAAATACCTCAACATCAACATACAATAAAATCCCCCCCCCCACTCCCCACCCACACCCCCCCCCCACCCCCCACCCCCCCAACCCCATAACAAAAAACCTCCCCACCCAACCTCCCCTCTATCCACTAACTAATCACCCCCCACTCCACACAAAATCCTCCCAACCCTCTTCCCCCAAACAAAACCACAAACCATCCCCCACCCACAACACAAAACCCACACACTAATAATAATAATCTCTCTCAATAAAACATACCCTCAATCCCCACCACTTAACCCACAATCAAACTACCCCACAACCAAACCAACATCAAAAAAAACAC
>JBAMJV010002419.1:0-183303 GCA_037951105.1 Echinarachnius parma
TTATCCGTACCCTTCCGTGGCCAACCACGGCCAACCACCGTACCTTAACGTAATTCAACGTAGTTCCACGTTGTTCAACTTAGTTTAACCTTCTTTTAATCACTAGTTAAACGTACTTACACCACGTCTGACCCACATTAAATTGCCCTACGGATCACTACGTCCACTACCGTAAGTATGACCGGCCCTTTAGGAGGACCTAGAACGCTAGCGTTCTCTAGAGTTAATTTGACACTTGAGTTGTAACGGTTCTTTTTTAATGATAACAGGGGTTTTACTTTGTCGTTTGTAATTGTGTATACTTTTTGAGCATGGTGAAGTTATAACTATTAGTTTGTACCGTAATCGTGCAGGTTTTGGTTACTAAAGTTAAGTTTGACCAAAACTCAACGTTACCTTTAATCATGATTTCAATAAAACTTTTTGTATGAACAATGGTTAAAACCAATGCCTTTTTAGAGAGCGCCCTCTTGTGTTTTAATGGCTCCTTTTGAATGATAATGGGCTTTTTACTTAGTCGTTTGAAATGTTGTATACCTTTCGAGCATGGTGGAGTTCCCGCCCCCCCCCCCCCCCCCCCCCCCCCCCCCCCACTCAGGTGGTCATCTGTACCGCATGCGCGTTCCCGATCTTTCGGGAAAAGGGGTATATTTTAGGGGCTCAGTTCTGGGAAAAAATCCCGAAAAATCATTGAAATAGGGGGTCTTTTAGCATTTTGTCCCTTTTTTTAAGCCCTGGTCACAACCCATCGTGCGTGTTTTTAGTCCGTACGTTTTTTGGGGAGGCCACGGCCGCTACGTTTTTCTGAAAACGTGGGGAGGGAGTGGCAAGAG
The DNA here is from genome assembly GCA_037951105.1 of Echinarachnius parma. NCBI lineage: Eukaryota > Metazoa > Echinodermata > Echinoidea > Clypeasteroida > Echinarachniidae > Echinarachnius > Echinarachnius parma. The sequence continues at coordinate 834 of JBAMJV010002419.1, forward strand.
CAGGGAGGGAGTACCGTCAACGCACGGTGTAAGTGCGTGTCTCCCCTTCCAAAACCTGTGAAAGGGGGGGGGGGGTAATTTTGCTGGCTTACCTTCCAAAAGCCCGTGATAGTGGGGTAATTTTGATGGCTTAATATTCCCTTCCAAAAGCCTGTGATTGATGATGGCTTCGATCCCAGTGCCAGTCCAAAAGCCCGTGATAGGGGGTCAAAATCCTAACCCAGTTTCCATCCTTAAAGGGGGTATCTCTAAAAATCTGGAACAAGCATTATGTGTGGTTGACCGCCCGAGTCTGTGTGTGTGGGGGAGGGAGGGGGGGGGGGGGGGCGAAATTATAATGTTACTGTCCAGGTAATTTGGTTACTAAAATTCAAATTCAGCATTACCAAAACTGTAATCCCCTTTAAACATTGAAAACCGTCGAACGGAGTTTTGTAAAGGTTCCTCTCTTTTTGATACAAACATGACAAAGATCTGCATTGTTTTGTTTGTGACTATACTTCACAAATATAAGCACGGACAAAATTATTCGTTCGTGTGTGGAAGCATCAATCCATACTACACGTGAATGCGGAGATCGCCAAAATGGACGGGAAAATGGAGCAATCTGAAGGAGAAACAACGCCTTTAATGCCACAGCGCACACTTGCTCATATAAAGAATAAACAAAGGAGGCAAGAATTGTTCAGAAAATTAAAAATTGACCAGCGAAAGGTGAGTTATTGCAACTTCTTTTGACCAGTCTAATGCAGAACATGAATGGAGCAATTTAATGTTGCCCCATATATTGTAATTGGTGTCGGCTAAACCGAACGCATTTCACTTACAGACTTACATCATACATGTGCATACATTAGCGCCCATGATTTGTGTAATGACTATTTCACTATATTATTGACTCCTGAGTAGTGGGTACTGTTGCATGTTGTTGGTTGAGAATGTGTGTTTGCTTTGCTGGGTTTTTTTGTGAGCGTGTGGTTGAACATTTCTGAATAAACGTGACTATTCTAACGGTTCAGACTTCAGTAATTGCCATTGGTTATTTTAATCTGCAAAATCAATTGACAATGACAATGTCAATGACGTGACTGACATTGATGAATGACATGACAAATGAAATGTCTCGGACAGTCTCACAGATTAATATCAGTCATGTTGACATGACATTGGTGTTGTTCGAAGAAATTAGTAAATGAGTAATGACCTGGCGAATGCGGAATTCGGAAATGTCTTTATTAATTGTTGATCTTTCAGAAGTTTCTTAAATTGAGCCATGATATTATGACAATGATATACATTATACAATAATGTGCACTGGAATGAAATGTTTTGCTGCTAGTCTAGAACAATTGTGAGTCCAGACAATAACTTGCCCATTTTTTGCTCTCTTCTAAAATGTCAGGATCGACTGCAGACTGTTTAATAAATCGGTGAAAATTATTCTTGAATTAGAATATGATATGTTGCCCTACCTATACTGAAATCATTTTAAATATTTTATTTGCGAATTGTCTAAAAAATCAAGATCTTCTAGAAAATCTGAGGTGGAAAACATGCATTTTTGTAATATTTTGGGCATTCTCTTCGAAGATGTGCCCACGACTTGGAATGCATGACAAAAAGAACCGATGCGCTTTACAAATCGCATAGAGCATGGGTTCTTTTCGTCGTGCATATCAAGTCGTGGGCACATCATCAAAGAAAATGCAATATTTTGAATGATTTTAACAAGTTTTCTCCATTTCCATCTAAACATCGAAAGCCATTTTTTAAAAGTCATTTCATAGGAAAATTCATGCATGCCTTGTAACTTCAACAACAATATTCAAATAGATAACATTGACATTATAAGTTTATGTACTTGATACTTGATGAGGTAATCCCTTGAATCAGCTCCAATAGGCAATCAGTGTTATAGTGCTCTGGTTCATAACTTTATAAACCAGAGCACTATAACACTGATTGCCCATTGAAGTAAAATTCATTCGGATGGGCATATCTCAGCCAATACTTTACATATTCAATTGATTTTCGACATTTGGACATTAATTGTGATGCTCTTTCGGAAAATGAAGTTCAAATTTGAAAATTCTAAAATAGATTTTTGATAACGTCACACTTCACCACTCTATACTGGGATGATGTGTGTGGGAATAGCAAAAGCTGGGATACATTTTCATTTGTGCAGGGAATAATTTACCTCCTCAAATTTGATTAGCACTTTTTACCGATGGATAAATATTTCAAATGAAATTGGGAGAAAACTGCTATACAAAAGATATTTTGTATAGCAGTCAGATTAAAAATGCATAGCAAATTGCGATGCGATAACAGGAAAATTATTCCCTGTTTGTGTATATCTGCTTTCAGTTTAGTAAACCTGTAACCTAGTACCTGTACGGGCTGTATGGATGTGTGTACAAGGTCTCAATCTTGCTCATAGCATTGCACATTGTCATGCAAAAACACATTTCATTTTTTTTCTCTTTCCTTTTGCAACAGACAAAATTGAAGGAGAGGAAGAAAAAGAAGAATGAAGATGATCAGGCCAAAGCAGCTGGTAAACAGGTATGGTAAAAAAACTTTTATATAATTCAATGCTAGTCTTGCTAGAAGTACATTTGTTATCTTTGGGGCTCAGTTTGTCAGGTAAAGACAAGAGTTTCTACATTTGTGTGGCCCAAAACCTGAATCAGATAGTCCCAAACAAAGAAAAATATAAACTCTTATATTTGGTGAATCATTAGGGTAAGTAAAATTTGGCATTTACGATATTTGGTGGCCCAAAGTTTATTTTTGGTGGTCTGGGGCCAGCGGGCCAGTGCTAATTTCGAGCATTGTATAATTTTTTCTTTTATGTGTTAACTTGTTTTTATCGCAGGCTTTGATAACAATGAGACTTATTTTATTATTGGTGGATGTGTTTAGTTATTAATTTATAAAAGGGAAAGAAGCACATAAAAACCTAAAACAAGTTACAACAGGTAACGTTTTAAGACAAAGCGGAGTAGATTCCTGTATTTGGTCAATTATCAAAAAATTATCAAAAAACCTAAAAACATATAAACCTAAAACAAGTTACAACAGGAAAAGTTTTAAGACAAAGCGGATTAGATTCCTGTATTTGGTCAATTATTGCATGTAATAAAACAACAAACAAATTATTCTGTTTTACATTTATGTGCGATAATGTTAAAGGGATAGTTGAGTTCTGGTAAGGAGAGTACAGTTTTAGTGAAACTGAATTTTAGTAACCAATACCTGCATCATTACATTACAAACTAATAGTTATAACTAGAAAGGAACACAAAATTACAAATGACGTAGTAAAGATCATGTTATCATTAAAAAAGAGCCGTTAAAACGTAAGAGGGCGCTCTCTAAACACTCATCGGTTTCAACCATTTCGAATAAAATATTGTGCATGTGATGCTTTGTTGAAATAGTGATTAGATAGAGAAATAACCAACAACTATTTAAATACATATTTTGTAACTTTTTTGAAAAGAGGAAGCATTTTTTTGAATTTTTAACGGCTGGTTCAAAATTCTCTAATAAACCCGGGGCCCGGGTTTATTACAAATTGTTATATTTATGGATATTTCAGCCGTTTCTGAACCGATTTTGATCAAACAAAGATGATTTTATTGTTTAAATATTATGCTCTTTCAAATTTTACACTCAGTTTTTCATTACCTCACAAACCAATTAAGTAGTCTAGCGCCCTCTCTACCAAAACTCAACTTTCCCTTTAATTGTTACTGCATGCGTAACATAAAATGACATTTAATTTATTAAACAAAGCTCTTTGATGTTGTCAAAAAACAAAGAAATGATGTGGTTCAAATTATTGTTTTGTGGAAGAAAAATGAGTGCATAAATAATCAAAAAATCTCAAACCCATTCAAATCAAAGTTATTATTTTTAAAAAGCCTAGAAAAGTTAGAGATATATGCACAGTACTGTACATAGAACATTAGAAGTTGCATACAACTGAGCGTTGTTACTCTGTAAAGAATCAAAGCTATTGTTCTGTTCATTTGTCACAGCTTGTGATGTGTTTGGTTAAATGTATTTTGTGTTTATTCTACCTCTCCAGCCCAAACCGAGGCAGCTGCCCAAGACGATTGAGAACATGCGAGTCTTTGATGAGACCATGGTGGATCCACAGGATGAAGAGGTAACTATATCTGAATTTAAATGGTTTTACAACAAGAAACAGTACTTTGAAAAAAACAATTCTAATTATCACTTTTGCTGATGCTGCACTGATCATTTTAGCCACCATACTCGTATGGTGCCATTTATCTGTTTCAAACATTCAAAGGCGCCTGCGTCTTCAGTAGTTATGGACTCTACATCTGCTTGATGTATGGTGATGGTGATGATGATGACGACGATGATGTTGATTATGATGATGATGATGATATTTCCAAATGTGCATACATGTGCTTGACTCTATTTGTAGAGGAGTGCATTGATTTTTAGTATATTGATCAATTTGAATTACAATAACAAACAAGCAAAGAGAGAGAAAAAAAGACAAGTAAAAATAAGATGAAGTCCAATTTAACATACTTATTTGTTTTGCCTTTTTCTTTCAGGTGACCTACGATGAAGCCAATGATGAGATGGCACCATATTTCAACCGTGAGACACGGCCCAAGATCCTTATCACCACTTCAGACAAAGCTGCTTATGTGAGTCTTGTTTCAGAAATGATGGTCCAACTTGCTTTAACAGCGACTTGTTTATGAAAATCAATGTTGTTTTCTCTTGGAAGTAGCGAATCAGTTTGAATATATGTTTAGAATAAGACTACCGACTTATAAAGACCACTTGTCTAGTACTTAGACCACATTTTCTGTAAAGGCAGTCTCTATAGACATATTTGACCGTTATATGTTGTATTTCAAAAGCATCTTATTCACCCATGGTAGCAAACACTCTGTGCAAAGGAAACTAAATATCCTGGAGGCCAATTAACTTTGAATCCATTTATGAAGAAAATGTTGATATAAGTGTGTGTATAATGCCAATATTCACTTTTGGGGGCTTTTTGTCTATCATCCTCTCTTTTCTTGCACTTTTCCAGCATTTAAATTTAGTAGATAAACCTTTTGAGCTGTTAAGTCGCATCTTCTTATATGAATTTTTTTTTTTTTTATCTATACACCTGACAAAAAGATTATGCAAGCCCAAGAGAAGGAATGTCGCAATCTTCAAAACAGTTCTATCGTGGACTTTTGTAGCATTTAAATCAAGTAGATATAAGCTCAAACCTATTTCTAATTGTGTATCTTTCCAGACCACAAGAAGATTATGCAAGGAGCTGAGTAGCTGCATTCCAAACTCAGAGGTCCACCAGAGACGCCATCTTCCACTCAAGAGGATCATGAAGAAAGCGCAGGAGAAGGACTTCACAGACCTCATCGTCATCAACGACGACAGGGGGAAGCCCAGTATCCTTAACTCATTATTTGTCAATTAGACAGTCCTTTACATACAATCCTGTAGAGATAGTCAATTCTATCTTAGCGAACATGTGTATATAGCAGCCAACCTGCCTATAGTGGCCACCAAAAAATGATCCGCTGCAAAGAAAAGCAATGTCATGGAACCTGCCTATAGAGGTCACTTGTCTACAGTGGCCACCTTTCTTGTTTCCCTTTGGAGGTCACTATAAACAGGTTTGACTGTATACACATGTTCTGTCTTTAGAGCTTAGGAGGAAGTTCTAGGAAATAAATTTAGATAGATTGAAATTCACTTTTGCATCTTTGAAAATGTCTAGTTTTTGCTAATGTCCAGTGAAGCGTTTCCTGAATTTCTGTATACACTCTACGTAAATGATTACAATTGGAAAACTATTTTCTTAATCGCAGACCTTAATTTACATATAATGTTTAAATACTTTTTAAATACGTTACTCATGTACTGTTATAGATTACACTATCTTCCTTAACTCTCGTTAATTTGTTTTGCTCAAGATGGTCTTGTAATCAGTCATTTTCCAGAAGGCCCTACATTACACTTCAAGTTATCCAAAGCCAAACTGCGCCAAGATATTAAGGTAAGCATGCAAAATTGATATAGAACCTAGTTGAAAGGATGGATTTGAAATCTTCGAAATAACCCAGTGCAGGCTGGCATCTAAAAACAAAGACAATAATGATAATGTTTGAGCATGACCAAACTACCTCCATTTATAGTATATTTCCTGGAAAATAGATAAAAATTAAATTTAATCATTCATTTTCTTTACAGCAGTGTGGTAAAACGGACCAGAAACCGGAGTTGTACAGCTCTATGGCTATTGTGTGCATTATGTGGTTAAAATATGTAACACTTGCACTTAAGGAGTTAATGGCCATTTACAACCCAACTACCTAAGTAATTTACAGTATCAAAATTTTCTGGAAATGAGATATAGAATAAAATGAAATTATCTTTTTTTTCTCCAGCGGTGTGGCAAGACAACGGATCACGAACCGGAGTTGATTCTGAACAACTTCAACACGCGCCTCGGTCACACGGTGGGGCGACAGATAGCGGCTCTCTTTGCGCACGACCCAAAGTTTAACGGTCGGCGGGTGGTCACCTTCCACAACCAGAGAGACTTCGTCTTCTTCAGGCATCACAGGTATACATGTTTTTTTTTATATTTATATTTCTTTTCCAAATTTGAAAATGAGTGCACTAGTGATGAAAGGTGGAATACATACAGCAGTGTGGATGAATTAAAGGGGACCACCATGCTATTTAAGAACAACACTGTCTTATATGTTTTAGTACCGTAATTTGATAATCAAATAGAGGTCCAACGCTTTGTAATAAGCCAGTTCACGGTTAGCATTTGGAGAACACGGAAGTATCGTGTCAAATAAGACAAGAACCAGGGGCCCGATTAAGGACAGCGACATTAACCATGCTAATTAGCATCATTGGCTCTAACTCATCGATGTCAATATGCTCGAATGATATAAAACTAAAAGAAAGTAACAGAGCACTAAGAACTCCCTCACTCATTCAACCGTAAAGGCTTATACAAGCATATTTAAAGATCAGTGGAACTAGGTCAGGTCCTGGGTCATGATCGTGCTCTCGGCCACTGCATGATGCGTGTTGCAGTTTCATGTGTGCATTGTCTAAGCAGTTTTTATAAAGCAGAGAAAAACAAAGGTTATAGAAACTCTGTAGAAATCATCTATAGTGGCCACGTTTGCTGTGTTCAAGTCCACTGGCTTGGTAAGTTCAACAAATACTTGCTCGAGTTCTTGTACCTAGTCCATCATCTCCTTTCATTCCTTTCTTCATAGTGGTTCTTTATCGTGAGTCAAAGTAAGTAGCCGAGCTATCAAATCTAGCAGACACTTCGTCTGGGCTGAAATGACAAGTACATTACTGTAACATGAAGCTAAATACTTCATGAAAACAGGTGGGAGAGAGCGGGAACAGGTACAGGCTAGGATGAACAAGGACAAAAGAGGGGACGTCTTGAGGGGGACAGATTAATACAAAAGAAGTGCACTCATTTGTTCTTAATCGTGTAAAATAAGTCTTTGTCTATCTGAGCGGTTTCATTTGACTTTTGGCCTGGGAACTTTGCATTCGTCTCTCTGTACCAGTTTGTGCCATTTGTTTTTCAGGTGTTACACTGTTCTTGCCAATGGGATATTAACATGTGTTTGCCAGAAAATGACACGCTTTTGTGGGTTTTGAGCCTTCGAAACTGTATTTCTTAGTTCTGCGCCATAGCCGCCATTGGCGCTGTGATTGTTGAATTTAAAGTGATCAATTAACTTTATATTTTGTCCAGAAAGTGATATTTGAGACTTCAATCATATACCATTGGTAGATTCTTGAGAACGATATGTGAGATTTTCATAGAAAAGAAATAATATTTACCTAGTGAAAAAAGAGTAAATCGATGTGTGGATTTATCTCGATCATTTGTGTGAAGTATCCAAATCTGGATACTATAGATGATTTAGTTTCCGAATTCGGATACTCTTGACTACGGTCAGAAACCGTCTATAGATGCTCTCATATTCAATCTTAAATATCTCCATAATTAGGGAGACATTTGACAAATCAAATCAAATCATTTCATTCTTCTGTTGCTATAAGCCAAACAAGTGGGAAAGCTCCGCGTGATTTTGGTTGAAATGATACAAAGTTAATGGATCTAAATCATATTTTGCTGTACCCGTCCGATGTGCAGGTATGTCTTCAAGGACAACAAGAAGGTTGGTCTGCAGGAGCTGGGCCCAAGGTTCACCCTCAAGCTGAGGTCTGTGCAGAAGGGAACGTTTGACTCCAAGTTTGGGGAGTACGAGTGGGTGCACAAGGTGAGAAATGATGATGATGAATATAATTATAACCTCCGCCAACGAAGTTGGAGGAGGTTATGTTTTCGGTCCTGTTTTTTTGTTTGTTCGTCACCAGTCCCCTGCGCACAATTTCACAGATATCTCAACCAATTTTTTGTAGAAGCTTTGTGTTCATCTAGAATAGAACCCATTAAATTTGTTAAGGTAAAAAGTCAAAGGGCAAGGATTTTATACAATTTGAGTGTTGGCGGAGGTATCCCCTCCCTGAGTGCACTGCATCTAGTTATGATTATCATTTAGTTTGTTATATTATAATGAGGAAAGTGTAGATAAATTGATATAATGATAATGAATATCAGTTTATTACAATCATGATTATGGTGATGGTGGTGGTGCGGTGTTGGTGATTGTGGCGGTGATATTGATGAAGAAGAATGAGAAAATTACAAACATGATTGGGATGACACCGTTGACAACAACATGGACGAGGATGACGACGATGATAATGATGATAATGGAGATAGCAACAATGATGATGTAGATGCATAAAGAATTCTCATACTAGTATTTGGCTAGAAATTGCTATCATTTTTTTCCCTTCAAATTGTGAACTCTACCACCTCAATTTTTCAATTTATTTGTATTTCTATTTTGCAGAGACACGAAATGGAGTCGAGCAGAAGAAAGTTCTCCCTGTAGAGACAGAGACTCCAACATGGCCTAGAACTGAGAAGTTCATCATCAACCAACTGACTTTGGGAGAGCGTAACTTCCCATAGACTTTAAACGTGGCACACCGGGTGCAGTAGTAAAGGGTTTTTAATAACTCATTGCCTTCGGGATACTGAAATCCCTATAGACTTTGTACATGATCCACCAGGTGCATGCTGCAATCCAGTGATTTAATTTGCTGGACTGCCTGAGGTGCACCGTAGCACAAGAAGGGGAAAGTCAAAGTCAAAAGTACTACCACGAGGCCATACATATACTGATATGGATTTGAGAAGAGGTGTTCAGGTTCCCAAAGAAAAGAGAGAGAAGCAACATCCAGGACCTAGCTCACCATGGAAACCAAAGTTTTTAGAACTTGATGTAGACACAGGACTAGCCCTGTATCCACTTTTTTCTAACGGGGCTCAAAATAATCACTGGCCTGGTGGCCCAGGATATCATGAGCTTTAGGCCAGAGAAAACTTCATTAAATTGATCTATTAACTTTATAAGATGTTTCCAAAAGAAAAGGAACACTGTGAAAAAAGTCAAAACTCCTGTCAGATTTGATCCCTGATCAATTGTGCAATGTATCCAATTTGGGATACTATGAACGTTCTATGTATCAAAATTCTGGTACTTTTGACTATAATCAAAAAGTATTTAAGAACTTTTTTCAATTCTCCATAATTTAGGGAGATATTAGAAAAAATCCAAACCCATTTTATTCTCCTGTCACCATATGCCAAACAACAAGGTCAAAGAGAAATGTGAAGGCTCCCAAGTGATTTTGGACCAAATTTGATCAAGTTGACGGATATGGGCACCTAAATATATCAGAAATTGCTTACTGTTTTCTTTGTTTTGGGCCACCAGGTTCTAGGTTTGGGCAAGTTAAATTGGGAAAATCTTGATCTTCATGGAATTCATTTTGTTTTTCTTTAGTTTTGTGCCTACTATTCTTGGATACTGTAAATGTTGTTATTTTCGCACAATTAATATTTCGCGCTGAGCGACGCAAAAAACACATGCAGGTTTTTAATTTCGCGGCCAATCGTAAGACCCTCATAAAAATTATATTATTATATTTTATTATAGTAAATGAAAATCAATAAAATTGCATATTCGCGGGTTTTAATGTTCGCGGACGCCGACTTCAGCTCGAATCCGCGAAAATCAAAGCACCGCAAATATATGTGAGTTGAGAACGAATGCTCAGGCAGTAATGTTGTTATTATTAAATGCCTCGTAATTTGAACTACAATATCATGTAAATAATTATGATGAAATTCAGGTTTTCGCCCATCAAGGAACTATCAGAAGAAGAAACGTTTATCACTTTTCTCATTATTAAAGAGGAATGTTATTATTGTTCATAAAAAAACATACTCTCCATAGACTCCAGTCCATGGTATCTAGGTTACTGTTCTGAGTGAACAATGCATCTGATGTTTATCCATCATCAAAACGAAGAGAGAATTTAGTTTCACTTCAATATAGTAACACTAAACCAGTGAAAAAAATACATGGGGGGCTCAGGGCGAATTCACCCCAAACTGCAAAAAAAAAAAAAATCCCAAAATAATTTTTAAAAAAGAGCCCCTGAAAATTTAGTGTCATTTTCATGCAGGCACACATGGACAGTAGCCCCCTGCACTAAACGTGTTAATCATATTTCTATAGAAAGGCATAATGTACAATATAATGCTTATACTCCTATAGGCAAGAATTATGGTCAAACAAATTAGATTCGAATTAAACTTTTGGATATTTGTACACATCAGGTAAATTCATTAATCTGTTGGTTATACACAATTTAAGTAGATTTGCTGCTTCAAAAAAGATGATAAAATTTATACTGCTAATGAAACAAATGAGGGGCTTTGTTTATAATGATAATAATAATAATATACACAATTTATATAGCGCCTAATATGATTGATAATCATTTCTAAGCGCTTTACAATGCTATTATTACCCCCGGTCATAGGATACAATGCAAACCAGCACACATTGTGTGCACCATCTCCACTCCCTGGGGAGCATTCCTTCCAAGCTGCTCATGGACATTGAGAAGATCCTTCACATATAGGCTTTCACCTCCTACCGGGTCCCCAATTATACACCTGGGTAGAGAGCAGCAATTGTGGATAAATTGCTTTGCTGAAGGACAAACGCAGTAAATTACCTCTATTTTTCTTTTTTGTAAAATTTCCCTCTTTTGTTTCTGAACAACTAATGCAGGATATGCATTCAAACACATGATTATTTACATATAAAGAAGTCATTCAAATAAAGTGTAGTACATGTCATTAACTAATGACTATATTACCATTTATTCAGTTTGTATCGTATTAATTGTTTTCAATTTAGAAATTACATGACATAGTAGTACACGTAGTATAATGATGATGACGGTAATGAAGGAGATAAAGTGATGAGATAAAAGTGATGAGAATGATGATGATGATGATGATGATGATGATGATGATGATGATGATGATGATGATGATGATGATGTTGATGCTGCTGATGATTAAAGTGATGATGATTATAATGATGGTGGTGGTGGTGGTGATGCTGATGGGAGTGATGATGATGCTGATGACGATAATGATGGGAGGGATGATGATGATGGTGGTGGTGATGTTAATTATCGTGGTTAATGATTGGTCATTAATAATGATTTATGATTATGATTATGATTTATGATTGATAAGTCATTGATAATTAATGATGATGGTGATTGGTCATTGATAATAATTCATGATGGTAACGTTGATGATGTGGATTATGCCTGGTGAAGATTAATGGTGCTGATGAGGAGGCTGATTAAGAAAAGGATTTTACATGAACAAGGAACGGATACATTGTGCAGCATAAACCTATTCCTTTCAATGCTATTTCACACCTATCAGCGTATCAAAAACAGACACACATACAAATCTTTCCAAGTATTCTCATTCCGGTCTGACAAACAACTGTGTATCTGAACTAAAGCACGGCATGCATATTTAAAGCATATATTACTATAGTTCAGATCCTTAAAGGATGGCCTAATTTTCACACTTAGGCTCTTTATAAGTAATTTTTCCTCAAGAAAAAGAATTTGGCAGTCATTTCCCATGAAATCAATCAATTTTGGGGTAATTAGTAAATATCTAATTGTCCTGGGAACGCCCCTTTTAAATCGCCAAAATCGATTATGCTGCCCTCTATTGGTGTGACTTTTCTCTGTACACGACGCCTCTCTAAATTCTATAGAAGACGTGGCCGATGAATTGTCAATCACATGTCAATCACGCTGTTGATTTTGGACCTAAATGTGGGCGGGGCATAAACTGGCTGCTAAGTGAGATTTGGCATTAGAAAATTTAGCCTAAAATCACTACTGTGTTTATTTTCATGGAGTTTGTTTCTGCAGACCTAGTTTACAAGTCATCAACTATGGAATAAGTGCCAAAATACGTTGTATTCTTTAGTTCCTTTAATTGTTCATTCGATTCGATTGGGTTGCAATGTGTGAGGTGGGCTAAACAATGTCAAATGAAGTTGAGACATTAACAATAATAGATGTGAGATAAAGGCAACGTTTATTGATCTTGATCATAATCATAATATTTCCTGGTAAAATAGTGCTGATCGTTGCATAATATAAATACAATGATGTTTTTGTTTTGTTCATATATAAAAATTATAAACTGTATAATATAATTGTTCATAATAATCATGCCTACATCACTTTACATTGGTAAGCATACATCGATAATATATTAACTATGCGCCGTCCCGATCTGTTTTCTACTTGTACAAAAATGAGAACTGAATAATTATGAAGACTTTAATTCCAATAGGCACTAAGTCGACATTCCAGAGACATTGAGTCATAGATATGACTTCAATAAAAAGCTGTTCAGCTTGCCATACATCCAAATTGAAACACGATTTATGAGCAATAAAAAGCAAACATGGAACATATTATTTATTCAAATTACCAAAGGTGCGCATAAATGTTTCCTCTTTCCTTGATAAAATGGATTAAGCGCCTTTTGTTATTAAGCCCTTTTTAGATAAACACATTGGTTCCAAAAGGTACTAAATCCAGGAACTTCTCTGAATTAATTAAATCATTTTTGTTTTGTTCACGCGGAAAAGGGAAAACATAAATAGGATAAACTAATTTATTATATTTGTATTATTTTGATACTTATTTTCGGGTGGAGTTTGATTTCAATCACAATACAATATTATACAGTTGTTAACTGGTGATGGAGGGAAAAGCACGGAATGTTCCACTCCCAAGGGATTTTAAATGCTATTGAGGGAAGAGTAAATAAGTCCCGAGACGTAGTCGAGGGACTTATTTTCTTCACGAAATAGCATTTAAAATCCCGAGGGGAACATTCCATGATTTTCCCGACAGCAAAGTTAACAACTGTTTTATCATCTGAATTGCCATGTAACAGTGCCATGTAATATCCAAAAATATTACATGGCAGCTCATGTACTGTATTTACTAAGTCAGGTGATAAAATGTATTATTCCATTGAAAACTATCACTTTATTTAGGAAACCATTCTATAATTTAAAAAAGGACAAAATAAATTATATATGACCGCCTTTTGGAATCATTTTTGTTCTCATAGCATACTACATTAACATTATATAATATATTGATTAAGCATCTCGATATACAAACACAAATCCAGTATATATATAATCAGGTTTACATATAAACGATAAGCACATGAGTCTAATGAGTACTTCCATACAATATTAATTATGAGTAGAAAGAAATGCCTTTTCAGTAAAAGAGGTTAATATAAAATTATTTTTTTGTGGAAATACTGTAAGCGTTGCTTACAATCAAACATGTCATATATAGTGGCCACCTGTCTATACAGCAGCCAACTTGTCTATAATGCCACAACAAAGTTCACCCGCACATTAATAATAATAATAATAATATGAACATTTATATAGCGCAGCTACTATAAATATATACTCTACTGCGCTTAAATAATTATTAAATTATTATTATCCATGGTCTTCAGGTACATTTCAAACCCACACAGTGATATTGCGTACTCCCCGGGGAGCATACTAGCCGAGCTGCCACTGATGATGGCGCTAAGGCTAATTAACACCCGACCATGGTACCCATTTATACACCTGGGTAGAGAGCAGCAACTGTGGATTAATTGCCTTGCTGAAGGACAAATGTAGTGGGCCTATACAGGGTTCGAACTCTGGATCTCACGATCGAAAAGCGCGCGCTACCAATCTTGCCACACTACGTCCAATGTGTTATACTGTGTTATAAAACCTGTCTACTGTGACCACCTGTCTACAGTGCTCGCTTTGTACGTGTCCCTGGAGTGGCTTTCATAGACATGATTGATTTTTATATGCAAGTCAAATGTCAATAAGCATGTAACGGCAAACACACATACATGCATGACAGTGGCGCGTAGCTACGGGGTGTTGGCGCACGGGGGCCTGTGGCCCCCCCCCCCCCCCCCCCCCCTTCATAGTTTGGAGAAGAACAAACAAAAAAACATATCAAAACATAAAGGGAACATTTTGTTTGTGGGGGGGGGGGGGGAATTTATAAGGTGTGCCCCCAATGTGCCCTCCCCCCCCCCCCCCCCCCCCCAAGCAGTCCGACCACGCTACGCTACTGATATATGACATAATTATTATGAGAATATGGACCAATGACTAATATTTAGGCAAACTCCCCCTCATATTCTGGCAGAACCAACATATTTTTGTGATAAAATCAGCTCATTTTCACGCGAAATCAGCTTATTTTGGAGCCTTATTCATTTTTTATATTTCCGATTGTCAGCCTCACTGCAAAAGGAATCGCCCATACGCACATTCACGTATTCTCCTATATGTTTCTGAAATAATAAGGATGTGTGGATTATGATATTTCTGTTTACCGGTAAGGTAGTGCAACATTATTATGTTACAAATTTGAAACAAATTACAAAACTTAAAGAAATCAATACATCCTATAAGCAATATAATAACGAAATACACTTTTAGAAAATCATGTATGCGTGGCTCAATACCAACTGTATAATTAAATCGCAAGCAATCGTTAAAAATGAATTATAAATATCATAAGTATGGATCATATACGGTAGTTCAGAGACTTGTTTAAAAAATCATAGATGTGTTTCATATTCTGCACAATGAACATACAATTTTACGAGGCTCGCGTCATTTTTCTTTCATGTACACATTCCGTAGTTGTAATTCGCTCTGCATTCACAGGTTATCAAATTATGAAAACAATATTAGTTGCTTTTCTAAAAAGGCACTCGGTGAAATTGAATAGACATAAAATATTATGTCACCACTACCCGCGTAGACCTTAAAAACTGTTAGAAATCGAAATGCTATCAATTATTAATAGCCATTGGGTTAGTCTCTCAACTCTATACTGATATTTTTTTCGTTTCAAAGGCGAGCGCACATCAGAGAATTTTGAATTTCTTTAAATAAATTCAAAATAATCACTGTTATTATGCATTCACATTGTAATACGGTTACAATCATGGTTATATAAATGGAAATATATCATCGTTTTATATGATTGCTTCATATTCATATATGCATCCGACTCCTTTTGTAAAAGCACTTGAATGATATACGATAATGCAACAAACGCACGTTGCTTCCTTAGCACTTCACTAGGCTTTTAAATGGCATTCGTTTTAAACATAAATAAATATAATTGTGAATAAATGAATACAAATACTATGTATATACATGTAGTGTATATTACTATGTAATAAACAAAACATTTATAAACGAGGACAAATCCTAAATGCTGCTCTCACACAGTCGCAAGTATCCTTTAGAATATGACAATGTGGAATTCGCGGACTATGTATTCGCGGACTATGTGGACTATACATGTATAGGAAAATGGACCAAGGACAATTAACTGGCGCAGTCTTCTTAGACTTGCGTAAAGCCTTTGATTCCGGCAATTATCAGCTTTTGTTAGAAAAACTACACACGTATGGTATACAAGGTCATGAACTGGCCTGGTTTAAAGATTACTTAGATGGACGCAGACAAAAGAACGGTGGTTGGACTTCCACACGATTTCAAGCTTCTAATGATTGAAACTTGAAAGACAGATATTCTAGGTCAACAAACACAATTTTGTATAAATAAAGTATGATTGTGGGTTCTTATAATTGGCTTTGAAATTCTAATGACACAAATTCGCGAGCGAGCTTGTTCTATCCCACAATGCACCAATTTGTGACGTGCGACCCTCACTATGCGCCTATCTACGTTTTTACACTGCAGCGAGTGTGTTCTTTTGATAGGACCAATACAATGCTCGATCATGAATTAGTCCACGATGCGCCAACCGTGCCTTTGAGCATTACTGCATTGTTGAATCGTTTGAAAATACTTGACTGCCCGAAATTGTAACACGTTTGGCTTTCATTTGAATTTGAATAGACACAAAGTCCTGTAAACGTGGTTATTGAATTTTCTGGCTCTGCATGACCGGCTATTATGAATGACACATGCAGTGATCACAATGCAGTGGCACCGGATTCAAGCCTACTCAATAAATTGAGCAACGTGAGGGTGCTACGTAAGGGTCTCATGATTGTGTGCAGTAAATTTAATTATTTCCTCAGAGTTAATGACATTAGAAAAATCTCTTAGAAATCAACCAAAGAGAGTCAAATCCTGAAAATATTCAAGCACATCCCTAGATTTATTTCCAATATACCGTATTTTGTTTTAACTCGTCCGGAATTCTCCTTTATTAAAGAATGAATCAAACTTGGGTGAAATTAATACAGGCGATCTATATTGGGACCACTTTTGTTCACAATATTATGGTAAATGATCTTCCTAAGGCAATAACTAAATGTGAAATTATGTTATATGCAGATGATGCTGTATTATTTTTTAGTAGTAAACATCAGGAGGAAATAGAGAGGGTTCTGAATCAAGAACTTAAAAGTGTTCAAGAATGGGTACAAGAAAATAAACTTGCTTTGAATCCTATTAAAACTGAATTTATGTAAATTTGGATCCACAAACAAACTATCAAAAATACAAAATCCTATACAAATAGAATTGGACGATCATCAAATTGTACAAGTGGATACCTTTAAATATTTGGGCGTCTACCTAGATTCCACACCAAATTGGAAAGAACGTGTGAAAAACACAAGCAAAAAAATAGGTACAAGAATTGCCCTTCTTGGTCGCTTGAAAAGATTTTTTTTACCTGTTGAATGATTAAAACTAATGCCTGGTCTGATTGTTCACAAGGTACTGAGGATATACTTATACGCCAACATAAAACAATGGCAAGAATGATTTTGGGAGTCGAGGTGCGTACCCCAACAAAAGAAGTTTTTAAATCGTTTACATTGCAATGGGTAAGCATTGAAAAGAGGTGAACTTTGAATAAGTGTAAAATGGTATATCATTCATTAAGTGACCAAGCACCAATGTATTTAGCTACGATGTTTATTAAATCTCAATCTTTACATACCCATAATACTAGAAACGCAGATAACAAGGGTTTAATTTTACCAAAAGTAAAAACACAAATGGGTAAACACAGTGTTTTTTTTCTCATTTAGGAGCAGTTTTATGGAATGATCTTCCAAACATTATTAAATTAGCTTCTTCCAAAATTGTTGTGTTAATTTATATTGGCGCATGTTGAAAAATAACAATTGATATTTATTTTGAATTATTTACTTAATTGGTCACAAAATATTCTTTCAACGTTGAATTTCTATTTGTAAAAATGTATACTTGTACTTCTTTGTTTATGTATCTATGTTTTGTATATTATGCTGTAGGGCCTCTGCGGAAGAAAAAAACAGTGCTCCGATCACTGACAGAGCTTCCCTACTGAAATAAAACGACTAAATAAAAATAAAGAAATTATATTCTATTCGTGTTTACTAATTTGAATAAATTACACATTTGTATATGCTTTATTAGTAACCAACAATGATGAGATAAATGGCTGTATTTTTTGTTTCCAATGAAGGCACATTTGTATTTGTTTTTAAATCAAAACCCTTGTCAAACTTTTGAAGGCAAACCAAGGCACAAAACTACGACGATGCACACTGTATCAACCCTCCGGCATTTGTCAATGGGCATGTACTCTATCACCATTGCGTGCACGCATAGACTTGGCATCCAAGCGGTAGCTTTAAGAGGCATTCAAATCACCTAACCACAAGTTTGAATGCAAGTACTTGGCACTTTGTTGGGTAAGTCATGTTCATATAAGCTTACTAACTGAATAAGGCCAACACAATCATAATAAAAACCGGTTCCTTGGACTGCTCCGCAGAAACCGACTTTAAGACCTAGCCATATATATCACCGGTTTATTGTCCGTTTCTTATCGAGCGATTTACGTTGTTCTATATCATCAGGCGGAATGGTTCGTGCATGAAGCAATTGAGGCGACTTTTCACCACCGGATAATTTGATTTCGCAAAATTTGTTTTGTTATATTCGTCGGGCATCCGTGTACCTTTACAGGCCATGCAATCATTCATCGAAGTCATTCAATAAAATGTTAACCACACCTAGATGCCTAGTATAGCCTAATAGAATTACTAATTTTCCCAAGGATCTTTAATGTCATCATGGAAGTGCCTACAATCGGCTAAATGTACACATTAGTAACATTAAAATCAAAGTGCCATAAACTCGCTATACAGACAACATGCTTCATATTAAAGCAGGCTCACTACAAAATCAATTCGTTTGCTCAGTAGACTAGCGCCTGCAATTATGTAAATCCCAACGCACACAGAGCCGACTCGATCCGATCCGACTGGTTTTCAGTCAGGCTATAGAGTTATGCCCGGCGCAGACAGAGCCGACTCGACCCGATCCGACTGGTTTTCAGCCTGATTAACTCAGTTTGCGCTGCCTCAGGACTCTAGTTTTTCCAGTCAAGTGCCAGTCGGAGGTCAGTCGAGGCCGATTCAACATGTTGGATCGGCTCCGACTGAGCGAAACTGACTCTAGCCTGACTGAAAACTAGTCGGATCGGGTCAAGTCGGCTCTGTCTGCGCCGGGCTTTAGTTTCGCTCAGTCGGAGCCGATTCAACATGTTGTATCGGCTTCGACTGACCTCCGATTGGCTCCTGACTAACGAAACCTGATTCTTGAGGGAGGCAACGCATACTCAGCCGATCTCACTGAAAACATATGTGTGCGTTGGGCTTATCATCCCATTTGCGAATAAATTATACAATAATTCGACAGATCCAGATCCAGAATTCTTTCACAACTTATCTTCAAACGTTCTATAATCATGATAATACACTTTTCGAGTTATTTTTCTAAAACTTTCGTTTATACCGTAATACGTCCTTCACCTCGATTGTCTACCATATCTTTTGCCAATGTTTGCTTTTACCAGATTACACAAAAAATGACGCCCATAATTATAGGCCTGCAACAGTGACATCCAACGTCCATTTGTGATTCGCCACTTTTGTTGAAAATATAAATTATAAGCTAGGTATACGGTGGAGTGTTTCTTGATATGCGTACAATAAAATAGATATCAATTCCAGCAGTATCAGCAGAAAAGTTCATCTCTATTGGTGTTTCATAGGAAGAATCTTTTAACACCTTTGATCACGGGCTAACAAAATTTAATGTTAGTCTCTGAGCACTTAGTTCCAACCCGACGTCTCTGCCTTAATAAGGTAGGGATATATACTGTATGTTGAATATAAAATTCATAGTTGTATTTTGTTCGTCTGTGAAGTGGCTCGGTCCTGCGGATGCCCGCACAATCTCTTCGTTTCGTTACACAAGTTATACAGCAATACTTATCGAAGTCCATGCATCCTTGCCAAGACATAAACTTCAAATATTGATTGAGTAGAGTACAAAAAAATAGCAAAAGTATAAAAAATATTCGTATACATAATGTAGTAGTATATCAATTAGCATGCACTTGTTGTTTTTCAATACAAATTTGATCGCCCAGTCCTTTGCAGTCCATTTACCGTGCGATCTCACGTTGCTGTCATACATAATGGCATTCGTAGACCTGTCCATCGTCGCCGATCTCAAACTGTGTCGCGTCGAGCTCGTCTAGGCATCTCAGCATGATGTCGTTCCCCGAAATCACGAACATGTTGTCGCCGTCGAGATGGCCATCATTGTGGTGATCATGTTTTGTTTGATGGATGTGGTTCGGCCTGTCGTGGTTTTGGATATGCGTCGATAAGTTCTTACCGCTGCCGTTGTAAAGTTGGTGGTTTCGGATGTTCGGTACTGTTTTGCCGCTGCCCAACGCGTCAAATAGCGGCGTCACTGGCGCGTCGTGGTTTGATCGGATAGACGAGTGTTTGTTGTTACTGCCGTCGCCTGCGACGTCTTTATGGTGGATGTGGTTTGGGATGACTGGAACATTTTTACCACTGCCTAACCCGTCAAACAACGGCGTCGTTTGAGCGTCGTGAATTCGGTAAAGCGAGGAGTTGTTGCCGTTGCCTAACTCATTAAACAGCGGCGTCGCTGGAGCGTCATGAGTTCGGTTAAACGAGGAGTTTTTGCCGCTGCCCAACTCGTTAAACAGCGGCGTCGGCGGTGCGTCATTAAAAGGCTCGTCCTTGGACGGCTTCCGGCTGAGCACGCCGGTACCGCTGGTGGCGCGCATACTGTACTTGGTGACGCTGCCGCTCGACTTGCTCGCGAGCACCTGCGGCGCGTCGCCGTTCGAGATCGTTCCGTTAAACGAGTAGGACCCTCCACTGTCCGAGCCGGACAATGCGTAGACCAGCGGCTGCTTATTCTGACGTTGAAACAGGTGATGAAGATGATGGTGCTTCTTCGCGGAACCGTTCGACGAGCCGCTCTTGCTTTTGCCGTTACCGTTGCTGTCCGCGAATAACACGCCGTTGCGCGTCGCGTCGCCATTTTGCGTCGTTGGAGCGGTCGCCAGAGACGACGACGTCGCGTTGTTGTTGACGGACGACGCCGTCATGTAGAGAGGGGTGAAGTGCTTCAGCTGCATGACACGCTCCTTGTCCTTGTACTGCACAATGCCCGAGTTGGCACCGCACGATTGTGCGCATGCGTGACCTGTCAACATAATCAGAAAAGTAACCGGTTATCCACAATGTATATCATACTGAGAAAGCAGCAAATCTGGATAAAAGATCTTGCTGGCGGACAAACAAAATGGATAATTATATGTATTTTTGTTTAGATCCCGGCACCTCACGATTGGAAGACACACGCGCCCAATCAATCTTACCACACCTCCAATTCCATTTTGCCCTCTCCCCTGACTACACTACAGTATTAATCAACGGAATGAAGGACTGTCTTGTGTCTTACCGTAATTAAGGTCTCGAGACTTCCACCTCGCATCCTTGAACGGCACGTTGCCAATGGTTACGGGAAACGAGATGCTCAGCTCTGGTTTCTCGTCCACAATCAGGGCAATCTGACGGATACAAATATATAATTTTAGTTACACAAGGGAGTTATATACCGGAAAACACCGTGATCTGATTGCCATCAAAATAATTACTACTACTGTTTTTTTATAATAAGAACAATGATAATAATGATGATGATGATGATGATGATGATGATGATGATGATGATGATGATGATGATGATGATGATGATGGCGATGATGATGATGATGATGATGATGGCGATGATGATGATGATGATGATATTGATGATGATGATGATGATATTGATGATGATGATGATGATGATGATGATGATGATGATGATTCGGTAGTTCGGATTCGTTGCCATCTTGCGGACACCTTGCGCAGGATGCGGAATTCACCCTGGCGCAGTGATATGCGGTGCGCACAAAGAAGCCTAATTTAAAATGGCGCCCTTTAATGAAATGAGGGGAAACACCGCGATTTGCTTGCAATCAAGCTTAGCGAGAAAATGTCCGTGATGAATGTTAAAATAAAAAAAACATAGTATTTGTGGTTTTAAAGACTTTAAGCCGTACAAATGAGATGCTTGTTAATTCTCATTCCTCGTCTTATCTTCGCTAAAAGGTTATAATAAAGAGGGCAACGTTCAATTTGATGGAAGACATAATGCAAATCAAGTACAGGCGGATTGATTCGAGCTTTGGTTGATGATAATGAAGAATATATTTTTTCTAGAACTATATATAACCTATATAGATGTTGTGAAACTGTTCTACAGAAAATAAATAATGGTATAGACTTAATTCCGTTTTCTATGAACATGATGAACTCTTCGTGGATGAATCAACATATGCATCATCGTACTAGAACTTATATAATTCAACCGTATACAAATATGGAAATCAATCCGATATAAATAATTTAGAAAAAAGCGATGACATTCTAAACCGAACAAAAAAAAGTAACTACCCCCTAAACAAATGCTTATTATTTCATACTAATAATTGTCTCAGGCTATACTTTTACCACAATATTTCTACAGTTGTTATAAACAGTTCGAATCCCGTTGGAATCCCATTTTTCTTTGCTCTTTTTCAATCACATTATATATTTCTGGTCAGTTTCCTTATATGTTTGAGTTAATTATTTTAAAAAAGCTGCATCACTTCGGTGATCCCTCGCATATATCCCCAAGTTGATTTCCATCCTTCGGGTTTATGTCAGGTTTATAATAGCTTCTGACCACTCGAGCAATATGAAGAATTAAGGGGTTTCAGGGACGAGCGCCGTCATAGGGTTTTCTATAGCTCAGTCGGTAAGAGCAACGGTCTAGCAATCCGGAGGTCTCGGGTTCGAATCCCGTTGGAATCCCATTTTTCTTTGCTCTTTTTCAATTATAAACATTTTGAGTGAAAATCAGAGATATCCATTACCTCATAGCTGAATGAGCACAGATTAAAGACAAAATGACCCACTTTCGAAAGTCATAAGAACTTGCGCATGCCTGATTGTTGTGAAACAGCACATGTGGCTGAATGCATTAACTATGGTTTATCAAACATGCTGATTGAAATTCCATCCATTTTAATTTGTTAATAGCACATGTGGTTAAATGCACTAATTGCAATTGTAAAACAGTGCAATTAGAAATGTCTCAATACTCAATAAACTGCAATAATAATATCAATATTGCGAATTTTGAAATATGATTATTTTCTCTTAAATATGTGATTACTCAACCATGGATTAAAGGTTACTCTCATTTTGACATATTGTTTTCCTAACTACCATATAAATATTTTGGCGAAACAAATCTTGAAACGATTCTTGGTTATGACATTATGAGCTGTTATTTAGGGGGTAGTTACTTTTTGTGTTCGGTTTATATTCTAAGTAGAAATTCACACGTACGCACACCCACATACAAATTTCCCTAATTAGCATACACCTAAGTCCCTCGTACCCCCCCCCCCCCTGCTCTTTCCCTATCTTTCTCTTGTTTCACTCTCTCTTAGCATATTCCTTTCGATTCAGGTTTGACTTACTCAGTAACCTTTCATATAATCATGCTAATTATACAAAACGACGCCGCAATAAGCTTTCATCGATTACTAAATGATTGACGTTCTAGCCTAATGCATCGTACATCAGTGCTCCTTTAATGTCTCGGAGGCTAACATCGTGGGTACTGTTACACGGCAAAGATAGTTACATGAATAAAACATTCTCGATTTAATGATTGTGTTGTTAGAAATCTAATATCGATTCCATGTGTTTGCTTCAGGCAAGTAACCGATCTATTCATACTGATATGAACGAAGATAACTTCATTATTACAAGCATTTCCACTAAGCCTTAAAGGGACTTAGTAACATTGTCCAAATCCTCAAAATAAATTTTTCATTCTAGCGGTTCCCTCATACCTTGCTGTATTCGTATTAACAATAAAATCATGGGACAGGTTTCGGTTTTTCAAATTTCCCTTTCGTTACAAAGATATGTACGATCGAAATATTCAGATAAGAAAAACTCCGGGCGAGTTTTTCTTCTGTGTACAAAGTGAGTGCAGTGAGTTATTGAATATCACTTTGCATTTTCGCTCATTACTTGGCCATGCAATGTCCATTTGACTTAAAATTTTCACACAATACCCTGTGGACATATGAGATAACAATAATATACATTGCATCAACCATTCATCACTTTTTGCACATGTCAACAAAGTTACTAGATCCCTTTAACAATTATTATAAGATCGAGTTTGCTAAGTGGGTTACAGAATTTATCCTTTGAAAGTGGTCGTATCCAACATGTTCAAGGAGAATTGGTGACACTTGGAAAGGGGAGGTAAATATAAGAAGACGATGGTAATGATGATGATGATGATGATGATGATGATGATGATGATGATGATGAGGATGATGAGGATGATGAGGATGATGAGGAGGAGGAGGATTACGAGTATGCCGATAATGATGATGATGGTGATGATGATGATGATGATGATGATGATGATGATGATGATGATGATGATGATGACGATGATGACGATGATGATGATGATAACGAAGAGAAAGATTATAATTATGTACAAGAAAGGGTTGCATTATAAGGTATAACTCTTTTCATTACACATATTAACGTCTTTGCAATTGCCAGCAATTGCTAGCAAATTATTCCATGAAACAATGAAGTAGAGTGCAATTCATCCATTACTAAATTGTTAGCTGCCTCTCTATATATTTCGTCCTCCCTCTGCGAAAAGAAGAGATCCTTTAATATTAGATATCGATAATTTACTTGAAACCGTTAGCGGACATATGGGCAGACATACATGGAGTCAACAATCCGTGCTACTTAAAGCGTGTAATAAGTAGAATCAGAAAGAATCACAATGGGCATGTAGATAAAGCGAGAGAAAAGGAGAAAATGGGAGAGATTAGAGGAAACGTTAGCCGCGTAGAGTATTATTATTTGTAACTGAAATGAAGGCGCGTAAAAGGGGCCAACTATAGGAGAAAAAAAACGTTGACAAGAGAGAGAGAGAGAGGGAGAGAGTAAGAGAAAATATGGAGTGGTAAACTAAGGAACAGAGAGACAAACATATCAGGATACGGATAGGAGAGGAGAGGAGAGAAGAGGGGTGACATGGTGGCACTCTGCACCCAACTGTTTTTACTAGGGTACTACCTCAATGAGAATATTCCGTTATGCAATCTACTGAAGATGTGGACATACCTCTATTCTCTATTCATTTTTACATCATCACGATCACATCATCACCATCACCACCAATATATATCCAGCAGCAGCAGCAGCAGCAGCAGCAGCAGCAGCAGCAACAGCAGCAGCAGACACAGTAGCAGCGTCAGTAATCTAAGCAACAGCAGCAGCAACATCAGCAGCAGCATTATCAGCAGCAGTAATATCAGCAACAGCAGCAGCATCAACAATATGATCCAGTAGCAGCAGTAGTAACATCATCAGCAGCAGCAGCAAGAACAGTAGTAACATCCTCAGCAGCAGCAGCAGTAACATCAGCAGCAGCAGCAAAAACATCGTCATCATCTCAATCTTCTTCATCGTCATCACCAACAACAAACAATCACATCATTATCTTCCTCTTCTTCTTCTTCTTCTTCTTACCTCTATGGTGTATCTTAGGACTACGTTCTTGCTCTCGATGGAAGATGGCACGATGGGAATCTGAAGCATGCGAGCAGTCTGTAGCGAGTATTCCTGTTCGGGTAGGACGCACGGGCTGCTGTAGGCCAGGATCTCGTACGAACCCGCCTTAGTTACTCTCTTGGGGACGTCCGTCCGAAATTTTACGTGCTGTGTAAAAAAGTGAACAACAAGTTCGGGTTTAGATGGTTATAAATGATAACGAAAAGACATGTTTCTCTCTATTGTATTATCAGTTGAATCTGGATGACTGGTTCGGATAGGACGCACGGGCTGCTGTAGGCCAGGATCTCATACGAACCAGCCTTGGTCACCCGCTTGGGGACGTCCGTCAAGAATGTCACATACTGTGTTTTTAAGAAAAGTTCAATACATATTGGGATAAATCGTTGATAAAATGAGTCGTTTCCGTCTTTGTTTGATTTTACTCCTTAGTTAAGTATAACATGGTTCCAGACCGGCACAATTATTGAAAGGGTTCCTGAGAACATGAGGTTTCGGGGTGATGAGGTATGTTGCCCGAATAACATTTTTCCTGATTTCCATCCGACAAGCAGAAACATGG
This sequence comes from Echinarachnius parma, assembly GCA_037951105.1. Classification (NCBI taxonomy): domain Eukaryota; kingdom Metazoa; phylum Echinodermata; class Echinoidea; order Clypeasteroida; family Echinarachniidae; genus Echinarachnius; species Echinarachnius parma. The sequence goes on from JBAMJV010002419.1 coordinate 27,095, forward strand.
CTCATTTTTCAAATATTTAAAATATTTCTAGTCAGGTTCCTGTATGTTAGAATCTAATTAAATACCGATGACATTTTACAATATTCTAAGAGTTGTATTATTCTCTTCTTTACTAAATTTGGGAAAGGTATGTGAAAAGTAGACGCTTTTAAATGCTATACATAGTATCTAACAAAAAAGTGGGATATGCCTTTTGTTAAATATCACACATATGGTATGTACACATACCTGTAGAAATTTGACCCCTAGTCGCATGACCTTGTCCGAGTTGTTCTCCAGCCTGGTCTTGATGTTGACGTACTCTCCCGAGCAGTACGCGTTTCGCTGCATCTCCGCCTTCAATGCGATGGGCCCGCTGGAACGGCAGCAGCAGCGGAGCAGCGTTTTCCGGTCAGACGCGTGGAGCGTTTTCTGTCAAAAAAGTTAAACAGAACAACAACAATTATCATACTACAACATTTAAAATACCTAAATGTAATTAATTATCTTATTAGCCACATTTGGCATGTTTGGGTTGTTGATGGTCTCTTTTTGTTCATGTTATTTTTTCTTGTCAATTAAAAAAATGGATGGATAACATTAGGCCATACACCTCAGATGACATCATGGTCATCGTCATCATCATCATCATCATGACCATGATTCGATTCATAAACATAATGATCATCATCATCATCATCTTCATCATCATCTTCATCATCATCATCATCATCATCATCATCATCATCATCATCATCATCTTCATCATCATCATCATCATCATCATCATCATCATCATCATCATCATCATCATCAACATCATCATCATCATCATCATCATCATCGCCATCATATACATCATCGTCATCGTCGTCGTTGTAATCGCCACTGCCGTATGTTGTATTTATACCTGGTATTTCGGAAGGTTGCAGTTGACCTCCGACCCGATGAAGGAGAAGTAGCGCTCGGCCACGGGGTCGACCGCCCACGAGATGTCCATGTTGGCGTGGACGAGGTAGCGCACGTAGGCGAGACCGCCGCACTCGAGCGAGCACGGGAGCCCGGGTTTGGTGGGCAGCTTGAACTGGAAGGGGAACGAATAGCTTCCGGCGGTCAGAAGCGGGATCTCCGTTTTGTCTTCCGGTTCTAAATAGTAGCAAAAATAAAATAACATTATGTTGACATGCCAGTGTGACGTCATCATCTCTTGTATTTCGCGTATGAATTGTTAGCATCGCGCGCATAATGCGCAAACTTTGATAAAAAATACTTCAAGCATGGAAAAATAACACCTGCAATCGATAGCATATCTTTCTTATTTTTGCCATAGGTCTAATAAAACGAAAATCCCCTGTATAGATATATCGTGTCTCTGCATTATGAGACATTTCGCTCTTCCCTGTTGCAAACTGAATTATATTAAAATCACGTGACAGTACGTGTGAAGCCAATCAGAGACTCGTATTTGACTAAGCGATATAACATTATTGCACTTAAGCCGCACGCGGCGTGTGCACATGGCGCCTCCCTGTCAGCTCTTTGAAAAGCGCCCTTTGACAATTATGACGACGCTGTCTCTTTAAATTAGTCAGAAACGTTATGATATACATTATATTAATGTTATACGTTTTGTTTATACTCAACCATATCAACACATAACATAATTCAAGGTTGTGATTCACAGCGTGTTCACACACAAACATTTTCATCCCTTAATCATGACTAAAGAATCATGACTAACGATACGACGTATCGTTAATCATGATTAAATCAAACCTGCTCTACGTTCACACACACAGAGCATAGATCGCACAACAGCTGGTTTCCAGGTGGCGCCGAACCCCCCGAACATCGTATAAGTGCGCAGTTTGCTACTGCGCAGTGTGTTCAGAGGTCAGGTCTCCCTGTGCACGCGAACCGCGAACGTTCACGTTAAGCCACGCCCAGTTAGTCATGATTAGCGAGTTACGGTCGTTCACACACGGAATAAGCGTGATTCTATAGTCAGCTCTCGTACGAAACGACGATAAAACCCGTGTTTCGTTAGTCATGACTAACGATACGTCGTTTCGTTAGTAAGCGTTCAGACACAGGCATTTGTAATGAGAAGCTGATTCTATAGTCAGCTGCTGATTCTTTAGTCATGATTAAGGGATGAAAATCCCCGTGTTCACACACAAACAAATTCATCCCTTAATCATCTCTATAGAATCATCACTAGCGATACGACGTTTCTTTAGTGATGATTAAATCAAACCTGGTATATGTTCACACGCACAGAGCATATATCGAACAACATCTGTTTTCCAGGTGGTGCCGAACCGGCCCGAACATCGTATAAGTGCGCAGTTTGCTACTGCGCAGTGTGCTGTCATTTTTTCTGTCTGCGCTCTCTCTCTGCAGCTGTGCGAGCGAACGTTCGCATTAAGCCACGCCCACTTAGTCATGATTAGCCAGTTACGGTTGTTCACACACGGAATAAGCGTGATTCTATAGTCAGCTCTCGTACGAAACGACGATAAAACCAGCGTATCGCTAGTCATCTCTAGCGATACGTCGTTTCGTTAGTAAGCGTTCAGACACACGAATTTTTAATGGGAAGCTGATTCTATAGTCAGCTGCTGATTCTTTAGTCATGATTAAGGGCTGAAAATTGTGTGTGTGAACAAGGGGCATGTTGTGTGTGAACATGGGGCGAGCCTACAAAAATTAAAATAACCGCGATAATATCCGATTCTGTTATGAAAATAATGACACATGAGCAATTGTTTCATCTCTCAAACGTCATAGTTATGCATCAAAGTCATATTATAAATGTTTGTTGACAGTTACTAAAAAGACAGTAGGTTCGTGTAATTCTCAACCTCAAGCTCCACTTGGGGCAAATCGATCGTCTCTCATGCACAATCAAAAACAAATTAATCTTTCTGCAGAATTATAACTCTTCATTATGTTTGTCTGTTCACCTTCATCCAAATCCAAATCCTTGGCTGTATGCATTTCGACGCTCCCCAAGAGTGAGTAAACAAAGTTATAAACGCAAACAAGACAGTATTTTCGCGCTGTTAACCCACTCCATACTAATTTAGATTTCGCACTGTGTAATTCGATTCAATGGTGCAATGGGTTGAGCCATGAGTTAATGTAGTTCTTTCCCATGATTCAAATTTGTGAGTAAACCCGAACATAAAGTCTTTTCGCGCCCTATGTATTATACTAGACTGTGCGCCATCTGTATAATTAATCCATAGTCATAGTACAGGTCCTCGTACGTCATGGGCCCGGTGTCACGCTAAATCCATACGCACTGCGAAATCCGTACGCAGTCGCAAATACGCATGCGCACCTGTGGGAAAATTGCCTGCAAAATTCGTTCCCATTCATGCCATTTGTAATAAAGCATGCAAAATCCCTCCTTGAGGCTCCTTGCAGCACAAAGTGTTGTCAAAACCCGACGGTGGATTAAGAAAATCCATTCACGCCATTTACAAATTTGATAAAACATGTGTCAATTTGTTATTTGAATGAAATTGCGGCGTAATAATGGACACGATTTTCGCAAGACACGCACCATATATAGGCATAACTGTCTAAGCGCATGCGCATTTGCGACTGGGTACGGATTTCGCAGGTCACGGATATAGCACCACACCGGCCCGTTGCAGAAAGAGGGACAATCGATTGATTGTATAAATCAGACTGAGCATTTGCGCGTTTCAACCAATCAGTTTTGCGCATTTTAGAACACACGATCTGACTTGCAATTAATTGTAACTTACAATCGAATGTATCTCTTTCTGCAACTGCATGGCCCATGGTTAGATTTATGCCGTGGATATAGGCTACTCAGGTGCGTAACTATACGGGGGGCATAATAAAAAACGAATGTAAAAAAACAATACAAATATGAAGGGAAAACCTCTCTGAAAAAAGTAAAGAAATAATAATACATGGTGTACCCACCAGCCCCCCCCCCCCCCCCCCCCCCCATAATTTACGTGATCCCACAATATTTAAAGTCTTACCACGCTACGTCACTGATATACATTTCCCGATGGTCACACGGACCTGAATAGTTTAGTTGCCATGGTAACCCCCTATATATCGTCCTCGGGCGAAATGGGTAAACATGTTGATAACCTTTTCTGAGGTGATAATTATTATCATACAATATCTATAATCAGTACGGTGGCAGTGCAGTGTCATAGGCTCAGGAGGCGGGGGCTTGGATGCTGCGGTATCCCCCCCCCCCCCCCCCCACCCACCCCTGGAGTTGTGAAAACGTACTTATTCGGATGAAATCATATAATATTTGTTATTTTGAACTGAACCATTGAAAACATGTCATTTTCGGGCATCAAACAGCCAAGGATCTTCTTTTTTCTTCTTTTTTTTGGCCGAGTTCGGACTGTTCCGGGACCGTGAATATAAATATAATGGGGCGACACTATGTAGTTCTATGTAGTTCTAAAAGAAGGTTCCCTTTATGTTTTAGTGTTGTTGTCAAATTTGTACCATGCCCCATGCTCACCCCCCCCCCCCCCCGCAAAGCTTCGCCACTACAGAGTGGCGTAATAAACATAATATGACGGATCCAGAGAACCCCCACCCCACCCTAGTGTGGAGCCCCCAAATGAAAATGATTAAAACCTAAACATAGCTCTTTATCGTATGCTGATGTATTTGACCAGTTTGTCATCCCGTGTAAATTACCCCCCCCCCCCCCCCTCCCCCCACATTTCGCATCCATTACGCCCCGCCCCCATCCCGATTGTTCGAAATCCATGCTACGCTTTGTTGTTATATATTAGGCGAAGCATGTAAACATGATCATAATAGTAATAATAATACTGCAGGGATTTGAGATAATACTCAAATGCTTATTAGGCTTATACGCTTATAATTACGAAAAAGTAAACACGAAAACATTGCATGCAGGGGAATAATAATTCTATAACCGCGGTTATATTGCCTCGGATGCAATGCTCCCAAGGGCAAGGGAGTATGAAAAGCACGCCACTTGCGTGTGAACGGACTGCGAATGTGTGTCTGATGACCGGCCCGAGGTATATAATTCATCTGAAGCGCTTATATTGAATTCTATCATGTCCACAGTGCTTAACAATATTAATTCAAGAGGTCTGTTTCTCTTCTATGATGTATTACGTGTAATTTTACAGCAGTTATAATTAGACATTGTTTTGTAGTTTGTAATAGGGCACAATTCAATAATAAATAAATTTAATTTAAACAAAAGTTGAATTGTATGTTCACATAGTATAAAACATAATATATAAGGGGGGAATCGGTGTATTGAGTATTGAAATACATAACTTCATGTACCCCCAATAATTCACCCGCCCCCCTACCCTCCAGCCCCCCCCCCCCCCCCCAAGAAATTGACCGTACCAGTTTCTTCTGCAGCAGCCAAAACCAAAAAAAAAAGAGATAGATTTCAAATCGGAATGATTAAAGGGGACCACCAGGCGGCAAAGAACAACACATTATTATATGTTTTGGTACCGTTTTGTGATATCAAATAGATACCCAACATTTTGCAAAGGGTTGTGTAATTTATAAACAAAGCAATTAATTTCCACCACTTACGGAACCACTGCTATTTCCTGGTTCCATACGGGCCAACCATTTGCGAGTTCGCCAATGCTATTCACGCGCACGTTTGTAAACAATAGATTCCCGGGCGATTCGTTCGCTCTGCACACGTTGCAATTCACCGCACACATAGCAGTCTGCGTAATTCAGACCGCGTGAACGCATGCTTTACAATGGTGATGCGTTCCAATTATTTTTTTCTTTCTGGAAACATATTTTTGTGAACTTGTTGATGGAATGGAATACTAAAGATGTTACCTTTCTTTAATAAGAATATTCTTTTTGGGTGGTGGTACCCTTTAATTACTTCCAACCGAGACTATGTGATAACGGCAATAGATTGTGATACGATCTTTCCGCACAAGCTGCTGTAGATTAATACACTCTCATGGGATACAGTATACACGTCATTCATTACATCCGAGAAAGCAGGTCAGTTCTATATAGAATAGCCTACACCTAAATGCTGAAATTATGAATTATTCACGATGAACAGATTACGAACTGAATTCCAAAAGTCACTAAATCGATAAATAGCTGCTCCCCTCATCCGGATACTAATTTAGAGTTAAGCTTACTAAACCGATGTTTTGGCTAAGGTAAGATTGTTTTTTTGTTTTTTTAATATTAAATTGCTCTTCAATAATATTGTGGTCGGAGCAATTGTCGTCATGGAACAATTTTGTAAACATTTATTAACCCCCAAACGGCAAAAAGCTCAGTCAATGCGCCCCTCCTTCGCTTATACACTCTTAAAACGCTGTATAAACAAATTCAACAACTTGTTGAAAACATTCAACAACCCCAGTTGTTTAAAGTTTGCACAACTGTTGTTTTAGTTTTTTCTACAACTGTTGTTTAGAATAAATTGTAAACAACCATGTTGTTGAAATAGCAAATACAAAAATTATTGTACTATAAAACGGCAAAGTCGGAATCGAACCGGGGATATTTGGGTTATAACACTAACACGATACCGTCTGCGCTAACTCGCTTCGCTTGGTTTGCGGTGGGACAAAAGGGGTTTTGTCGCGATGATTTCGCGGTCGAAACTATCACGTGAATTAACACGTTTCAACAACGCTTGAACAATGGCTGCTTTACACAACCCTTCTTTGTACATCTAATCATGCTACACCTAAAGTTGTATAAAAAGATTCAACAACCATTTTTTACACAACGTTTTTTTACACAGCGTTTTAACAGTGTATGGTTAAGTACCTACTAAACCAAGGTTTGGGCTAGGTAAGAATTCGTTGTATTATTTATCACTTCAATTGTCGTCGGAGCAATAGTCGCAAAACCGTGTTTTTTGTGTTTTTTTCACTTACCGATTCCCCAAACCGTCTTCCTCTCGATAAAGAGCTGCTCCCCTCCCCGATAAGAAGAGCTTCTCTTGCCGCTAGCTGCCGACGAGTGTCGCTCCCTCCACTGGGTCCGGATCTCGCCCTTCACCGCCACTCGAATACCTGAGAAAGTGACGATTATAACAAGATGGTATAAGTATATAAGTATGACAAGAATTACAGGTGCTATGTGAGGCTGTTGCATGTGTCATGGAAAGATAAAAAGACTAATGTGTGGGTTCTGGACAAGATAGGAAAGAAAACTAAATATTTTTGACACATTGTTATTGGAGATCTGAAGGTGTTGAGAAGCAAATACTGCAAGGAGCAGTCGAAGGAAAACGGCCCGGGGTAGAGGTCGTCCACCATTATCTTGGACTGATGATATCAAGAGAGTGTCTGGACAAGGAATGAAATGTGCAACACAAATGGCAGGTGAAACAGTTGAACAGTTGCATTGCGTGCTCTCGTGAAGACCACAGAAGCGCTCTACAGCCATGACAGCGCCACCTGAAGTTGATAAGTATTCGTTTGTCATTATTTCATCACTTCATGTCAGTTTCATTGCATTATGATATCCTAGTTGCTGAACAGTTTCCCCCCTCTGTATAATGAGTTTATATCGCCGATATATATGCTGCGAAGAGAGTGCCGCTCCAGCCAATTATGGGTTCGAATCTCGCTCTTTACCGCCACTCTATAATATATCCGATGATTAATTGAAAGTTGATGCAATCATGTCTTTGTTTGTGAGTATTTTATCAATTATAACCATCAATAATATTTCAAAGTTGTTCGTCTCATTTAATCTATTATGGCTAGTTGCCAAATATTACTGCGCTCTCGCTACTGGATTTGAATATCAAACTTCACCACGACTCGAATATCTGAAAATATTATAAATGTAAACGTTGATAATATATATCATAACGTTTTGATTTGTCAGTATCGTATCACTTTATAACAAAATGTATTGCGTTGTCATTATCTCACGATTATAGTTGCAGAGTTGTTGAAAGATTTGTAATCCTTCGATATATCTTTCTGCTCGCTGGCAAATAATATTTATGCATAATTATCACCTTCGCCGTTTCCATTTAAATCGTCAAACTTGCGATTATAAATCAGAAAGAATAAAGAACTTGTTCATATCATCTGTAGTGTACCAAGTTGTATCATGATATACTTAACTTTTGCAATGTTTCCATTTTACATATTCCAACTTGCGATTATACATCACATAATTGAAATATCAATGACTAGAATAGTCTTGCTCTCATATAATAATGATTTCACAATAGGTATTCAGCTGATAGGTACAAATGACAAAATATTATAATGAATTAATTGCTTGGTGATTAATAACTTAGAACAGTTCCAATTATGAATGATTAGCAATTATGCTCAATGATTTGATATTTTGTTCTTTGTGTAGTGTAGCTTTGTTATAGTGATTTACTTTTGTAAATTTTGTACTTAACATTAATGTTCCAATTCATTTAAATGCGAATGTAACAATTGCTATATTATATTATTTATATGTTCTGATGCTCAATGTACACTGATCCTTTCAGCACTGCTGCTGATCAGTTTGAAATGTATACCAAAATAAATAAATAAATAAATAAATAAATAAATAATATATAGATGGTGAACTGTACCGAATATGTAACGTTTTCACAATCCTAATATTTTTTCGTATTATTATATATTATCTTCTGCAATTTTCCATTTGAACTCGTCGAACTTGTGACTATAAAATAATCAGACGATGTATGATAAATAATTAATCGTGGAGCTTGTTAATGTCTATGTCAACCTAATAAAACACACACTGCCAAAACGAGGGTGTTAAATTAACACCACTAGTATCTATATTGGTCCACACTAGCCTGGTGTAGACCAACATAGATACCAGTGGTGTTAATTTAACACCCATTTAACACCCTCGTGTTTGCAATGCACACTCTCTCCACATTATTAGTAAACACGAACTTAGGATGAATATTTTGAACGGTTTATACAGATTTGTAATTAGATCGTCACGATACGGTACCACACCCATGCAAGTTACCATGGCAATTGGAAAGAGCTGGGGTGAAATAAAATGATGATGGCTTTAGCCAGTGCCAACCCAGACCAACTGCAGGGGCGAGCGGGAGGGGGCGGGGGTAGACCGCTGGCGTAGTGTAGTAGTAGTGATGGGGGGGGGGGGGGGGGGGCACACCTTATGTATTTTTCCTTTTTTCAAAAATGATCCCCTTATTCGTTATTGCTTATTTTTTCTTCAAATTATTGGGGGCACAGGCCATCTCGTCCCCCCCCCCCCAATCCCCGTAGATACGCCACTGCATCTAATGGCACTAAAGTAACCAATTATGCCGAAAATGAAAATAACATTTCTGTCTCAAGTTAGGAATTGGTTCAATCCTCATCATGGGATTACTATACAATCATAAAATACAAAACAAGAATTAATTTTCTTTAAAAAAAAACACCTTTGAACATGTAATGAATAATGTTAAGTATGTTTATAATCCAGACCATAATACACACACATGAATAATGAGCTTCATTCATTTGACGAAATCCAACAGATTTATACACAAAAGCCAACACGGTCTGGCTCTAACGAAATTGATATAAATTAAGCGCTCGAATAAAATATATTTAACAAAGTAGTGATTATCGGTAAGATTAATTCACCAAATAGAATTTACAGCCATACATCGCTAGCTTTATCAGGTTTATCTACCTTCTAGTTAAAAGTTCCAATCTGGCATCGTACGTGATTTTTATATGCCTTTTCCCCACGGGGATAGGAAAATCACACAGGGGTAAAACAAAACAAAAAAACTATCCCTTTACCCCCCCCCCCCCCCCCCCCCCCTTACCCTTGCCCATACCCACTGGCGTAAATCTGTTCGGAAAGCACAATGCATTGGGGGGTCGAGCAATTGTTCACAAACCGTTTGTGAACAATTGCTCGACCCCCCAATGCATTGTGTTTTCCGAACAGATTTACGCCAGTGCCCTAACCCCTTATACTTACTCCGCTATCCTCAACAAGACACTGTAATCTGGTGTGTGAGCATAGTGGGTGTATATTATGATCCTAATGGATTCGCGCTTTTACCTGGACACGCGGGCATTGTTACCCCGCACTCATATCGTGTATATCATGGTCAAAGCTGTATACAGCTCCTGTCACATTAATTTAATGATACACACGATGATTTTGTCGTACAAAATATACATGTTTCTGTCGTGGGTACATTTCGTATGAAATGAGAATTGTCGTGGTAAAGTGGAAGTGGTCAATATTACAGTTTAGACAGATACAGGCAGAGAAGTCAGAAAATGTCGTGGTTATATCGCAGGTTTATCGTACGAGTCAAAATTGTTGGCATTCATAACATTTCATTTTTCTTACGAATATCGTACGATTTTCGTAAGGTGTTATCGCGATACCAATAGGACGAACATTTCGTGGATATGTCGTGGCAGAAATAGGGTATAATCCGAATTTCAAGCCACGACAGATTTTTGTCGCACGACACCCGTTTCTTCGTACGACAAATCACTGTCGTATACAACATAGCAAAACAATGAGGGGACACCCCCCTCCCACACCTTCCCCCCGCTCAGTCACTTCGCTCCCTCACAATGTCTCACTTTCACCATTGGCAACCCTGTGAGTATGATTGGGCATGAGCCCCTACACAAACAAATCTTGAGCCCCCTTAGGTCTTTGCCCCCCCCCCCCCCCTCGTATTGCTTAATTTTCCTTTTACATCATCTCAGTTTCAACATGAATAGTAATTATGACGACATGTTGATAAGTGTTTGGTACAATTATTTTTCCTGGAAATTGAAATATATAGCGCGAGGAAGGTCGGAACCCGTATACATCAAGATAAACACACACATATGTATCATTTTTCGTTTTATATCCAATACACTTCAAAGCCCAGGGTGAAATTCCCATTGTATTGACTATATTACCAATTGAAATCAATTGGTAATCAGGATTACCCAATTGAAAATTACCAATTGAAGTCAATTGGTAATCGAAGTGTATGGAAAATATAACAATTACCAATTGAAATCAATGGGTACCCATTGAAACCAATGTCAATGGGTACCAATTGAATTCAGTTTCAATGGGTACCAATTAGAATTGTAATGGGTACCAATTGGCTTTAATGGGTACCCATTGAATTCATTGTGTACCAATTGGAATTTTAACTGGAATTTCGTCCTGGGAGGGATGATGCAGTATTGGTCAAACATAATTTTAATAACTAAAACTTGCAAATTACGATTAAAAACTATCCGTAATAGTTCATTGATGCTTGAAAGGAAGTATTTACGCGGTTCAGTTACAGGGCTGTTTTCATTCAAAATGCAGCTGTTAACACAAGAGGGCGCCCTCCAGACACCACAAGTTTCAAGCATGTTTTTATCAACAAATTTGAATGTGATTTTTGGTTAAAATAATGATTAAATAGAGAGTTCATCACGAACAATTTTTAAACCATTTCGGTAGATTTTCAAAAAGGTGGAGCATTTTTACATATTTTTTGAATATTGAATAAAAGTTGGTCCCCCAAATTTATTCCAATCTGATGGATCTCATGGATATTTCAGCTTATGGATATTTCAGCTGTTTGTGAACCGATTTTGATCAAATAAAGTTGATTCTGTCATTAAAATTGTTTGCTCTTTCAATTGTTACACTCAGTTTTCCATTACCTCACAAAAATGTATTTATTTAAGTGCCCTTGAACCAAAACTGAACTATACACATGAACACAAATCAACACACATCAATAACGCATTTACTCATACACACACCACAAGCAGCTAAAATTACTACTTATTATTAGCAAATATAAACACGGATGAATGCAAAATAGTATAAACTCATTTTTAATATTAGAGTGAATACATTTCCTTTTTTAAATGAAAAAAACAAACTGAAAAGCGTACTATAAACGAACACACACACACACACATATTATCACAAATCAATATTATGTCATTATAAATCACGCACTAAATGATACAAAAACACACGGTAAGCACGCTTAAGGCACTAAGTAAGTTTTTCATCCGCATAAGTATTAGTAAGCAAGTATACACGGATGAGTGCCAAAATGAAATCTTTTATTCCGGGGAATTGAAATACGAGGCAGTATGAAGTGCTAGCTACTCACACATATTAACACAAATCAATAGAATGTCATAATAAATCACGCACCTAATGATACAAAAACACACGCTATGCACGCTAAGAGCACTAAGTAAGTTTTTCATCCGCATACTTATTAGTAAGCAAGTATACACGGATGAGTGCCAAAATAAAAATTGTTATTCCGGGGAATTAAAATACGAGGCAGTATGAAGTGCTAGCTACAGTGGTGCAACTATAATATTGTGGAAGAGGAAATGGGGCAATTGGCCTCTTTAGATACCCCCCCCCCCTCCAGACTTGTGGTTTGGAATAAATAAAAAAAAACAGTATAAATAGGATATGGTTGAAACTTGAAATATTGCCCCCCCCCCCCCCCACGACGGCCCTTATTTGGCGCTCACTACGCCACTGAATATAACAACGAGGGAGAACACCCCCCCCCCTCCCTCCCCACCCCCACCCCTTTAACTAATTTGCCATCCGACCGTTCCACGAGGACTGGAGGAGACAAATCCGTTTCCATGGTAACCACCCACTCAAGTGCAGTATTTATTAGAGGGCAAACGATGATGATAAAATACAATAATATGGCCTGCTATATAATATGCGAGCATCGCATCGTATCGCCGAAATTCAAAGGGAGAGACATTTCATGCCTCGGTCGTTGTATGCAAACAAATATACAGATATAATAGAGAGGGGAAAAGGGAGACATGTAGATGACACGTGATACGAAGCTCATCCTCTCGTGCAAGCCCGTATTTTGGTTAGTGGCGTAGCTAAGGGGAGAACGGAGGGGGCGACACTCATTCCCCCCCCCCCCTCCCCTGCCTGAGAGAATGCTTGCTCCCCATGCTCCCTCCGCAAACAATGTTTGTGGGCCTTAAAGGGATGCCTGTAAAGTGTCTAACTCCACGAAAATTACTTGGAGCTTCCTCGTTTCTCTTATACCGTGTTGTTGAAGAATAAAATAGGGTTAGATTTTGTTCAAATGCCCCTTTAGTATGACGATATCTATCATTCAGCTCAAGAGCGTTAATGAACGGTCATAAACCTCATACACGTCGTTCAGTAATTCGTTGTAAAAGCTGACGCATAAAAGCTGAAGTCTCAAATATCATTTTGACGTAAATAAATAGTACATTACTGCACTGTAAGAAGCTCATGCCTTCATCATGTTCATGCTAGCCCGTACTATGAACGGGGGCGCAACCTCCCCCCCCCCCCCCCCCCTCCCCCCCCCCCCCCCCCCCCCCCCCAATTACAGATTCCCACCATTTTGAATGATTCGGCATAAATCCCGTAAACTATATATTCGAATAATCATTTCTGTAACATATTGTAAGTACGTTGTAAATTACAATATAACAATATTTGAAATCTTGTTGGGATAATAAAAAATATTGTGAGCCGACTGGCCACGACTAGCAGGCTTCGCTATTGATGGTCCTGTTTTAAAGGGAGAGATCCACTTTTGCAAGCCAAAATTCAAAAGTTGCGAGGTTATTGTCTTATATGAAAGGAAATGTCATTTAATAGCATGCCTGAAAAAATTAGGGCTTGAAATCTCTTTTTCGTGGAGTTATAGACCTAAAACTGAATAAACTGAGGGACGTCGGTTAATTATGTACATACGTATTTTTGGCCGGTGAGTAAGTTCGTACATAGATTTCACGGAGCGCCAGATCGGTATGCATGACCCCTACGTGACCCCCGCTGGCTACGTGAGCCGCGCATAAGTACTAATGTGTGAGCGTTTACCAAGCAATATACCCAAACTTCGCTTAAACTGACTACATGTAATTATATATTCTTTCTTTTTGAGATCTTTTTCCGTGACATACGTTAACAAATGTCGGCTTCACAATACCTTTACGAGAATTAGTACTATATTGTTGTAATATTATGCTAAATCAGTTGAACTCCTTTATTGACCGATATATAGTTTAAATGGAGGGACGCATTCGTTTTTCATTCGTAGAATCCAAATTAGAGGGCTGTTCGCTCTGATTTTTTTTTGCGTGTTACATTGATCCCTATCCGTCAACTGAAAGCTGTTCAGACGTTTTGTAAAAGTGGATCTGTCCCTGAATAATATTATATCAATTGTGATTGATATATTTGTAAACGATATTGTTGTTTGGGTGATGGTATATCATGTGTGTGGTGGGTGTGTATGTGTGTTATTGTGTATGCACATACACAGTACAGGCCTATAGAAAGTGTGTATGTGTGCATGCCAACAAATGTCTCTGGACATAAACCGAATGGGATAAGTTCAGACACAATCTAGGTGAACAAATTATCATGCTTGAAAGCGCGGTTAATGATGGACCCATTTCATACAAAAGCATCAATTACCATGCTTAAACATCATGATGTCTCGCTTGTCGTGTATACATACATAATAATTGGGTTTAAATGTTTTCTCGCGTCAAACATGATACATCATCACAATTACCTACTCATCACTCCGTCTCAATTTAAAATAAATGAATACAAAATCCGTTTCGCTCTCTACAAATATTGATCTTTAAAGGGGACCACCAGGCAAAGAACAACACATTATTATATGTTTTGGTACCGTTTTGTGATATCAAATAGATACCCAACATTTTGCAAAGGGTTGTGTAATTCATAAACAAAGCAATTAATTTCCACCACTTACGGAACCACTGCTATTTCCTGGTTCCATACGGGCCAACCATTTGCGAGTGCGCCAATGCAGCTATTCACGCGCACGTTTGTAAATAATAGATTCCCGGGCGATTCGTTCGCTCTGCACACGTTGCAATTCACCACACACATAGCAGTCTGCGTAATTCAGACCGCATGAACGCATGCTTTAGAATGGTGATGCGTTTCCAATTATATCTTTTTTTCTGGAAACATATTTGTGTGAACTTGTTGATGGAATGGAATACTAAAGATGTTACCTTTCTTCAATAAGAATATAATTTTTTGGGTGGTGGTACCCTTTAACTATCCTCTTATCTCACCTTGAAATAAACGAAGCACAATATAAACCTCCAAAACCATCTTTTCACGCTTTTTGTTCTTCTTTCATTTACGTCAAGCATTAATAACCCGGTAAAGAAATATAACCAAACCTGTGAATAGTGACCAAAACCGGGCTGGTTACAAGAAGTGTGGCCACTGTAGACATTTTACCGCTTTACATAATAACTATACGTAAACTGGCTCCATAATATTGTTTTTCTCTGCAGGGGATGAATTTTCGTGGCCACTATAGGCACGTTGGCTGCTATAGACAGTTGGTCACTATAGGCACGTTGGCTGCTATAGACAGTTGGTCACTTTATGCACGTTGGCTGCTATAGACAGGTGGCCACTAAGGCAGGTTTGAATGTATTTCATTTCATGCAATAACACTTAACCTCATTTCCTTCTCAACTAATATCAATAATAATAGCCAGTGGCGGATCTACGGGGGGGGGGGGGGGTTAGGGGGTTTAACCCCCCCCCCCCCCCCCCCCTTGGGCTGCCAAGTGAAAATGTGATGTGGAAAACATCACTTACGGGAGTTCAAAATAGCAAAAAAATCGCCGCTTCGCGGCTTGTGGACGATGCTCCGCATCGTCATTGGTTAACCCCCCCCCCCCTTAGCAAAAAGCTAGATCCGCCCCTGATAGCTGCTATTTTTAGAGTTCAGTTTAAAGGGATAGTTGAGTTTTGGTAAAGAGAGTATATAGTTTTGGTCAAATTGACTTTTTGTAACCAAAAACCTGCACCATTTCATAACAAACTAATATTTATAACTCCACCATGCTCAAAAGGAATAACAAATTACAAATGACTACGTAAAAAGCCTGTAATAATTTAAGAAAGAGCCGTTAAAACTCAAGAGGGCGCTATCTAAACACTCATTAGTTTTAACCAGTTTAAATAAAATATTGTGCATGTGATGTTTTGTTGAAATAGTGATTAGATAGAGAGATAATCAACAGCTATTTAAAAACCTCTTTTTGAAAAGAGGAAGCATTTTAAAAATTTCTTTGACGGCTGGTTCTAAATTATCAAATAATTGTGGGACCCCACAATTATTACAAATGGTTATGTTTATGGATATTTCTGCCACTTCTGAACCGATTTTGATCAAATAAAGTTTATTCTGCCATTAAAATTGTGTTCTCTTTCGAATTTGACACTCAGTTTTTCATTATCTCACAAAACAAAAATATGTTGTGTAACACCCTCTATACCAAAACTCAACTATCCCTTTAATTTGCCAATCGAGATTATACCCACATTAAAAAAAATTTAATTTTCTTAATTGCGTGTCCTTCGCGGCATCTTTTTATCATCTTCTATTATATTACACAATGCCTCTTGACTGTATATTTGTTCGTGGTTACCATGGTAAACGATGTACTTCATTAATTAAACTGGGAGGAGAATATAAACTTCGCTGTCTCAGCCAGCTTCGGGCAGATCAGGTCGCCAGGGGTAAATTAACTAAATTGTAAAATCAGGGGGTAAAATATTAAAATATGATAATGTAATACAATTTTGTGCATATTTGACACAGATATATATAGCCCAAATAGGTCAATAAATATAAATAGACAATTTCAGTTACAATGACTACCTGGTTCATATTTTCAGTATTGATCTAAAATGTATGTAATGATTACACTGACTATACATATACTATACGTTTGTAAAAAAAAAAGAAAAAAGAAAAAAAACCTTCATTATATTTTATTTGCCAAACTATGACTTGGATAGGAAAATAAATAAATAACATTAAATTTAAAAAAAAATTAAATATGTAATACAAATTGGAGGCGAAGTACTGTACATGAAATCGACTGGCAATGCAAAAACAAAGGTCTGTAATGTTGTTCCATGTAATAGTTTGATGTCACATATTCGATAGGAAATACATGACTTTTTTTTAGGAGAGCCATTATTTTCTCATGATTTGATCGATTCTACTCAAAATGTCAGAGAATGCTCCTAGTATTCGGCGTCTTATAGTACAACATTTTTTTAATCAAATGAAGCCCGAAGGAAAACGGATTCAGAACTAAACAGTTTCAAAGTTGTTATCCTTCAAATGTTTCCCAGGCCCCTATCACTCCCGTACTATGTTGCTTAATTTCATAACCACTATTTTGTACCTTTTTTAAAGTAAGTTATTGTTGTTAGAGGTGAAGACCTTGTTTTCTTTTTCTTTTTGTCTTTCTTTCTTTCTTTATTCTTTGCTCGCAGGTGAAAACAAAAGACATTAGCCACCCCTGTACCCCGACCATGCCGACATTAAAGGGACTTTAATAGTAACATTGTCCTAATCCTAACAATCCAGTTGGAATTCTAGCGGTTCCCTCATACCTTGTTGCATTCGTATTAACAATAAACATGATATAAAGCATGGGGCAGGTTTCGGTTTGTCAAATTTCCCTTTCGTTCAAAAGATATTTACGATTGAAGTGTTCAGATGTTGAATTATCCACTGGACCGCGAAAACCGTGTACGAAGTGAGTGCAATGAGTTAGTGAATATCACTTTTTTGCGTTTTTGCTCATTACTCGGCCATATAACGTCCATTTAACTTGACATTTTCACACAAGTGCACCCAGTGGACATATCATATAACAACAATATACATTGTATCAACCACTCATCACTTTTTGCGCATGTCAACAAAGTTACTAGATCCCTTTAAGGTGTACATGTACGTGCCTCCAATTGAGAATACATAATTCATAATGATGTAATTCTATTATCGCGCTCTAGTGATTTGATTGCGAGAACATTAATTTGGCTGACAACCTTTTATTGTCCGCACGACTGGGTGTAGTATATTTATTCATACGCTCCAGCATTTATATGCAACATTATTATTTGGTTGCATTGAAAATGATTACATGGTTTTCATCCACATATATACATAATTTGCCTGCAAACCTTTTGTTGCCCGCACGACATGTTTGTTTTAATCATTTATAAGCTCCAGGTCTTATATACAACATTATTATTTGGTTGTATTTAAAATTATTACATGGTTATCACCCACACATTCCCCATATAAGTACATAATTTGCCTGCAAACCTTTTGTTGCCCGCACGACATGTTTTGTTTAAAGGGGTAGTTTAGTTTTGGTAGAGAGGGCGCTGCACATCACAATTTTGTTGTGAGGTAATGAAAAACTGAGTGTCGAATTTGAGAGAACATGCAATTTTAATGGCAGAATAAACTTTATTTGGTCAAAATCAGTCCAGAAACGGCTGAAATATCAATAAATATATATGATCTTATAATTATTTGGGGCCCAAATAATTAGATGAATTTTTCAAAAAATCCAAAAAATTCAAAAGCGTTTTTTAAATAGTTGTTGAGGATCTCTCTATTTAATCATGATTTCAATAAAACATCACATGCATAATTTTGTATGAAAAATGGTTAAAACCAGTGCCTTTTTAGAGAGCGCCCTCTTGTGTTTTAATGGCTCTTTTTGAATGATAATGGGCTTTTTACTTAGTCGTTTGTAATTTTGTATACCTTTCTAGCATGGTGGAGTTATAACTATTAGTTTATAATGTTACTGTCCAGGTTTGGTTACTAAAGTTCAGCCTTGCCAAAACTGTACTACCCCTTTAAATCATTTATAAGCTCCCGGACTTGTATGCAACATTATTATTTGGTTGCATTGAAAATTATTACATGGTTATCACCCACATAACCCATATACATAACATAATTTGCCTGCAAACCTAGCTTTCTAACCCACGCGGGTGGGCGTATTATCTAATGTACGAACCCAGGTTCATATCTCCAAGCCAAAATGAAACATTATTAATTCATTTTGCGAAGAAAACTAAAAGGTTAACAACCACTATAATATATACACAATTACACATCACCGTACACACTCACTTTGTTTTAACATTAATTTGCCTGCAACCTTTCTGTTAACATGATACGACCGGGTCTATTATACAATTTATAATCGATGGTCCAAAGCTACATGCTGTAATACCTACACCATTATTGGTTACGTAGAAATAAATAATGGTTAACTGGACCGAACCCCTTACACTACCAATACACACTCACTTTGGTGTTATGTTTAATAATTATCAACAGTATTTTGGACGTGGTGTGGCAAGATTGGTAGAGCGCGCGCTTTCCGATCGTGAGAACCCGAAATCGAACCCTGTGTAGGCCCACTGCGTTTGTTCTTCACCAAGACAATTAATCCACAACTGCTGCTCTCTACCCAGATGTGTAAATGGGTACCATGGTTGGGTGTTAATTAGCCTTAGCGCCATCATCAGTGGCAGCTCGGCTAGTATGCTCCTCGGGGAGTTGAGAAAGTACACAATATCATTGTGTGGGTTTGAAATGTACCTGATGACCATGCTGGGTAATAATAATTAAATGATTATTTAAGCGCTTAGAGGCTCTTTGCAATATGCGCTATATACAATATACATGTCTATTATTATTATTATTGTTTTGCATTCTACGCAGTAGCATTTGATAAAGACATTTATGAATCACATCAGAAATATGAAATTCAAATTTTAAGCAAACTACAAACAAAAATGGCGACAAAAAAACCCGAGTCAGGAAATTTCGGAGCAAACAGTACTCAGAATTATTATAAAAAATGATTGCACTGAAGTGACTACCCTGGGTATTGCAAATGCAATCACCATGTCCCGGATGTATAAGTAGATCAAGTTCTGTTTATGTACGTCAGCCAACCTTTCATGCCGATCTAATGTGCGCATGAAATCTAACGAGAGGACACGCGACCTTTGTATATAATTATGTAGGTGTTAAAAAAAAAAACACGTTGAAATTGTTTCTATTTTTACATTTTTGTGTCACTAACTTATTCAATAATGCAAAAGTACTGCCGAAAACTGCTTATCTACTATAGTAATGCCTGTGTATAGTAAAATGAGAGTCAATATAGGGCCTTAATTTTCGATCTTATAGCAGAATCTTCTTGAGAGGCTAAGTGACGATGATACATACAAAAAACACATATATATATATACCAGTGGCGGATCTACGGGGGGAGGGGGGGTTTAGGGGGTTTAACCCCCCCCCCCCCCCCCTTGGGCTGCCAAGTGAAAATGTGATGTGCATAGAAAAACGCCATCATGTGTCCAGACCCACACAGTATCCGCATCGTCATTGGGTCACCCCCCCCCCCCCCTTAGCAAAAAGCTAGATCCGCCCCTGTATACACACATATAAGTGCATATGTACACAACTAAGAAAGCGGCGGAGACATGGAACAATAAAGAGGCTGTGAGTGGCCAATCCGACTTGGCTGGGATTGGAGGGAATACGCACAAAGAAGATATTATGTGACATGGGACGAGGGACTTTGAGTGTGGTCTAATAGAGAAAGTGAAGGATATTGAAAGGTCGTGGATGGCAAATATAATATGTTTTTACCTGAAAATGACATGGTTTTGCCCGAATTGGCGGTGCCTTTTGCTCATATATATATATAGCGCCGTTATAGCCTACCCCCCCCCCCCTCAATCTTGCCTCATATACGCTTATATAGCTCCCCATCACCCCCTCTCGGTTAATATAACCCTTCTTTCCCGCCCCCCCCCCCCCCCCCCCGCCCCCCAACATACACACACACACACACACCCATCCACATCCCTTCACCTCCGTCCCTCCTTCTTCTGATGATATTTGAGACTCGACTAAAAAGTTCGTCCTTTGCCATTTTCATTTCTCTTCAATCTCCTATTATATATATTACCGTGAGTTTTTTTTTCTTTTCGTTTCGCTGTACGACATTGTGCCTGATTCCATCTCAAAATAGTATTCATAATGCCAAGGACTTTGTAACTAGCAGGACTCGGAAGGCATAGATCGATTTCAATTTTCCTCATATTGCCTCCTTTAAAGGGATCTAGTAACTTTGTTAAATGGAGTTTAATGGAGTTAAATGGACGTTATATGGCCTGGTAATGAGCAAAAAGCAAAGTGATATTCACTAAACTCATTGCACTCACTTTGTACACGGTTTTGACGGTCCAGTGGATAATTTAACATCTGAACACTTCAATCGTAAATATCTTTTTATAACGAAAGGAAAATTTGAAAAAACCGAAACCTGTCCCATGATTTTATTGTTAATACGAATACAACAAGGTATGAGGGAACCGCTAGAGTTCCAATTTGATTTTGAGGATTCGAAGTCCCTTTAACAGTCACGTTGAATTCATCTTGCCACTTCCGTACCAAAATCAATCTTATAATGATATCGCGAAACATTATTCACACTTTTTTTTGGGTCGATACACATTAACAAGACGTTTATGGAATTCTCCTCGCCACTCATACAGCCTCTTCTAACCACCAAACCTATAGCCACTCGAAAGACGGAAAAAAGAAGAATGGCTCATTTCTATTTCACCTCTCGCCTCTCTGAAATTAATAGCTATTTCACTACTTATGTTGCGCCACAAAAAAATCGGGAGAATCAAATACATCTCTATATATACCCAAGAGGTATGAAAAAAAAACTAAATTACAAAATGGATCATGCAATATCATTACATTGCATATCATGACGATCCATATCCATTTCCGGAACGTAATACATCTTTTTTGTGAGGTAGTTTTCATGTCTGAGATTTCTAGTTTGCATTATACACATATCAGGATGAATTAATAGAGTATTTGCCATCCACGACCTTTCGATATCGAGAAAGTGAATAAGCACATTTCCTTTAATTTCATTTCTTGACTCCTTCAAACGACAGCTTTCCCGTTAAAAAAAATAATGAATTTTGTCACGAAATAATATTTCATCTTGCAAGTAGAACAAGAAAAATATATAGAGAAGACAAAATTTCTCCAACAAAATGATATTGTAACTTGTGATCTAAAAATAAATTGTACATTTTAGTTCGGTTTCTTCACTTTTTGAATTTGGAGCATTTGTGAACAAATACATCCTGTCAAGAGATAATTTCCCTACTTTTATTTTGCAAGAACAAAAAATAAACAAATAAATGAGAGGAATTGAATACAACATTCATTTCATTTCTTAGAATTATCTCATACAATTGATCATTTTCCCGTGAGAAAATAAATCTTATGATCTTTGATTTCCATTAGAAATAAAAACAAACAAGAAATCGGGTAGACTTTCGGGAAGAAGATATCTCCACCTAAGTAAAGAATATTGTAACTTGCGATGTAAAAATAAATCATACATTCTAGTTCGGTTCTTGACTCTTTGAATTGGGAGCTGTATCTAACATGAGAATAAATAAATCTTGTCGATAGATAACTTCCTACTTTTCTTTAAAGAAAGAAATCAATAAATGAGAGGAATTGAAAACAAAATTCATGGCTTTTCAATTGGGACTTTACATAATGATGAAAACAAACATTTATTTCATGTATTTTATATCCTCTACAATTGATGGCTTTCCCGTGAGAAAATAAATTGTGTGTGGTAACTATTTCCATTAAAATATAAAAACAAGAAATCGGGTACGAAGACTTTCGGGAAGAATTACTCCACCCGAGAAAAGAATATTGTAACCATGGTAACTATATGAACAAATCAATCTTTATCGCCAGATACTTAAATGTACATTACCGATAAGAAATCTCTGTCGCATGATAAAAAGAATGGAGAGGAATTGAATTTCACAGTCTTTCGAGTCCTTTCAACCAAGACACGAAATTAAATGAAAAAACATTGCACCTCATTTCTTTTTTCCCTGAATTGATGGCTTCCGCATTTAAAAAAAAACGATATATTGTGTCGAAATAATGTCTATTATTTTCATAAAGAAAAACAGAACATCGGGAAAACAAAGTATATACTTCACCCAATGAAATATTATTGTAATGAATTGTGGTGTATACAAATAAATGATACATTGCATTTCACTAAAAAAATGATTGACTCCTTGAACTGTGAGCTTTATCGGCATGATTTTGAACGAATCAACCTTTCTCGCCAGATAATGTCCTTATCTATATACTTGTATTTCGCCCATGCACAAGAGAGGAGTTAGAGCGGGAGTCGAATGTGACATGTTCATGCCCCCACAAGTCTTTTCAATCGAGCTATATGAAAAGAAAGGAGACACATTTCATCCGCGGGTATAATTTCATCACTGTGATAATGATAGCCGTGCAAAATAGCGCCTTCTATGATAATGGCGGACAAAAGTGGAAGTGGGAAGGAACGAACAATTATGAGGAATTTATGACGAAATATCGGTATGGCGACATTTTATGCATGTACTTTCATAGCAGTGATCACGTGAGTGTGTGTGCACCCTTGCCCGTATAGTTGGTAAGGCAAACGTTTTCATTTTTATTTTGTTTGGAATATTTTTTCTTTGGTGATAAGATATGTTTTTTTTGTGGTTATAATCAAAACTCTTACCATGTCAAAATGTTAGTTTATATACATGATTATTATCTTTTTATTATTTAATAATATAATTTATATCTTGTTTCTTTCTTCTTTTTTGTATTCATTTCCATCCTATTCCCACTGTCTCTTTTTTCAAAATCCTAACAAAAAAGTAAAATTCGTTCTACCCGTACATTGAGATTCGTGCTGTTATTGCCGATGCCTCAAATATTAAATACTTGAAACAAACGCCATGCATTTATAATCAAAGATTAGTTAATTTTCTCTTACTTCCACACTCGGCTTCTGTTATTATTTTGCTCGACCTGCAGATTATTTACGACCTTGAAGAATGGATTGTCTAGTCTACTCTATAGATGAAGTTATGTTGTATTGTAGCTGACTCCGTCATCAGCTCACGTCATCACTCGCAGTAACGTGTGCTTGGGGGCTGAACCCCACCCCCCCCACACCCCCCCCCCCCCCCCCCCACCCCCACCCCATACCAACCATTCAAATGTGGCATAATGGCTAATTTGATTTTCGCATTTTTCATGACAATCATGGCAACATGAAACGCTTATTTCATTACTCGAAATATATATTTAAAAAAAACGTTCATACCATATAAGATGTGGTATCTCCCACAGTGTAACCTCCCCTCCCTGGGGCTCGGTCAATTCGCTGCCTTGCCAACCCCCCCCCCCCCTTCCCAGAACATGATTTTGCTCACGACGCCATTACATTTCACCCACTTCTCCTCTCACTCTCTTTCTTTCTACCCGCCACTCGCCACAAAATTATTCAATGTATTATTAAAACAATCAAATCATAAGGGGAAACGCTTTTTTTGTTTTAATACATAGAGTGCGCCCGCCATTTGTGCCCACCCCACCCCCCCCCCCCCCCCCCCCCTCCTCCCAGATTAGTTCGACCGCGCTACGCCACAACAATCAACTTTATATTATTTATGTTATTGTTTCGAGAAAAAAATTAGTTGGTTCAGAAGGACAAGAACGATGAAGACAAAAGATTCTCTCAACTCTTCTCTAACACAAACAAAATCGCCCTATGACATTTTGGTTTTCCCGAGCAAGAGTCGTGACGGACGGACATGACAATTATTGTTCATTATAGATCAAGGCTATAGCTATTCGTCTTCCTTTTATCTCCGTCAGTTGAAGCAATTATGTTTGTTTTAATATATCTGTGTCATGATTGTCATCATTACACGTATATGTTTGTATGTGTCTTCTGTCTTATTAGTTTTGATATCGTATGTATGACTTTTATTTTCCCCGCTTGTCCTCTTCTTCCTCTTTATTACATCTTTATTACCTCGAAACATTGCTGCGTATGGACATTGAGTTATCATTTACTGCTTTTATTTTCTTTCATTCTCCTCGTCTTTTTCTTCGACCTCATTCCTTTGCTGTTCTTCCGTCTTCATCTTCTGATTGTTCTTGTTTGTTCCTATTTCCTCCTTTGTAATTTTGTATACGTATTTTCTTCTTCTTCTTCTTCTTCTTCTTCTTCTTCTTCTTCTTCTTCTTCTTCTTCTTCTTCTTCTTCTTCTTCTTCTTCTTCTTCTTCTTCTTCTTCTTCTTCTTCTTCTTCTTCTTCTTCTTCTTCTTCTTCTTCTTCTTCTTCTCCTTCTCCTCCTTCTCCTCCTTCTTCTTCTTCTTCTTCTTCTTCTTCTTCTTCTTCTTCTTCTTCTTCTTCTTCTTCTTCTTCTTCTTCTTCTTCTTCTTCTTCTTCTTCTTCTTCTTCTTCTTCTTCTTCTTCTTCTTCTTCTTCTTCTTCTTCTCCTTCTCCTTCTCCTCCTTCTCCTTCTCCTCCTTCTTCTTCTTCTTCTTCTTCTTCTTCTTCTTCTTCTTCTTCTTCTTCTTCTTCTTCTTCTTCTTCTTCTTCTTCTTCTTCTTCTTCTTCTTCTTCTTCTTCTTCTTCTTCTTCTTCTTCTTCTTCTTCTTCTTCTTCTTCTTCTTCTTCTTCTTCTTCTTCTTCTTCTTCTTCTTCTTCTTCTTCTTCTTCTTCTCATTATAACGTTGAGTACAGCTATCTTATGGAGATATGAACATACTCCATTAACTTTGTCAAATATAACCAAAATCAGTTGGAGCGTTTACATTTCTGTTGTACCTTGTTCTTGGACTACAAAAGAATGAAATGGGTTTGCATTTATCAAGTGTCTCCCTATATAATATTTTGGAGATAGTTATGATTGAATGGTATAGCGTTCGACGGGCAGTATGTGATAATCTCTTGCATCAATTGGTATCACCCTTTTTTATTACGCGTGTTCTTTTCTTTGAAACTTCAACACGTCATTTAAAAGAATATTACAGTACAATGATATTG
The DNA here is from genome assembly GCA_037951105.1 of Echinarachnius parma. Taxonomy (NCBI): domain Eukaryota; kingdom Metazoa; phylum Echinodermata; class Echinoidea; order Clypeasteroida; family Echinarachniidae; genus Echinarachnius; species Echinarachnius parma. Next base: position 52,978 of record JBAMJV010002419.1, read on the forward strand.
ATTTATAATGCAAAATCTCAAAATATCACTCTTTGAGATACCTTGTGAATTTAATAATGCTCGGGCTGAAGTCAATGGTGAATGAATAATATACAAAATATAAATCAAATCGTGTTTAACTTGTAGATTCGTGTTGTTATTCAGAGGACAACTTAAAACAAAATTAATTGCGTCAAATAAAATGGAGATTCAAATATAATACAACAATGACAATAATGATTGGCATTGGTTTGATTCATAAGAGACCTATTTACAAATCTCAATAACTGATGAATAAATGTTTCTTTATTGATAATTCAAGCAACAAAAGCAAATACCCAGACATGATTGTGTATGATCGACTATAGAGCTTTAAAAACGTACGTATGTACGTGACAAAAAACACCTTTACCCTTCAAAAAAAAATTTCTTCTCGCATCAGCACTTGTCACTTAACAGTTGCTTACGCAAGATTAAAAACATTTGACGTAATAAACGTCTGCAAACCTTTCTAGGAAGCTGTTATTGGAATTATTAAATTAAAGGAAAAACTCACGTTTAAAACCAATGATAGTTATTTGACTTCGCCGGATGACAGGCTGTAATCTTTATTTTGTCAGATCTGATGTTAAAGTCAATATATACACAAATTATTCAGCATTAAGAGAAAGACAAATTAAAAGTATTTTTCAAGGATTTGGCAAGTTAAAAATCACGTGAATATGAGTGGGTAACATGGATAAATGGCAATTTAACCCTTCATGCTTAAAGGGACTTAGTAACATTGTCCAAATCCTCAAATTCCAATTGGAATTCTGGGACAGGTTTTGTTTTTTTCAAATTTCCCTTTCTTTAAAAAAGATATTTACGATTGAAGTGTTCAGATGTTAAATTATCCACTGGACCGCGAAAACCGTGTACAAAGTGAGTGCAATGAGTTAGTAAATATCACTTTGCATGTTTGCTCATAACTCGGCCATATAACGTCCATTTAACGTGAAATTTTCTCACAACACCCAGTGGACATATCATATAACAATAATATACATTGTATCAACCACTCATCACTTTTTGCACATGTCAACAAAGTTACTAGATCATTTTTAAATTCATTATTCATGAAATAGCGTAAATATTTGAATGATTTGTTTAATCCGTCCATCTGCACGAAATTCGATAATAAGATTTTATTTGCAATTGTTCATGAAATATTATGACCTCGGCTAATCATTATCTAGCATTTTTATCTGAACTTCTATAAGAAAATATCAAACATGTTTGTTTATTTTCACTTTGTAATGATTTTTAATGGACGACGTTCATCTCGCCTTTGTATAGGTGTCCGGGGGAAAAATCTCCGCCTCTGGATAGTTTACAAAAAAGGAAACTGACCAGAAATAGATTGAATAAATCAAATGAGAAAAATACAAATTTGCTAATAGAAGTTGATTTCATATTTTTGTGTCAGGTTTATGTAGCTACTGACTATCACGAGCATTGAAAGGATTACATGGGAAGTACCCCCATTTTTTTCCCCTATACGAATGTTCTGATAGATTGGTGACGTTTAAAGGTGCACCTGTAAAGTGTCTAACTCCATAAAAATTGCTTTGAGCTTCCACATTTCTCTTCTACCGTGTTGTTTAGCTTATGGTAAGAGAAGAATAAAATAGGGTTAGATTTTTTCAAAAGCCACTTTAGTATGAAGATATCTATCATTGATTCAGCTCAAGAGCGTCTACAGACAGTCATAAACGTCATAAACGCCATACTGTAATTAGTTGTAAAAGCTGACGCAAATTTTCGCTTTTTTAACCAGGAAAGCAGCGTTCTTTTTCAATGAAACTTTCACACATCATTCAGACATAATATCTTACAATGATTTTAATATATGGATTGAAGTCTCAAATGTCATTTCGGGCAATATCTGACACTTTACAGGTGCACCTTTAAGAAGTACTGGACAAGTTCCCTAAGAACCCTGAAAATTTAAATCGATTTAAGCGGATCTGTAATTCCTGCATGACGGTGAAGGAGCAATAATCTATACCGGCCAAACATGTTGCGTTGATTATGTTCACCGATTTAACAAAGCATGCTAATTAGGTGGCAGACATACCGCCTTCCAGGCAAGAGGCCGGCAACTGGAAACGTTGCTTGATCAAGCGTTTGCTCTTTAGAGAAAGGACCCATGATACGTAAACAAGGTGAGTTACCACGTGGATCATGACGTTGCGTCGGGAAAGGATTTATATTAAAAATATTAAAATATATATCTTCTTTATTAAAATGGAATGAAGTCCTAGAAATCAACCAAGGCAAAGACATGCCTATCAATTGCCTTCACTTGTTGAAAAAAAATACGTATCTCTTCTTTCAGCGACGTCCTGTTTTGTAAGCATATTATAATTTGTATTATGATTTGGAAGGATTCGGTATAAAACCCTGTAAATATATATAGCATCACAGTCATAATCTGTAAATATTGTAAATACATGTATGTTGTACATAAAATTATATGCTACATTACATTTCAAAATGTTTGTAATTTTGTTGGCAATTGTAAAAGTACTGGCCTTGACTAGTCTTCGCTGTTGCTTTGTTTACCAAGTACATATTATGTCAACTGTGACGATATTATTTCAACAGTTGTATTATTTTGTCAACGATATATATGGTTTAATAAACTTCATTTCAAATTTCAATTGTATTCGTATCATCTGCAGTAATGCTTTTTTCACAGCTGCTACTTCACAACATCTTAAAGGGTACCACCACCCAAAAATAATATTCTCACAAAAGAAAGGTAACATCTTGAGTAGTCCATTCCACCAAAAAAAAATCAGAAAAATAGGTTTTCAGAAAAAATATATAATTGGAAAAAGCTTAACCATTCTACAACATGTGTTCAGGGGTCTGCGTACGACACTTTTTGTCTAAGACGAACACATCGTCCGATACTGACTCCAAACGTATACGCGTGAATAGAATTGGAGCACTCGCAAATGTTTGGCGCGTACGGAACCATGAAATAATAATGGTTCCGTAAGTGGTGGTAATTAATTGCATTGTTTATAAATTCAACAACCCTTTGCAAAATGTTAGGTATCTATTTGATATCACACAACGGTACCAAAATATATAAGTATGTGTTATTATTTGCCTGGTGGTCACATTTAACAACCAGAAGCGGCGACAAGGGGGCACATAGGGCAATTTAAAATGTTGTTACTACATAATCTAAAAATCGCGTTAAATATAACCAGTGGCGTAGCGTGGTCGGACTAATTTTCAGGGTTGGGGGGGGGGGGGGGACATGTGAATGATTGAGGGCACACAATATGCATTTCTTTATTTTGTAAAAGTTTTTCTTATTATGTTGTTATTTGTTATTTTTTCTTACATTTTGGGGGGCATATGCCACCTGGCGCTACGCCACTGAATATTATTATACAATAATACTGAATGTTTGCGTCATGCACTTAACAGAGTAACGTTCTGCAAGAATGAGCTGGAAGCAGAGGGAAACTGAACAAAATACATACGAGGGCGGGAACCAATAATATTTGATTGATCATAAATGAATTATTGATTACACCAGATTAAATTGTGAAAAGTTATATACATGTTGATCTGATTAACGAGATAAAATTGGTAGGTTAATACTCATAATGGAATACTTCACAGATCACTTCACTTAAAGGAGTAGTACAGTTTTGGTAAGGCTGAGCTTTAGTAACCACAACCTGCACAATAACATTACAAACTAATAGTTATAACTCCACGCATGCTCGAAAGGTATAAAATATTACAAACGACTAAGTAAAAAGACTGTTATCATGCAAAAGGAGCCATTAAAACCTAAAAGGGCGCTCTCTAAGCAAGCATTGGTTTCAACCATTTTCATACAAAATTATGAATGTGATGTTTTGTTGAAATAATGATTACATAGAGAGATCATCAACAACTATTTAAAAACCTCTTTTGAACATTTTTGAAAAAGTGTAAGCATTTTTTTTTTTTTTTTTTCAAATAATCATCGAATAAATCTGGGGACCAGATTTATTCCGATCGGATATATTTATTGATATTTCAGCCGTTTCTGAACCGATTTTGATCACATAACGTTTATTCTGTCATTAAAATTGTATGCTCTTTCAAATTTTACACTCAGTTTGTCATTATATCACCAAAAAATTATTTCGTGCAGCGCCCTCTATACCAAAACTGAACTACCCCTTTAACACGTTGCAAACAAAGTGGCATAGCCGAGCAAGACTAGGCAAAGGATCCCCGTGGGTGGGTCGGGCGATGGGGAGGCTGCTACACTACTGGATATTTACCTACATTATGCGTGAGCGTCGGGGGGGGGGGGGGCTAGGGGGCTGGAGCCCCCAAGAGATTTGAAAACGGCCATATTCGGGCAAACATCACCCCAAATTCGGGCGAAAGCATGTCATATTTTCCGGCAAACTCATATCATATTCAGGCAAAATCACATCCGATTCGGGCAAAATCATGGGTAAAATCATATTCTGGCAAACTTCACCCCAAATTCGGGAGAAAGCATGTCATATTCGGGCAAACTCATATCATATTCAGGCAAAATCATATCCGATTCGGGCAAAATCATGGGTAAAATCATAAAGACGTAACCTAGTAACTATGGTATCCTTTTCTGGCAGCTAAATATTGAGAACTTTTTGTTTTCCTTGTCAGATGATGTATTGATTACGCAATATATATTGTTTATTAGTCTTCAGTGTATTTTATGTTGTATTTTATTCATGAATAGATTGTTTGTTTGAATCTTTACTCGTTCTAAAAACGTATAATTTGTGAAATATGGAGATAAATTCAAATCAAATCAAGGTGAAAAAACATGAAATATGGTATTCAGCCCTTTTGGAAAAACGTGCCCAAACACTCATGTTTAGCTATACAGAGCGTATCAAAAAAAGCGTTACACTTTTGAAATTTTTTTTCAAAATTACATTTTTATATATTTAGAAGATTTTTTCATGTCGATGGATGCCCAATGGTCTCATCTATCAAGTGCCACTAACAAAACAAATTTTCGTTCACGCTTGGGCGAACACTGACTGTTTTTGTACAGAGTGTCAAAAATGGCTTGCGCCAATTTGAAAGAAGAGGGACAATTAAACCAGCAGACCGAATAAGTACTCCCATTCAAACAAATTGCTCTTTGTCATGAATTTAAGATTATTTTATGATAGTGTAATAATTTTGTGGCATATAAAACAATGAAATCAGTTAAATTATGATAGAAAATTGCCACAAAATTATTACACAATCATAAAATATTCTTAAATGTATGGCAAAGAGCAATTTGTTTGAATGGGAGTACTTATTCAGTCTGCTGGTTTAATTGTCCCTCTTCTTTCAATTTGGCGCAAGCCATTTTTGACACTCTGTACAAAAACTGTCAGTGTTCGCCCAAGCGTGAACGAAAATTTGTTTTGTTAGTGGCACTTGATAGATGAGACCATGGGGCATCCATCGACATGAAAAAATCTTATAAATATATAAAAATTGTAATGTTGACAATTTTTTCAAAAGTGTAACGCTTTTTTTTATACGCCCGGTAGTAATCGAACTATGTGAAATTTCACTTTAAAACCTTCATGTTCATGAAACTAATCAAATTATTCGCGCGCTGCATGTTTGAGACACAAACAATAGTCATCGATCATTGTTGGTGTTATATTTGCCAATCTATAAAACATTTAACGAAAAACGCCACTCTGTAAATTGAAAATAACTTCGTGACCAGGCTATTGATTTATACTTTCACGACATTACACGATCGTAATAATGGATCCGATCGACTTGACTAATTGTCAATTAACTTTGAAATTCTGTAAAACAGCTGGATATTTTCAATTATTAAACTTTTGAACTATGATATTGTTAAATGTATCACGTACTATAATGGGCCATTGTTCTGAACATGGTTCACAATAATATATTAACTTATTATCTACGAAAATAATGAAAATATGATGCAACATGTATTAAAGGGAGCACAAACCCCAAAATAAACCATTGATATAATGGATTACAGTATTTGTAGTAATCGATTTCCATCAGAAACTGTACAAAAATATTTTCATGCAAACTATTTTGCCAAAACAGCTGGACATTTTCAAATATTAAACTTTTGAACTAAGTATGATATCGTTGAATTTACCACGTAATGGCACATCGATTCTAAACGTGGTTCACATTAATTAAGTCATTATCAACGGAAATATGATGCACAACGTATTAAAGGGAGCCAAAAACATCCAAATAATCATTTAGTGTGTATAAAAGGTGCTTACTTTTATTTATCTATTCCGTCAGCAATAATTATGTGTATCCAAAATTATTTTATTCAAACTGTATACTTATTACTACTGCGAAATGGGTCTGCATGCAGAACAGACAAGTTCTTCTTCATATTATATTAAGTTCATAGTTCCTAGACAAATTCATAGTTCCTGACAAAAATAAATAATGACATGGTGTGTGCCCCCCTCCCTATAAATTAACGTGGTCCCCCCCCCCCCCCCCGCCCCCTTATTCAGTCGGACTACGGTACGCCGTTGTGCGGATGCATAGGCGCAGGAGGCGGGGGGCTAGGGATGCAGCCCCCCTGGAGTTTTGAAAACGGTCATATTCGGGCAAAATCATGTCATATTCGGGCAAAATCATGTCATATTTGGGCAAAATTATATCATATTCGGGCAAAATCATGTCATATTCTGGCAAAATCATGTCATATTCGGGCAAATTCATGTTACAGTCGGGCAATATATGTAATGTTATTCTCGGGTAAAAACATCTCATATTCTGGCAAATTCGCGTTATTTTGGACTATTAAACAATTGAAAACATTGAATTTCAGGGCAAGAAAGACCTTCTTTTTTTGTCTTTCTTTTTTTTTTTGTCAGGTAAACATTCGAAAATACGGACAAAAGACCCCTGGCCCCCTGGGAAGAACATCCCCCTACGCCCATATAATAATATTATACTCGATTTATATAGCGTCTAATATGATTGATAATCATCTCTAAACGCTGTACAATGATATTATTACCCCGGTCATATATGCAAACCAGCACACATTGTGTGCACCATCTCCACTCCCTGGGGAGCATTCCTTCCAAGCGGCTCATGGGCATTGAGAAGATCGTTCACATAAAGGGCTTTCACCTCCTACCGGGTCCCCATTTATACACCTGGGTAGAGATAGCAGCATTGTGGATGAATTGTCTTGCTGAAGGACACACGCGATGGGCATTATACTCCAGGTTCGGACTCGGGATCTCCCGATTGGAAAGCGAGCGTTCTACCAAACTTGCCACACCACAGCCACATGCGGATGCATAAACAAGACAGTCAGCATGTTTAGTTTACACTGATTTTTTTCGTGACCTCTTTTAATCAGGCGAGATGACCATGAAGTTAATGCTCATTTTATTTTACAAAAAATCAATCGCCGTAAAATAAAAGTGCATATTAATAATTCTTTGTCTGATCCCTATGTGCACGGAATCTATCATATTTTACATAATTTCGTTTGTGTTGCAATAATTTGCAAGCGGCGCCGGTGAATTAATTTGGATTCATCCATAAATCTCAATTTAATTTAAAAACATGTCTACATAAGTTTGACCTTGTTTTGCATGAGCAATTTCATCGAATATGATGTTACCATTATTTCCTGCGCAATAATTCAACCTGATAAAATCAGGATTTTATTTTCTTTCTAATCAGAAATCTCAAGAGTATTATAAACGTGAGGTCATAAAAAAACGTTTGGGGTGTGAACGTGTTACATAATCATATACGTCTATACTTTGCGTGTTACATAATGTCAACTCCCTGTTGTAAAAATCATATTAGGAAAATATTAATATGATATAACTGTCTGGTATTATTTCATTATTACAATCATTACATTATGTAAGTTTTTTACTAATATGGACATTATAATTATAATTGTTATTAGAATTGGCACAATCTGAGAAGCAAAATTCAAATTTTAACCAAAAATGCATCAAAATGCAAATAATTGTATAATTAATAGAAGGTAATACGTCAAATGCATTGACAAGATACACAAGATACATACACAAGATACTAAAAGCTAGGTGAATTGCAAAACTATATTATGATGTAAAGTTATATATTGAAACACCCTTCGTTTATATTTGTATAATACATATTCAGTAACCGTATCACACTACATAATTCATAATTTATATCATACCCAGACAATGCATTGTTTTAATTCATTCATTCTGCATGCGGGTTATACCAAAGCCCATTATAAAAATGGGACCTACTGCCTTCTAGCCAGACGCTCGACATACATAGAGTGGAGTAGGGTAAAGTTATGCAGGGCCCGTTGGAAGAGCAGTGTTCGTCACTGAAGTGGCTACCCCGGGTAAATAAGACGTTATTATTATTATTATTATTATTATTATTATTATGGACATGTTACATAAATGTCTATATACATTTACACGATTTTGCGAATTTGGTATAAATTATATGATGCATTAGTTTTATAATGTTTCACAACCTTCGTTACAACAAAAAAAAGTATTCAATAACGCCTGAATAACCTGACTTAATTATCCTGGCGAGAAAACGCTCCCACGCATATGATTGTCAATCTTTCTCGCTCGAGAACACTACAAACAATCTGCGCCCCTCGCCAGTGGAGTGGCGTGTGCACACTGGGAGGGGTGAGGGGGCACGCCAATTGTAGAGGGCAAACTCTTATACATATTTCTTTATTTTTCTTGATGCGTTTACTCTCGTGTTTTCATTGTTTGTTTGTTTTTCTCCAAATATAAGTGGACATGTGAATAATTGGGCACTAACCATAACCGTTACCCTAACCCTGCATTTCTTCAATGCTCGTTATTCTAAATAAACCTTCTGTTTTTCTTTCTTTTTTTGGGGGGGCGGGTTGTATTCGTTACCCTCATATTTACTTTTTGTTTGCCAAAATGTTTGAGCACGACCTCTCCCACCCCCCCCCCCCCCCCCGCAAGCATGTTCCCCAGTAACTTTGCTACTTCTCGCCATGTGGACACTGACGGAAGGGGGGTGGGGCAAACAGATGGGTGCGCGACCATTTCCCGGATGGCGGGGCTTTGAGCTTTACGAGAACTAAGTAAGTTTGGCATTAAGTATACTTATTTATTAGGAGGGGCGCCAGCTCTCCTGTGATGGGGGCAGAGGCGCCGATTCGTTCGGAAAACACAATGCATTGGGGGGCGAGCATTGTTTGTGAACAATGCTCTGCCCCCCAATGCCTTGTGTTTTCGGAACGAATCGGCGCCCCTGGATGGGGGCTGACGTTTACAATTAGATACATAATCTTGGCTGCGTCTCTCGAATGGCGACGAAAAAAGGGCGGGCTCATTATGTAAATAATCATAATTCAAGTAACCAACCAATCCAGTAAGCATGTCATGCATAAGTTCTTGTTTATATATTTTGGAGGTGCACGAAAGACGTTATATGAATGATCTCAATGCCCATGCAATGAGCCCCTTGGAAGGAATGCTTCCCATGGGGTGGAGATGGTGCACACAAAGGTATGCGGGCTGGCATTGTATCCTAGTATGACCGAGGCAATAATGTAAATCGTTTAGAAATGATTATTGTATAATATTAGGCGCTATATATAAATCGTTTAGAAATGAATATTGTATAATATTAAGCGCTATAATATATATATATAATAAATCGAATTAATTTGGGTATATAGGCCCATTGGGGAAGTGGACAGAACATCGCACATGAACGGGGGGGCAATGTCCCCTTGACCAGTTGACTGACTCAAGCCAATACGCCCACCCATTGGCGTAGCGTGGTCGGACTGATTGGGGGGGGGGGGGCACGCAAAATTATTGGGGGCACACCTTATGTATTTCTTTGTTTTTTCAAAAAATGTCCCCTTATGTTTTCTATTGTTTTTTCAAAATTATTGGGGGGGCACGTGCCCGTCCCCCCCCCCCCCGTGCCCCCCCCCCCCCCCCCCGTCGCTACGTCACTGTAACTGCGCCCACCACAATATACTTTACACCCATGTTCAAAGATGTGGGTCGGAGTTAGAAAATTAGGGAATTCATGTACCGTAAATGGAGACAACATATTAAATGAGCAATAAAAGGAACTTGATGAAAAAAAAAAGACCTACATTTTCAGTGGAGGAATAATATCATTCTATATCTTCGATACAAAAGAGAATGCGTTCCTAGTTCCACTTCAATTAACGAAATGAATGAAACTTTATAACCAAGAAAATGAAAACATTAATTTATCATATTCTAATGTAATATGCGTTTTTGTAATGATGTTTACATTTCTTTTCAATTACAGTACGTAGTTTTCATTATTTTGTATGAATTACCTTGTATAATTTGTTTATAATTCAATATTATCATATCATGTTTTTAATTGAAAACACGTGCAATTTAACTTAAAATGATCCATAAACTTCATAAATTGTTTTGATCACTTTAATCACCATACGTGTTAATGATATGTTTTTTTAACACGAATAATGATGATAATAATAATAATAAAATTAATAATAATTAAATAATAATAATAATAATAATAATAATAATAATAATAATAATAATAATAATAATAATAACATAAATTTGTACAATAACTACATACCTCTCATCGCCAGATCCTTGGTGAGCGTCAGCATCACGTGACCCTTCATGACCTCTCCCACGTGATACACCTCGAGGGGGTCGTCCAGAAGGACTTCGAACCCCTTGACGGCTCCCATGTTCAGCATGATGACGGTCGTGATCGTCGACGTCCAAAATGAATGAATGAATGAATGAACGAACAATCTACACAATAATTCACACGCACGATAAAAGATGCGGTATTTTATCCGTTTTGGCGATTTTGTATAGCTCCGAATGATAGTTCCGAGACACAGATTGCGCGCGTTTCGATGGAATAAATAGGATGCATACTTGTTTTGAACGTGGTTGTTAATTTTTATATTAACGTCAACAGTTTTTCGAAGCCCTAGAATGCTCCCGTATTCAATTTAATGATGTCGCCTTCTAAAACGGAGAATGAACTTGATTATATAACGTACCCTACCCAAACACAAGTCTTCACAAGTCGCTAGGGTTTCAGACAAGGAACAGTTTTGAAGCCCTCGACGGCTCCAATGTCGAGCATGATGACGGTGCTGATAGTCGACTTCCGAAACGAATAATTATCTACACAATTGACATCTTACAAGTTTGTGTAACTGTATGTAATTCCAATCGTTTTCGAACACCAATGCGTCGCTAAAATTCCACACGAGACATTGAAGTCCTTGTTGGCTCGCGTATGGAGCATGATGACGGTCGTGGTCGTGGTCGTTGACTTCCGATGGGTAACAAAGAAAGATGGACACAATAATCCTTGTTTACATGCGCGGTGCGTTCAGTTTTCCAAACCCAATCGACCATGCGCAAGAAAAATAATTTTGTGCGATAAATTATACATGTACATAATTATTGTTGTACAGAGTCAATCGAGTATGTCCGAAACACGCCATCGAAATCGTGCTCAGTGTATACTAATATGATTAGTTCTGATTATGATTATATCACTTATATCACCGCTGTCCACTAGGACGCCACTGAAAGTGTGTGCTACTTGATCCTATTAATATAGTTCTGAATATGATTATGTCACCACTGTCCACGGACGCGCCACTGAAATCGTGCGCTGCTTGATCCTAAATAATTGCAACATATATATTGTTCTGAACATGATTATATCACCACAGACTGATAAACGTAAAGGAAAGCGTTCGCATCCCTAGATAGCTAGCTAGCTAGCATGTTCACAGCTAGAACTACGTAATAACAATGTGGTATTTTAAGACGCACACGTCATCATTTCCAACACAAAGAGACGATTTTTTTTCTTCTTATAAAGCGGAGGTATAATTATAAGATGCGCGATGAATGCCAACTATCTTTGCTGTTGTTATGATGTTCAAAGTCTGGTACACTTTATACAAACGCCGCCCCGACGATAATTTTCGAAGTGAATTTAGTTTAGCGGTGTCGGCGGTGTCGCGAAAAGCCGACGTACACACGAGTAATTATTGTGATCACGTGACTCTCACTTCAAAACCCTCGAGGATCCGTGGCTCGAAGAAAAATGCCCGTTGCCATGGTGATCGTCCTGTATCACCAACGACGCGTCAGCTGCAAGGACATAGGAAGATAAAATAATTATAACATTGAGCGGTGTTAGGGGCAAGGCAATTTGTATAGTGTATTTATATATGCATGTATGTGGGTGAAATGACTAATTTTGTGTGATTGTGCCTTTTTTCCGATTGAAAACCCCGAAACACATCTCGTGTTTAATAAAAAGAAACACGTATATCAACGCAGTATCAACGAGTTTAACTTTATTGTTCCACAATTAAGATTAAAAATTATCACCATATTAAGCTGTCAACTATATGTGGTACGAATAATATACTCTTGAATCTTGAAATTAGGGTCATTAAAATGTATAGACGCTCGTCTCTATCCGGTTTAAAGACAGTTCGTGAGGCAATAATTTGATAAAGGTTACAATTGTTTTAAAGGGGTAGTTCAGTTTTGGTATAGAGGGCGCATCACGAAATATTTTTTTTGTGTGAGATAATGAAAAACTGAGTGTAAAATGTGAAAGAGCATACAATTTTAATGGCAGAAAAAACTTTATTTGATCAAAATCGGTACAGAAACGGCTGAAATATAAATAAATATATCCGATCGTAATAAATCTGGGGCCCAGATATATTCAATTATTATTCAATAAATTTAAAAAATGCTTACACTTTTTCAACAATTTTCAAAAGAGGTTTTAAAATAGTTGTTGATGATCGCTCTATTTAATCATTATTTCAACAAAACATCACATGCATAATTGTGTAAGAAAAATGGTTGAAACTAATGCTTTTTTGGAGAGCGCCTTCTTGTGTTTTAATGGCTCTTTTTGAATGATAACAGGCTTTTTACTTAGTCGTTTGTAATTTGCTATACCTTACTAACTATACTAACTATTAGTTTGTAGTGTTATTGTGCAGGTTTGGTTACTGAAGCTCAGCCTTACCAACACTGTTCTACCCCTTTAAGCCGTAGTGTTGAGCCACACAGTGCGTATAGCATGTAAAACTCTGGACCAAATATAAGAATTGCTGAATTGTATTTAAAAACAAAACAATATTACCTTCAAAGTAATCTAAAGATTTATAAACAGTAAACCCATGATTTGTAAAGAAACAATCAGCGTTGCGCATTCAGTGGACATACATTGATTGAACGCGTGTGTATCAACTGCTAATATAATTAGTATAGTTATGTCCATTATACATATTGCGAACACAGTACATGTATTACGTAATATCATGTATATAGGCATAATTAGCGAGGAAATAATACAATTTTAACCACTCATAATCACATTACACTTGGACACCTCATACATGTCATAATTAATACTAATGTGGGGATAGAAAATTGAGAAAACAGGCAGGAACGATACTATATTTTTCATAGTTATCAACATTTTCATCGCCAAAATTTCCCATTACGTATTAAAGCATCGAGCACAGATAATTATACGCGTGGTAAGTTTTCTCCCTCCCCGTGCGGTGTATTAAAGGGATCTTGTAACTTTGTTTTCCATTTGCAAAACAAAAGTGATGGCTGGTTGGTATAATGTGTATAGTTTCGTGATATGATAATAATTATGTCCTCTGAGTATTGTAGGCAAGTTTTACGTGACAATAGATGTTATATGGCCGAGAAATAAGCGAACATGCAAAGTGATATTTGCTAACTCATTGCACTGACTTTGTACACGGTTATGACTATCCAGTGGATAGTTGGAAATCCGAACACTTCAATCGTAAATATCTTTATAACGAAAGGGGAATTCGAAAAAAACAAAACCTGTACCGTGCTTCTATTGGTTATACGAATACAACAACATGGGCGTCGATCTGTAATTGATACCCATTCATCAGGGGGGGGGGGGGGGGGAATGATCTATTCATTCACCCCCCCCCCCTGATGAATAGGTATTACGTAAGTATCGACGACCATGTACAAAAAGGTATGATAGAACCCGCTAGAGTTCCAAGTAAGACAGTTTTGAGGATTTGGACAATGTTACTAGATCCCTTTAAGTGGCGTGCATCGTTCGATTGACGGCACGTGTACTTACAGCCGGAGAAGAAGAAAAAATAAGTAAAGCATATTTTTGTTCGACAAGGTTGAAATAAGGGTGAAGGTAAAATAAGAAAATTCAACAAAATAAATGCCTAAGAAAGGATTTTAGCAAAGTCCTTTCAGAACGTCGATTGAAAAAAATAAAAATTGTATTATAGGGCGATAAAAGGAAAGGAAACTGTGTTAAAGCATAGCTTGTTGACAAAGTTGAAATAAGGGGTCAAATGAAATGAGAACATGAAAGAAACAGGTAGGAAATCAACATAATAACGGACTTTGAAAGGATATAAGTAAAGGCCTTGGATATCGATCGGAAAAAAACATAAGACGACATTAAATAATAAAAAGAACAGGAAGGATTTGCATCAAGCCTGCGTCACAAATCAAACGGACCCCGGCCGAATTTATAGATCGCCAGAGAGTCGCCGAATTTAAAATCCGCCAGGGAATCGAGCGTATTTTTCGCTCCCTGTCACATATTGGACGGGGCTCGGGCGAACCCTTATATGGACATCAGTGATCAGAAATCCGGCGCCCGTCAGTAAACAATAGAAGTCAGGCGAAAATCGCTGAATTTGGGAGCAGGTTTCAGTACCCTGCGAACGTTGGCCGACCCCTAAACAACGCGGCGGTCGGGGAGCCCGCAGTGATCGAGCATACACCGGCCGTATTCCTGGCGAAAATGCCCTTTTGAGCGGGCTCCGTGTTTGATTTGGGCTCCGTGTTTGATTTGGGATGTCAGGGCTCTCTAACCTCTTAAAGGGATCTAGTAACTTTGTTGGCAAGTGCAAAAGGTGATGACTGATTGATAAAATATGTAATGGAGGGATCTGCTATGTCCACAAAGTAATTTCACGTTAATTGGATGTTTTTTGGCTGAGATATGAGCAAAAATGCAAAGTGATTTTCACGAACTCATTAGCGGGGTTTCCAGCTATAACTACAGATACGTGAGTCGCTTTATCACGAATCGTACTTTAAACACGTTTGCCTTATATAATTTGCGTGCACGACTGTATTATTTTGTAGCGTAGGCTTCCTGCATCTTCAGTTACCATGACAACGCCGCGATGATGCTATATCGTGGTGAGAGCTAATCTACAGACACCCTAATGGTCCAGTCACACATATCCATAAAGCCGTGCCGGGGCCGTGCCGTGTATAATAGCCACAAATATCCGATGGATGGTCAGTTGAAAGACGATTAGGTTACGGCGTCGTAAACACCCCGTAAAACACGGTCCTCGTAAAGTAAAGCCACACAAAAAAAAACTACGAAAACCCGATTTAAAGGTCGATTGAACGACGGTTATTTTACGGCGCCGTAGCCATTACTTAAAACGCGGGCCTCGTATATAAAAGCTACGGAAAACCCACGAATAGCCACGGAATAGTCACGAACTATTATATAATCTCGTCAGACACTCGGTCACTCTCTTCACTGTACCTATCTCAAAGGCCATGTCGTGGCAGAATGTTGAACATTTTTGACATGTTCAGCGCTGCCTTTCCGAGAAAAAAATGGCGCGTGCACCCAGTGCTGCTGCGTATTGTCACGTATCGCCACGTATCGTTACGTTTGAAGCTCGTATGGCCTATTCCCACTGCACCGTTTCTCCTTCCGTTTCCTATCCGACCAAAATGTGGTGAAACGGTCAGTATCTATAGCAAAATCTCCCTCTGGATGGTGTTTCGTTTCACGCGAAATGGAGCCGAATTAAAAGTATCCTACTATAGTCCATTCCGAACTTGGTCCGCATCATTTCGTTTTAGGCCAGCCAGTATCTGCTAGTATATTACCTTCCGGATGTCAAACGGATGGGAAACGGAAGGAGAAACGGTGCAGTGGGACATAGGCCAATACAGGAAGGCTTTACGAGAACGTGTGACTAGGACGATAGCTGCCACTAAATCTGCGTTGATCCGCACTCGTGGGTTTTTTAGAGTCACGGAGGCGAAAGAAAATGTTTGAAGTCGCTTCAGACGCCAAAGTCTGCCCTCCCTGCATGCATATTCATGACATTTTCTCCCTGATTCTGACAAGTTAAAGGGGTAGTTTAGTTTTGGTAGAGAGAGCGCTGCACATCACAATGTTTTTGTGAGGGTATGAAAAACTGAGTGTCGAATTTGAGAGAACATGCAATTTTAATGGCAGAATAAACTTTATTTGGTCAAAATCGACCCAGAAACGGCTGAAATATCAATAAATATATCTGATCTTATAATTATTTGGGGCCCAAATAATTAGATGATTTTTTCAAAAAATTTAAAAAATGCTTACACTTTTTCAAAAATGTTCAAAAGCGTTTTTTAAATAGTTTTTGATGATCTCTCTATTTAATCATTATTTCAATAAAACATCACATGCATAATTTTGTATGAAAAATGGTTTAAACCAATGCCTTTCTGGAATTAAAAAAAGGAAATTAAATGAAATGGGGAAATGTTAACATTATAAAGATCTATTAAGTCTCTCAGAAAGGATATATAAGTAAATGCCTTGAACATGGCGAACGTCAATTTTAAAAATATGTAATATGTAAGACAATAAAAGAAAGAGAAACAAGCACAGTTTGAGGAACGACTTTATTATTGAGTTCTCTATAAACTAGGGTTACACGTCGGCATTCTAAACTGGGGAAAACAGGAACATATTGAAAGCCGAATACATACGTTAGAAGGATTTGCGTTTATGTCTCGAGGATAATTTAAATGCAGTAAAATGTTCTCTGACAAACACGCATCGTCATCATATCATATAGCTAGAATGAAGCATATTAAAGGGTTCTAGGACAAATGATACTTCTTGTGAAAACCAACCTCAACCAAAGACGTTTTAAAAATTCTATAGTCTTTGGCTCAACGTACACTGTAAAAAAAAATCTTTCAGTTAGTAATTATTACTTATTTTTTCCAATTAGAATTTAAGCAAAAACACATTTTTGTCCTGCGTACTCGCTAAATTTAAGTTCTACAAACTTAAACATAACAACTCAATAAATTCATGTAAAAATGACATTACAAAAATAAGTAGAAAAATAAACTAGATATATTTAAGTAATTTGAACAAAATACAAATAATTAAGTGATTTCTACTTTTTACTATTTTGAGTAACAATAATATAAGAATAGTGTAGATTTAAGTTAACTTTACTTCATGAATATTCATGAATCAGATTTGAAACATATCGAAGATTTACAATTTGTAACTAATAATCTATTATGTACGTTAAAACGCCTTTATGATTATAAGTGAAATTAAAACGTACGATGAATAATTAGTGGAACGTTCATTTTCTGGAAATAAAATCTTTTCAAAGTTATTTGTCGGTTCTCTTTGGGTCTTTTTACGAATATTAACTGTTAAAAATGTTCATTTAAAGACGCACCATTATATAAGTTAATCATGCATGCCTACGGTATATAGGAAGAGCGAATGATAAAGCGAATGCTATAGCCTATATACCTAGGTTTAGGAATGAAGGATACTGCGTTCTGAATAAGTGAGTTAAATGGAGGAACACTTTCTGAATAAAAGAATATATTACATTTCGCTACGAAAATGTATTTTACACAATTGTATTGATTCTTTCTAGTGATTTTAACTTAAATCGAATTCGTACATTTTACTTCATTAAATAGCGTAAAGAAACATACTTATTTATTTTAAGTTATGACGATTGTATGATATTTTAAGTAGAAGATACTCAAAATAGCATCAAGTTACTAATACTTGAAAAAAATAAGGCAGGTAATTAAATTAAGTAAATATCGCGGTATTTTGTTTACAGTGTAGGCTTGCACGGCGCGTAAAGAAAAACCGATGACAATTAAATGACGATGGAAAACATATCACCTTTAGACATAGGCGTACCCAGGTGGAGGGTTTGGGGGGTTTGAACCCCCCCCCCCCCCCTTTCAAATTTTAACTGGTCTCGAGACCAAATTTTAGCGGTATTGACCGTCATTTTCGTTGGTCTCCGCCTCGAAAATGTCGAAAAATGTTGGTCTCGGCTTCGAAAATGTTCTACGACTACCCCGCCCCGCTTACTGCCTTCTCAACCGCTGGGTCTTGGTCTCGGTCTCGATTTTGAAGGTACTTGGTCTCGGGTTCGAAAATGTTCTACGACTACCCCCCCCCCCCCCCCCCCCCCCGCTGATAGAATTTTTTTCTGACGAAACCCCCCCCCCCTTTTTTTTTAAATCCTGGGTACGCCACTGCCTTTAGATCCTTTGAGAATGTATTCGTGTATTTAGTTTCTCTTGAAAGACAAACATCATTGTCATAATGTCATCGAAAAATGTTGAGTTCGTGTCAGGGCATAAAACAATCTCGATCCGACCGAGGAAATTAAATGTAATATAAAAGGTAAGTTTACGCAACGATTTCATTGCAAACAAGCAAACAATCATAGATGACAGAAAAGAGAAGGAACAATGAGTCGAAAAAATGAGCGTGATGCTAGCGAAAATGTCACAAGTCATCAGAGTTATCAATTTCGCCCCTCCTCCCTCCGCACACACTCAAACACGCACACGCTCGCGCGCGCACGTACCCACATACACACACGCACACACACACACACACACACACACACACACCACGCACACACACACACACACACACACACACACACACACACACACACACACACACACACACACACACACACACACACACACACACACACACACGCACACACGCACACACACACACACACACACACACACACACACACACACACACACACACATACATACATATATACACACACACGCACACACAAACATACACACATACACTCACGCACGCACACATACACACACGCAAACACACATTCACACGAACGAACAAAATGTATTAAATATTTAGGTACCTATATATACAACATAATTTATTGCGATTTTATAGACATTTTTTAAGATTTTGGAGTTGTTGCATATTAGAAAATCCCACAGTACGTTATGGCGGTTCAGGCAAGGTATGATTTTCATTTTACTGACAACATAATTTATTGCGGTTGCCATCTTTAATGTGTAGATCAGACACTTGATAATCATTACATAATGATTATCTCGCTTCCCAGGTTCCTATTGATCCAGGCAAGCAAAGAAAGCTATCTCATTCATATTCACTTGAATTTATTAACATACAAATTTTCCCTATTTACGGGGGCACGCTGAACAAAATGTAAGTATACGAATATAGAAATATATAGAGTGTGCCCGAATATGTGGCGGTAAAAAGTTAGTTAAAGGGATTGTTGAGTATTGGTCAAACTTAACTTTAGTAACCAAAACCGGCACCATTACGGTACAAAGTAAGAGTTATAACTTCACCATGCTCGAAAAGTATACACAATTACAAACGACTAAGTAAAACCCATGTTATCATTCAAAAAGAGCTGTTACAACTCAAGAGGGCGCTTTTTTTTAAATCATTGGTTTTAGCCTTTTTTCATACAAAATTGTGCATTTAATGTTTGTTAAAGTAATGATTTAATAGAGATATCATCAACGACTTTTTAAAAACCTATTCTGATTTTTTTTCAAAGTATAGTCTTCGAGCATTTTTTGAATTTTTTCTAAAAAGTCTAAATGTCGCCCGGTGATTGCCGGTGAAGAACATTTTGAATACAAATATATTTATGGATATTTCAGCCGTTTCTGAACCGATTTTGATCAAATCAAGTTTATTCTGTCATTAAAATTGTATGTTCTTTCGAATTTGACAGTCAGTTTTTCATTATCTCACAAAAAATATCGGGGGGCACTTCGGCAAATACCAATACTCAACACTACCTTTAACAGTGCTTAAAGTTCTTCCCGTGCCAATTTTGGCACCTAATGCGGCGCCTTTTTCCGATTCATTAGCCCTAGGCCACACGTCTACTAAATGTAGCGAAAGCTACAGAAGGGGGCCAGTCCTCTGGTGAATCGTGTGATTAAAGTGGAATTTCACTCCGAAAACCCTTTTCTATTGCTAAAAAGACCAATTAACATGCACTGCCCATGGTCATCCCAGTCACTAATGATCATTTCTTACAATTTCCAGAAGATTGCAAAACAAACCTCCTCCTCAATCCAGCGAACCGCTACTGTGTGTTTCGCCATATTCGAACGGGACCGCCAGATTGGTGACGTACGCAGCGAGCTGGCTAATCAGAGATTTTGATTGGTCAATTACAGTTCGCCAAGTATTGTTATTCATTCAAAAATATTATCACCAATATTGTGCGTTTCTAATGACAAACATTAAATATAGATTGGACATATTATTTGCATTGTCAAAATGTAATATAATTATGTTATATAACAAATATGTTAGACCAAAGCTGTAAATATCCAAATTGGCAATTTTCAATCAGCTGTGAGCCTATTGATTTCGCTTTCGATCGATCGCGTACATTGTATAGCATATAGCGCATCCTACATAGTATCCCGTGCTTGGTATGTCATATCTCCATCAGCCATTACAACTTGCCTGAACAATTCTAACAATTATATCTTACGATTGCTATGTACATTTGCAAAATGTATGGACTCGATCCTTCGTATGAGCAGTTCTCGCAAGCGTGGTTGGAAACAATCCGCGGTAAAGTGATCTGAACAAAAGACATTATTTCTGTCATATTTGTGAGTCCTTATGCTAAATTTCTCCGATCTGAGCGCAGCTAGCCATTCTGCACATCTTTTGCTAAAATAGTTTTTCCTTCTCGTCGTAGAAGAATGCAAAACAACATTTTCTTGTGTAATAAAATGGCAGATGAGCGAAGGTGTCAGCTCGCATGTGACGTCACAATATTGATATTATCGGCCAAAGATTTAGTACCGTTAATGCCCCATGTACGTATTTTAAATATGGCGAAGGTGCGATTAGCGATACTCAAACTGGTATCCTTTCACTATCTCAATCGCTCAGGCAAACGTGTAGATATAGTCATCTGTGATAAGATACTATCATTCGAATGGAAATAAATTATTATGGGGGCGGAATACCCCTTTAACTTGCCCTTCTCCATTCTATAAATGCCGAGCGCCTGTCTAGAAGGCAGAAGGTACCATTTTTAAAGTCTTTGGTATGACCTGGTCTGGGTTCGAACCCGGGACCTCCCGTGCATGAGGCGGACACTCTAACCGCTACGCCACCATGCTCGGTGGGGTACCCCCTCCTTTAATCAGTAATTACACACTCCTTCACTTTTACTTAGCATTGATCACTACAAAGACAATGTGTTTGATTTCTTTAATAATACCACGAGTCGTATGGTTTTTTACATGATGATATTTTGTATAATTATGATAATATAATATTATTATTGGTATTTTCATACTAATATAAGAATATTCATGTTGATTTTGCAATTAAATATTATAGCGTGATCCAATCGATTTTGGGCAAACTTTTGTATTTCTTTAGTTTATTATACATTTAATTTGTACCCTTTATGTTTGTTTCAAATTATTTAGGGCATATGCCCCCCCCCCCCCCCCCCCCCCCACCCCCACACGATCAGATCGTGTTTATTGATATCATGTTTTGTTTATTTTGGGGGTTATGTTTTTTTGTTTTTATGTACAAACTTGCTGAAAACAACTTTAAACGAATGACAAGCTGTTTACTCGTTCTCATTAAATCAATAAACTCAAACTAATTACAATTCCTTATACTATACGCCTACGGTATACGTAGTTCCTTCAATAGTACGGTTGTTGTCTCACAAAAAAAAAAAAAATTCGAACAAAAAACAAAATCGATATATGTTTCTCGTTAAACGCTTGTATAAGAGCATGAATCTTTCTGTATCATTGTTCTATTTCCAACAATCAAAACCGCAAAACAAATATATATATATGTATATATACATACACGTATATAATGATGTTGGAAATAATAGATATTCACCTTGAGCAATCAAATCCAATTATTTCGTTCGTGCTTTCACTTCTATAAAGTATTGTTTATCCCGGCTTGGTTGTCATCGTTATATTTCCAATAATCATAAACCGCAAAACAAATGTTGATAATGGTTTATTTTCTTACAAAACCTTCATATTTCATATACAATGGGCTTTTCATATATTAAAACCGTCTTGAGCGTCAAAATCTTACCTTTTTGCTCGGGTTGTGACTTCTATAAGATTTGCATTCCACTTATTTATCATTTGTATATTTCCTACAACCACACTTCGCTATAAACAGAAAACAAAACAAAAATGATTATATTATTTCGTCTTCGATTTTTACAAAACTGTTTAAAGTAAAAAAAAAATAAAAAAAAAAATCTTGAGCGTCAATTTTTGCTCGTGCTCTTTCACTTCTAAAAGATTGTTTATTCTTTTTATATCTGTTGTATTTCCAACAACCATACTCCACAATCAAAACAGCAAAGCAGCTAGATATATAATGGTACTATTTTTGTCTTTCTAACAAAACCTTCGAAATCGTTCATACAATGATATACTTTTTATGTCGAAATTCGCTCGACAAACGGGAAAGCGACTGTAGACAGCGTCACACACATATTATGTTGCTCTTGCATACGTTGTTATTTGTACAATTCGTTGAATTAAATGATACTATATATAACCAAAAATATAATTATAAATCTAATGATACTGAGGTTATTGTCTATACTTACAAAAGTTCCATACATTGAGCCCTTCAAATTTTGGAAAGAAAAAAACAGGAAATCGTCTCAAATTATAACGAACGTCAACAAGAAATTATGAGTTTGCTCTCGATAAAAAAATTAAGTAGCGCGTTTGTGATTTGACCTTGCCACACACAATGCATGCATGAGCATCCGAAACAAAAGAAAAAGCGATAAATAAAATATGCATGACTTTTAATTGAGTTTGCATCGAGTCATATAATTATAGCGAGCATATTTAATATCGTGACTTGCATTTTACCAGGGTATAGCCTTGACTCAAGTACTTTTACAAATGGTTTATATTTATGGATATTTCAGCCACCTCTGAACCGATTTTGGTCCTGTCTTTAAAAGTGTGTGCTCTTCAAAATGTTACACTCGGTTTTTCATTACCTCACAAAAAAAAAAGATTTCTTGAAGCGCCCTCTTTGTTTGCCAAAACCGAAATACCCGTTAAAAGGTAGTGTGTATCCCTTTTGCTAGTCAGAAATAATCATCTCTAAATATGAATATGACTCCCTACGACTGCCACAGGTGGAAAGTGGTGCCAGACACAGTCTCAGTGGAACAACCGTCGGAACACAGACTAAAGCCCGGCGCAGACAGAGCCGACTCGACCCGATCCGACTGGTTTTCAGTCAGGCTAGAGTCAGTTTCGCTCAGTCGGAGCCGATCCAACATGTTGAATCGGCCTCGAAAGACCTCCGACTGGCACTTGACTGAAAAAAAACGGAGACCTGAGGCAGCGCATGCTGAGTTAATCAGGCTGAAAACCAGTCGGATCGGGTCGGGTCGGCTCTGTCTGCGCCGGGCATTAAGCCCGGCTCACAACAAGGAATCTTCTAGCCCTAATCTTCTCAGGTAAGCGCTAAAAAATTATGTTTTCTTAATTCAGTAAAATCATATTTTGCTATCCTGCAACTTTGAATTTTGAGCCTGAACGGGGCCTGAACATGAGACACACGCGACACCCTCTTTAAACCCGCTCGGAATACGATGAACATAATAATATTGAACCGTTGATACCTTTTATACTGTAAATTCTGTAATGATAATTACAAAAAAAGTGTATTAATTCCCCGTTTAAAGTAGGTCGCATGAACTGGGAAATATAAACCTAACCGAGCCGTGAAGAAATATTAACGAATCTGTCGCGACAGTGATGTCATAATCATACATGAGTGTAAGAAAAAGATTACAAGCCTTTCGTATACAATATTCGTATCGATACGAAGAAAAAAGAATGATTCCCATAATAATTCAGAGGTGAATGCATGCGATCTGAATGGTAAAATTATAACTCTGTCGGTGATTTTATGAAACAAAAGAGCAAATAACATAATATACAATATTCGGTAGTAAAAAAAAAAGTTTGATTCCCATGCATACAACTTTCAGAGGTGAATTCATGCGATCTGAATGGGAAAATTATAACTACATGCCTATCATTTGATTTCATGAAACAAGAGCGCAGAATAATGATAAAAAAGAAGAAGCGGGATATAATATCATAGTAACGGCACGTACATAACGTACTATTTATTCTAACTATGAAGAAGATATCAATCATGGAAGACGTGAAGAAAATTCCTATAATCATAGAAGAGGCGTAGCATACTGGTCGGACTGATTGGATGTTTGTGGCGCGCGAACTATTGGGCACGTGCACGCTACATGGTGTATATGTATTTATTTATTTTGTAAAGGATTTTCCCTTTACATTTTTATTGTGTTTTTTGGGGGTCAAATTATTCGTGGACAGGCCATTGTCTCCGCAAGATAATTTTTTTTTTTTCTTTCCTTTTTTTGTATTTATATTTTTATTGAAATCTATAAACTAATCACAATGCAACATTATGACTCCGCAATATTATTACGGAAAAGAGGTGAAGGACGGTAATGAACTTTAGCAATTCTGTGCATGAGCGTATAATTAATACGGTTATGTTTTTGCCAGGGGCTAATGTCTTTGGTTATGCAAACTATCTCTTTTTGATCAGATCATTTGATAATTTCGAATTCCATTTCAAATTGTTGAAATATAAAAAATTTAAATAAAACAAATAAGTAATACATATAAATATACAATATACATTTGTTTTCTACAGGGCTTCCAAACTCTCCAAAGAGTCACAATTACCTTCTTTTTGTTTTAATATAAAGTGCATAAGTGAACAATAGCCCCCAAAGAGCATCTGAAGAGCTCTTTAAAAAGGGGCCGCAGCAGCTCAAACGAAATATTTTTTTTAATAAAGAATAATAAAGAATAATTAAAAAAGAATAGCAAATATAATCTAGTTTAGAGAGGAGGTATTCATGTGCACGGCCTTTGAAGGATTGGAGACCCAAATTCGTAATGTTGCCACAAAGTTACTTAAAGGGATAGTTGAGTTCTGGTAAGGAGAGTACAGTTTTAGTGAAACTGAATTTTAGTAACCAAAATCTGCATCATTACATTGCAAACTAATAGTTATAACTAGAAAGGAACACAAAATTACAAATGACGTAGTAAAGATCATGTTATCATTCAAAAAGAGCCGTTAAAACGTAAGAGGGCGCTCTCTAAACACTCATCGGTTTCAACCATTTTGAATAAAATATTGTGCATGTGATGCTTTGTTGAAATAGTGATTAGATAGAGAAATAACCTATAACCTAGAAAAATACCTATTTTGTAACTTTTTGAAAAGAGGAAGCATTTTTTTGAATTTGTAACGGCTGGTTCAAAATTCTCTAATAAACCCGGGGCCCGGGTTTATTACAAATTGTTATATTTATGGATATTTCAGCCGTTTCTGAACCGATTTTGATCAAACAAAGATGATTTTATTGTTTAAATATTATGCTCTTTCAAATTTTACACTCAGTTTTTCATTACCTCACAAACCAATTGAGTAGTCTAGCGCCCTCTCTACCAAAACTCAACTTTCCCTTTAATGTCCTACTCTTTCTCAACCTTTATCAACCTTCTCAGCATTAATCGTGATCGCGCTCCCCCCCCCCCCCCCCCCCCCCTCGCTCCTTCCTCTACATCGAATTTCACATTTGTACTTGGCTTCGCCCCCTTTTGTTTCTCCCGCCTTTAATGAGCGCGATATTTTTCAATTACGCATTGGATTTACATGTACTACAGTAGTTTTTAATAACTTGAATCTAATTTAGCATTCTGTTTAATAACTTGTTTACCCAATGTGATGTGGAGCGAATTGTCTTCAATAGTACAATCAATTTCCTGTCCTTTGTAGCATGGCAATTTGTTCCATTACTTCCTCTTTCATTATGAAAATCAAGTCAGCATGTATGTTTTTTGTTATCTCATTTTAAATGTTCTCGGATGACCATAGCGGGTGGGGCTAATGGGCCATGTCCACCCTCCCCCCCCCCCCCCCCCCCCCCACCAACAATCCCACATGCACATTTTAAGTGCCCCCGCCAACTGGAAAAAACATGTATCTATATTATGTCTGCCACATCGACCCATTTCTATTACAAAACTCAAACTAGCAATTCCCTGCGCACATTCTTTAAAAATGTAAAAAATAAAAATAAAAGGGCCCTATATAGTTTTTCACCCTGACCTTATCCTGGCTACAACGCTGCCTATACTAGTCTTATTAGCTACCATTTATTCCAAAGGGACATTATTTTAAGTTGTTCATCATTGCTAAAAACAATATGTCTACTATACAGCGTACTAAATGATGTACATGTAGGTGGGATGACATACCGTAGAACACCATCGTCAAGCACCCCCCAAGCACCTATATGCATCTTGCTTTTAAAGAGCGCCCGCTCTCTGTCCAAAAGGGAAACGTTAATCAAGAATGCAGATAATGGTGAGGAATATTCATGAGGATAATAATGGAGGTGAATCTCATGGAAACATCACCTAAAAGCAAGATGCGTATTGGTGCTTGGGGGTGCTTGACGACGGTGTTCTACGGTATAGGCAAAGCTTAGGTATGATTTGTTATTCTTCGATTTGGCAGTATTGCATTTGAATGAAATCTAGTTGGAAATCACATAGGAACAAATAAGTGATAAATCTTTAAGGCAATCCACGCTAAATCATGTCACGTAATCATCGACATTATAAAGCACACCCCCACAAGCTCTCCTGACGCCTCTCCCCCTTATCGCGTGATGAATGCGCCCAGGCATGTTGATGTGTTCTTTCCCATGATAATTGCAGGCCCGTAGTCAGGGGGAAGGGGGGGGGGGGGGGGGGGGGGTTCGTTGGGGTTCGTTCAGCCGCGAGGCATTATAGGCTTGTCAAAAGACTAGGGAAAACCCGGAAATGTGTGATGGATGAGGCGGCCTACACAGAACGAAAGTTTCCCGCCGAGGAGATTAACAAGGTTGTATATAATACACGTAGTTACTTCACATCTCCTAAAGATCCTGCCCACGCATATTATGTGACCGGCTCTGGCAAAACCAGCAACTTTGACACACAATGTAAAATTGAGCTTTTGATATGATGTTGTTGTGTGGATTTTTCCAGACCATTTTTATGATAATCTTTCGGAAAGAACACACTGTGTACCACAAATGCACAGGACGGATACACGGTGTGTGGATTCAAGGTGTGCATCACATTGTGAACACACTGTATACGGACCATGTTAAATTCGCGGTTTATCACTGTGAACACACTGTGAATAAACTGTGCGCACACTGTGAGCACACTGTGAAAACACCGTGAAGATCACCGTAAACAGACTTTGAACACACTGTTTCCACATTGTGACACACTGTGAACACACTTTGAACACACTGTGATCACACTTTGAACACACTGTGATCACACTGTGATCACACTTTGAACACACTGTGATCACACTGTGAAGACACTTTGAACACACTGTGAACACACTGTGCCCACACTGTGAACACACCGTGACCGCACTGTGAACGAACTGTGAACATACTGTGACAACACTGTGAATACACCGTGAACACACTGTGACCACATATTATATACGAACGCACTTTTAATTTAGTTGTTTTGTTTTTTATGTATATGTGTTGTTTTACTTTTATGTATCCCAACCAGTGAACCAGATCAATACCAGTTGTGGAATACACTCGGTATAAAGGCACTATATTTATAATTTAAATACGTGTCAATAAATAAAAGTTACATCATGCCACCAACAATAACATGCATAATGTATATCGACATTATGAAGACAAAGGGAAACCCTAGATCACTCAGCCGCGCAGCATATAATTAACAAACAACGATTACGAAACTGAATGAATAATTATATAGGAGAAGTTGCGACGCATAATTAAATGCATATTATGATAACTTAATCAATAACATCACATAATAACGGAGAATAGATTCGATAATATCATATTTTGAAAATCTAAATAAATAATAACCACTGCAACTCATATGCTAAGTTGTAGGTTGATACATGGAAGTCAAATAAAGACAAAGAAAATATTCGCTTATACATGTCAAATACCGAATCTTGCGCTGTATATAATTTTGATCGTTATAATTTGCGAACAAGATCAATACATTGTAGAAAATATGAATTTATTGCATGATTTGAAAATATATTTTAAAAATATATATATAAAAAAACAGTAACCGTAACAATATTATAGAAACAGATTAAGTTGGTTGCTATAATGAATACAAGACGATGAAATTATTATGCACTTACCTATTATTAATCGCGAAGATTAAGAAAAACTTGCGTTGCATTCTGTTCGCTGTTATATAATTATGATTATCACAAACGTCGCAAGATCATCCAAATACTTCTAGAACATTCTAGAACACTTGAAATATAATGTATATAATAACCAGATCAGGTCACATATAAGGAAAATATATACATTCGATCCATGTTAGACGATGAAAATCAAATGAAGACTATTGAAGAAATTCACCGACTTAAAATACGGAAGATTCACTTGCAATACTAACAATCCCCATTGCGCTGTGTTAATTGAGATTAATGCAGAGTGTGATAAATGCACTAGCTAGCGATCACCGACTACATGCAGCGAGTGAACTGAATATAAAACAGCAACAGGCGATTGCCGCCGCCACGCCGATACGACATCCTCGCTGCACGCTTTTAAAAAGATCTCGCATTCAATAACATTAAAAATAATCTATAATACACTTGAAAATATCAAAGTGTTCTGTGCTAAATTGAACTCACTGTGAAGACACACGTAATACATGGGCGTAGGTGCACATTTTCTTCAGGGAGGGGGGGGGGGGGGGGTTAGGGTTCGCGTTTTTTCACTGACAAGCAAAAAGTGTTGTTTTTTTTGCCTCTTTGATGTCCGAAAATGATTGATATGTGTTTGATGGTTCAGTCCGGGAATAACACGATTTTGCCCGAATATGAGACAGTTTGGCCTCAAAATGACGCTATATTGCGCTATTAAAATTGACATGACTTTGCCTGAATAGGTCATGAGTTTCGTTCACATTATACTTTGCCCGAATATATTCATATATGGATTTGCCCATTTGTCATTATGACAGTGAATTTACCTTAATTTGGTACGGATTTGCCAGAAAGCCCAGAATATAATATAGTTTTGCCCGAATATGACGGGGTTTTACCCGAATAAGAGTTGCCTTTTGCCCGAATACGGCCGTTTTCTAAAACTCCTAGGGGGGAGGGGGACGCAGCCCTACCTCCTACGCCTGTATAATTATGGCATTGTAAAAATCCCTCTCAATCGCATCATGCGTTTCGTGACTGCATGAAAAGTGCTTAAGCAATAAGGCATATGAGTAATTTATTGTTGGTCGTGGATATCCTTGTAATTAAAAGCTTTCGCAAATGCATTTTGCATGATTGTCATCGTTAATTTAAGTTATTATATATTTTGTTCGCAGTGTCATGAGGAGAAAATATCATTTTGCACTTATGTTAGCAAGAGCGTCATAACCTATAGACGATTTAATCGCAAGGTTGTTTATATTTATATATACATATATACATATATAATTGCAAAGAATAATCATAAATGATTGAAAAGGAAGAATAGTAGGCGTAGCTTAATAAGCAATGTTCCTCCCTTAAATCCTCCAAATGTCTCCGCCAGGACTATTAAGCTACGCGTACTATTCTTTTTTTTCAATCATTTATGATTATTGTTTATGATTATTCTTTGCAATTATTTAAATATAGGAAGAAACCAAAGCTGTGTGTATTAGTTCACTTTTCGCGATACAAGCGAAAAGTGCTTTGGTTTCTTCCTATATTTAAATAATTGCAAAGAATAATCATACATGATTGAAAAGGAAGAATAGTAGCTACACGTACTATTTTTCCTTTTCAATCATTTATGATTATTCTTTGCAATTATATAGATATATATATATAATATAAATAAAATTTTCAGAAATTAATTATTTTCTTTATAATTATACTCACTATTAAACTTACTTGGAGAAAAATAATATCCATTGCTCAAAAGAGACTATAATTATAAGATTTCGGTAAAAAAAATAATTAATTTTCTCCTCAACCCGTTCGAGACTAATTGATTTTGCTATAACACGCATTTTCCATGACCCAAGCCAGAGTGCTTTCGTGACCACTCCAAAAGGGGTTAAACCATTGTCTTCGCCTCTCCCTTTTCGTATAAAATTTGTTTTTCTCTCTTTTATGTCCTACGTAATTCCTACTTGATTTCTTCCTGTTTTCCACTTTGTCTATAAGGCTTCCTTTCATTTATATAGAGGCCACTGGCGATGTGTTATTACAAATTATCTATTTTTTTGTATAACTTCATTCGCAATTCACGGGCTTTACTTCACATTAAAGCCAAATAACAGAATTGGGAAACGCCCAACACAAAAATAATGAAATGTATGCTTATCAGTGGCGGATCTACGGGGGGGGGGGGGGGGGTTAGGACGTTTAACCCCCCCCCCCCCCCCCCCCTTCCCCCTTGGGCTGCCAAGTGAAAATGTATCAGTGACAAAAGTGAGGAAAAAAAGAGAAAAAAAATCACTTACGGGGGTTCAAAATAGCTAAAAAAATTCGCCGCTTCGCGGCTCGTGGACGATGCTCCGCATCGTCATTGGGTCAAACCCCCCCCCCCCCCCCCTTAGCAAAAAGCTAGATCCGCCCCTGCTTATATCACCGACCATGTGAAAGACTATATTTTTCCTCATATGGGAATATACAAATTGGGCCACGAAACCGCCTATCAATAGACGTAGTAAGCAAAATACATAACATGAAGTTCGACGAAAACTGAATAAGGTATCAATCAAAATATTCACAAATAGTCGGTAGTATTTTACTAAATACTAAGGATTTTCCTCGCAGAGTAGCCACAAATAGCCTGCGTTCCAAGGCATTTTCCTCGTAAACAATTAGTGGTCTGACTCATAGGCGTAGGAGGCGGGAGGGGGGTGGGCTGGGGTCGCAGACCACATTGAAAACGGCCATATTCTGGTAAAAACATCTAACATTCGGGCAAAATCATATCGTATTCGGGCAAATACATTATATATTTGTGCAAAACCATTCATATTCGTATTTCATAAAAAGCCCTGTACATCGTTTTCTGGTGGTTAAATCTTGATATTTTTTGTTTTATTGTGTTGCTTTATCAGGTGAAAATGGGGAGGTATTCGGGCAAAAAAACTTCAGCCACCTGGAAAAATTGTGTCCCTATAATACGCATATGCATGAAAAACATCACAACCGATTCCGTAGTATTAACACTCTTTTTCCATGTTTCACTATAAAAACATGATCAAGAGATGGCGCCAAATCACTATAAAAACTGAACATATTGATAAACAAGTTGGAAGTATCCAACTCGAACTTCAAAAGGAGTTTTCTTTTTATAAATATGACTTCCGATTCGTACTTCCTATTTTAGGTGCAGATGCAGTCTTAGTGGAACAATCGTCCAAACACAGAGACCGATTTGGGAGTCTAATTTATTAAGAGCTGTGTGATGTTTATAACAATGGGCCGCATACATACAAATAAGCTATCACTATTGCTTATCATTAGGCATTTTGATAAGGGCTGTATCTACATGCTCCGTGTTCGGCTAAAAATGATCTAGAGATGGCGTCAAACGCTAATGTAAACTGACCATATTGATTAAATATTGTGTGATGCTTACACAAATGGGCCACATACATAACGAGTAACGATTATTTTGCTGTACATTTTATTAGGGATAATCTCACAAAGATAGCCCTAGGGATATGATCCTTATGCAATGCCTAACAAAAGTAATTATATATGCCCTGTGTCGTGAGCATCTTGTCTTTAAAAATAATATGGCCTTACAGCACCTGTAAAATTATCATTACTGCCATCTTGTTTTAGTTCACATTTTCTTTCACCTCAATTTATGCATTTCTGGCAAAATTATTTGTGTTTTCTGTGAATTCCCGACTGATGTGCATTATTTTCAAGTTGGATACAAAACAAATCTTGCTTGTTTGTTTGTTTGTTTATTTGCTTACTTGTTTCCCACAGGCCAGGCACCCCTGGTGCATACAGACATACAAACATAAACAAATACAAACACATATACATATTCACACAAACAAAAACTGACAAACACACACATGCACTATTCACAAGACAGTGCATACTGCATGTACTTATAATTTTGCAACAAATGTACAAGCCAATTAATACAAAAACACAAAATCAAAGAGATTCATGTTCTATTTCAAAGACTTCTGATGTCATTTATTGAAATCAAGGTGATGGTAACATTAGAAGTTTGCTTTTTGTATTTACAGAATAGTTTTAATTAAATAGGAAAATATTATGATTTATAAATAGAACTTCTATTGTACATTGTTCAAATTTTACACTGATACATGACAAAAGACTGGACAAAAATATAGTAGAATAATTATTTCAAACATTCATTGTAAATGTACTCTAGTTTTTGGCTTCTTTTCAGCAAAACTGACAAATATCTCTTGTGAAAATAAGCCTTTGTATAAAACACTATTTTGTTAAAAAAAGAAAAAAGAGTGCGAGTACAGCAATAACATTTTCCCCTATAAACATAATAATGATATAAAATACAAATTGGGTATAATGGCTTGAAATAATTAAAGGTATATTCATGAAGTAACAATTTGGCAGTTTCCATGTGCTTTAATACTCTAAAAATTTGTTTTCAATACCCAAAACTACCTAGAGCCCAGTTCATTGTATAATGGCTTGAAATTTTGTATAGACATTTTCACGAATTGACAGATTTTTTTTCATGTGTCCTTACACTCTTATAAACTTGATTTCAGTACCCCAAACTCCCCCACTGTTCAGTTTACTTGTTTCCTCAAAAGCCACACCTCGCAAAAAAAATTACTGCTCTTCTGATCATTTTTTTCTAATTCTTTTAATATCAGTTAGACTGTTGTAAAACAAAACATTATTGGCACCATAGACGATTCACTTGCATACATTTTGTTCATAATGTAACAATTAATCCTATAGATTGAATGTACTAAAACCATTTGCAATACCATTCGACTACAGTAAGCAAATTTAAACAATTTTACATGCATAACAGACAAATAGTCACAACATATTAAACACAATATTTTTAAACCACTTCCCTTCGAGAATCTGAAATCCCCCGAGACTTTGTACATAGCCCGCCCGGTTCTCATAAGCAATGGGTTAAAAATAGTACAGAGTTTTGTAATATAATATATAAAAATTATAACATACATTAAGACATTACTAAATATAGGCATGTTCCGGCACAGTCTTTTTCTATATACAACATGTACAAGCTAAGATCGTTTGAAATTACTAAGATGAATACAAATCGCACCACAAAAATCTGTTAATGTACACAGAATAAAAAGAACAAAGTACATAATAAACAAAACATGAAGTTACATTACTCCTCATCCAATTCCTATAATAGCATTTTTGCTGGTTAAAGGGAACCACCACCCAAAAATAGTATTCTTATCAATGAAACGTAATAGTTTTAGTTGTCCATTCCACCAACAAGATCAGACAAATTTGTTTCCAGACAATTTGAAAACCCATCACGATACTCTAATATATAGAGGGCACATCACTGATAGCGAACATTCATTTGTTTTCTCTTAGTTCAATCATTTTTTTATCTTAAAACATCACATTTTGATTTGGACATCCAACTTATTTTGCACAGGAATCTGTTTGGTTGTGTGTTTGTGCGTCGTTATTGTGAATTTGTTGTGCTTTATTTTGTGCATTTAGTGATATTTTGGTTATTTAATTGGACGATTTTGTTTTGGACATTGTCAAGTCAACTCACCATAACTCAACCCGGTTATTAAGTATAGATTGATTTTGTTTATCTATGATTGACTTTTACAGTGTATTATGCAAATAAACAGGGATGGCAAAAGCGAAGAAATTGAAAACAAACTCTTTTACAGGAAAACCAGGAGGGACTGATTTTATATGCAAACTGCCAAATAACATTACCACAAAAAGTATTGATAGAGCCCTCTTTCATCTCTCACGATGTAAAACATGCAGTATAAGAAAAAATTGATTATCTACGATCATGTGAGGGTCTAGCATCACTGTAACATGCACAAGTCAATCCAAGTTCAATCAAGGAAACAAACCTTCTTAAGATGTCCCAAGAATATTGATCAGTATTAATGAGGTTCGACTGTGTATTAAACAGCAGAAGAAATAAAGGCAACAGGCGAGATTGGGATCAGCATTTTCCATAAATATGGAACACTGGAACATTTCCAGATGACTGGGGAAAGGCTATCATTACACCAATCTATAGGAAGAAAGACAAACTGGACTGCAATAATTACAGATGCATCTGCCTACTTAGCCATGCAGGAAAGGTAATGACTACCATCCTACAGAGACGTATCATAACTGACCAACTGTTCACAATTAGACAAATAGTGGAAAAATACCTAGAGAGAAAGAGAGACTTATACTGCTGCTACATCGACTTTGCAAAGGCCTTTGACTCTGTTTGGCAGGAGGCCTCTCTGGAAAGCTCTCGGCTTCTTTGGATTCCCCAGCAAAATCACCGATCTCTTGAAGGCCTTATATCAGAAGTCATTCAGTGCAGTGCGAGTTAACAGAGAAACTACAGACTGGTTCAGAACAACAACAGGTGTAAGGCAAGGATGTGTTAGGTCTCCACAGCTGTTCAATATCTTACTGGAACTAGTGATGAGATATGCACTAGAGGACATCAACAAAATTAAGCAATTTAATTTCAAACTCTTACATAGAATATTACCTTCGAAAGAAAATTTATTTACCATAAATGGAAAATATTGAATGAAAATAAATGTGATGTTTGTAATTGTGTTAGTACAACAGAGAACAAAAAAAAGCAAACAAGATATTCTTGGAAGCTATTCACAAAACTTTTTGTTACAATTAAGCAAATTGTGTGCAAGACACTGTTGATCTAGAACTTGGAATTTTTGGATTATCACAGGATCATGCTCTCTTAGATGAACTGCGAGGTAAATGTTATGCCGGAGCACGCACTCAAGATGGACAAAGCTATAGCAAAAAATCAATGCAATCAATAAGGTAAGGAATCCCAAAACATTTCCAGGTAGAAGCTGTCATCGACATTGTAAAAAAATCGACAATTTGCAAAATCCGGGCAGATCTTCAAATCTGTCATGGCACATCTAATGTCTATAGCTAAAGCCAAGGTAAAGCACCATAGTCCAGTGAGCACTGAAGACATAAAAGCTAGTTAGAGAGTCGTTAGATTTGGAGACCCCGGATGGCCTTCAGAAAAAGGTTTTCGTGGATGTGAAGGCATACTTCGCAAATCTAGCCACGACTAGATCGGGTGTCTAAGTCGGGGTTTTTTTTCGGGATCAATTTGATACGTTTTTTTTCAAAACTTTTTTTGATTCCTCAATTCATTCATTTTGATGTTTGTGTGTTTTATGATTATTTACTACGTTACTTTATTATGTAATTCTGTATACTTTGCCAATTGTCATACTTTTTTTATTTTCAAATGCGTTGTGGAAATCAAATCAAATCAAAATCTAAGGGAAAAGAACCTGAAGACTTCATTGTAGAGGAGGAGAAGAGTTTGGCTATGCTCCTAAGACAAAACACAAATACTATGTGGAAATTCAGAACATTTGTAGTAAGTTACGTGGGAGCACCAATCTTCCCTGGCCTGGAGAAGGAGGATGTTAGAGCCATCATCAACCAACTCCAAACCTATAAGGATGGCCTCCGAAAGGCCATTAAACAACGCGAGGCAGAAAATCGGTGCAAAATCGCAGGTATTTGATTTCTTTAAATCATGGTTTTACTAAATCTCGAGTTAAGAGAAATTTGGCTATGCTCCTAAGACAAAACACAAATACTATGATTCTGCGTGGAAATTCGGACAAAGCTATAGCAAAAAATCAATGCAATCAATAAGGTACGGAATTCAAAAAAATCGACAATTTGCAAAATCCGGGCAGATCTCCAAATCTGTCATGGCACATCTAATGTCTATAGCTAAAGCCTAGGTTAAGTACCATAGTCCAGTGAGCACTAAAGACATAAAAGCTAGTTAGAGAGTCGTTAGATTTGGAGACCCCAGGATGGCCTTCAGAAAAAGGTTTTCGTGGATGTGATGGCATACTTCGCTAATCTAGCCACGACTAGACCGGGTGTCTAGGTCTGGGTTTTTTGGGGGATCAATTTTATAAGTTTTTTTCAAAACCCTTTTTGATTCCTCAATTCATTCATTTTGATGTTTGTGTGTATTATGATTATTTTTTAAATGAGTTGTGGAATTCAATTCAAATCAAATCAAAATCTAAGGGATATGAACCTGATGAAGACTTCATTGTAGAGGAAGAGAAAGGACACGATGGACGAATGTACATACGGATTAGTGATAAAAGCAACAAAAATCATTGTGGCGATGACGAGGAGTGTCAAGGGGGTAGGATGTACGAGGTACGTTCCAATCCAAAAATGTAACGTCAAGACATTACTCCAGTACAAATCCAAACTGAATCCCAAATGTGAGTGATTCTGGCAAAGGCTGAAGAAGATCGGCAAGGCTGACGCGGTTTGGTATGACAACGCTCCACTGGGGTAGTCAACCCTCTAGTGTGACTAAGACTGTCCTTCTAATTGATAATTCATTTAGCGTGTTATCTTCCTTGGATAATGAAGTTTGTTAAATGTTACACATACATTCCAAACCCTGAGAGCATCATCTACGCCTAGAAAAGGAACTGGACAAGCTGAACCTCTGACAACGCTGACGAAATCTGATGAACCCGTCATATCATCCCCTAAGAAGCTTAATAGAAGAACACAGATAGTATTTACTATAAATGAAAACATAATAAACTTGCCATTGATAACACCGAACCCCAATGAGAATAGTTCAAGGAAACATATTACAATCCTTACTCCTGGATCTACCAATGAAGCATCGGGTGACACTAATCCGCACACCAGCAAGGCAAAAAGTAGCAATTAGTCGCAAAACATCAGTGTTGCAGTCGCCAACTGCTGCAGGAAGAACGTGTGAAGAACCTGAAGCTGCACCCTGGTACAGGGTATTAGCAACCATAGTATCGTACAATGTGTCATCTCTACCAGGGTGGAGCTTAAAAGGACATGCACCCAGGAAGATCCCATTGTGGCGCTAAGTAGACGAGGACGAATTCAAGATCAGATCATCGCTTATGAATGAAGATTTGTTTTGCTTGTGATCCGGCAACTTGCACCATTGAGAAAAACTGGAACTGGTGTAAAACATCTGTATTATCAGTTGTTGACGACCTTGTCCCTCACAAACAAGTAAAAGGATCATCTGCTCCATGGTTAACTCAACAATGAAGCGCATATGTAGGAAAAAAGAAAAGGCTTACATTAAAGTGAAAAAGAGCAACTCCGCAGCCGATTGGGACAGATTTTGCACTATCCGAAAACAAGTAGACAGATCGCTCCGGGATGCACACAGGCAATATGTTCACTTAGTAGCCGAGTCGGAAGCTCCGAAAAACTTTTGGCGCTACATCAAAGCCAGACACCAAGATAACGTTAGTGTGCAGCCATTGAAGGTAGATGGGCGGTTAAAAACAACTGATGCAGAAAAAGCCCATGCACTCGCAGATCAATTTCAAAGTGTATTTACTAGAGATGAAGGAGACCAACTGCCTGCCATGCCTGCAAGCCCATATCCGGATATGCCAGATATCACTGTTGACGTAAATGGTGTCGAGAAACTATTGTCTATTATATCCCTTCTACAAATATATTCATGAGTATTCTAGAAACGTGATTGGTCAATTGGGGCTCTCACAATAACCAGAACGTCAATGACGTAGCGCTCATCCGGCATCTCGCAACATCAAATATCGCAAATTTCATGTGGTACACTTTTCAACTGGTCAAAAACTGCCCTGGAAGGGACATAAAATTTTTTTTTTTTTTTAATTAGAGCAAAAAAAATATAAATTTGACGCCCCATGGGAAAAAAAAAGAAAATAAAAGAAAATAAAAATAAATAAAAATAAATAAATTAAAAAAAAATATAAAAAAAATAAAAAAATAAATAAAAAATTACCAAAATTAATTAATGGAGAAAAATTTCAAAATTCTGTGTAGAAGTTTAGTGTACCAAAGTTAGCTCTACCAGATAAAGCAAACCAAATACAAATCGGTCGAGAAATGAAGGAGAAGAAGCATTTTTTGTGATTTTTGGAATAAATTTGCATAAATTACCATAATTAATTAATGGAGAGAAATTTCAAAATTCTGTGTAGAAGTTTAGTGTACCAAAGTTAGCTCTACCAGATAAAGCAAACCAAATCAAAATCGGTCGAGAAATGAAGGAGAAGAAGCATTTTTTGTGATATTTGGAATAAATTTGCATAAATTACCATAATTAATTAATGGAGAAAAATTTCAAAATTCTGTGTAGAAGTTTAGTGTACCAAAGTTAGCTCTACCAGATAAAGCAAACCAAATCAAAATCGGTCGAGAAATTGTTGTATTATATACGCGCACTATATTATTCATATGTAAGTACATTATACATATACGCTATGCAAGGAGTGCTGCGGTATGAGCAGCAAGATGACGCCGTTTGGACAAGGACGTTTGTTTGTATTACTGGATTAAAGTTGTTGTTATATCTTTACACAACCGCCTGTTATCTTTTTATTCATACCAGTCCACTAATACAACAGAAATGAAGGAGAAGAAGCATTTTTTGTGATTTTTGGAATAAATTTGCATAAATTACCATAATTAATTAATGGAGAAAAATTTCAAAATTCTGTGTAGAAGTTTAGTGTACCAAAGTTAGCTCTACCAGATAAAGCAAACCAAATCAAAATCGGTCGAGAAATGAAGGAGAAGAAGCATTTTTTGTGATTTTTGGAATAAATTTGCATAAATTACCATAATTAATTAATGGAGACAATTTTCAAAATTCTGTGTAGAAGTTTTAAATCCCCCTCCTAGCCCTATCTTATGAAACAATCAGAATCAAAATCGGTTGAAAAATAACGAAGAAGAAGCATTTTGAAAACTGTGGACGGACGGACGGACGAACGACGGACGCCACGCCATGGCATAAGCTCATCGGGCCCTTCGGGCCGGATGAGCTAAAAATTAGTTTCACTATCAATCTGAAAATCGTAGAATAGTTTTCACTATTTCTGCCTATAGCAAGCATAACTAGCACTGCGCATGCTCAGTTTAGCATTTTCTTTCTAGCGCACTACTGCGCATGCTCACTAGTATTACTCCGGAGCAGACGATCACGACCAGCTGAGCGGCAACATTTGTAATTTTGTGCGGTGAAATGTCTATGGGATTTACGTGGTTAAGCAGAAAACTTGATATCGAGCTAGTAACCGGTAAACCCGCCGGTACGGTATCAGTTCGGATTTGTAAACAAACATGGCGGCCTCCACCGAAGTTTGATTTGACCTGTTAGAAGGGGCAGATATCTGACGAGTTTATTGTGTCTACGGACAGTTCAAATACCAAGAAAGTCATCAAATTTGGTGTAGAGGTTTTCCGTGAATTTTGTAGAGTGACTGACGTCAATTTTGAGGAACTATCCAATCAAGATTTGGACAATGTTTTGGCAAGATTCTACGTCGCTGCAAAAAACAAATGAGGAGAGGATTACTCGGGGAAACGTATGTCATCGATCAGATTTGGATTACAAAGCCATTTTGGAAAAATAAGGTTAGTCAAAATCTCTTTTTTAAAATTATTATTATTAAAGTCAAAAGAAGGGATATAAAACAAATATACCAAGCTTTTAGTTCAAAAGTATAGTGGAAATTATATATCTTCGGAGGGACTGGCAATAGTTACTATTTTTTCCTTGGGGCTTTGCCCCTCGAAATAGAAAGAGAGTATACTGCTGCTACATCGACTTTGCAAAGGCCTTTGACTCTGTTTGGCAGGAGGGTCTCTGGAAAGCTCTCGGCTTCTTTGGATGCCCTAGCAAGATCACCGATCTCTTGAAGGGCTTATATCAGAAGTATTTCAGTGCAGTGCGAGTAAACAGAGAAACTACAGACTGGTTCAGAACAACAACAGGTGTAAGGCAAGGATGTGTTACGTCTCCACAGCTGTTCAATATCTTACTGGAACTAGTGATGAGATATGCACTAGAGGACATCAACATTGGAGCAACCATCCAAGGCCAAATCATCAACAACTTGCATTTTGCCGATGATATCGCACTGATTGCGGAAAGTGAGAAGGACCTCCAAACTGTAGTTGACCAAGTCCATCGAAACAGCATGAAATTTGGCATCAAGCTCCACATCGAAAGGACTGAAACACAGATCATCAGCAAAGAGACCAAACACTTAAACATCACCATAGATGCAAAACAACTATCGCAAGTAGAAAAGTTCA
This sequence comes from Echinarachnius parma, assembly GCA_037951105.1. Classification (NCBI taxonomy): domain Eukaryota; kingdom Metazoa; phylum Echinodermata; class Echinoidea; order Clypeasteroida; family Echinarachniidae; genus Echinarachnius; species Echinarachnius parma. The sequence goes on from JBAMJV010002419.1 coordinate 93,814, forward strand.
CATACCTAGGCAGAATAATGAGCCAGAACAGATCTACTACTGAAGATGTTAAGCACCGCATTGGGAAGGCTATGGGCGCAGTTCAAAGACTACACAAAATCTGGCGATCAACAAAAATTAGAACAAAAACAAAGACCGAACTTTACAAGGTGCTTGTTCTGTCAATACTACTCTACGGAGCTGAAACCTGGACTCTAAAAAAGGAGGACGAGAGAAAACTCCTGACATTCAAGATGGCATGCCTCAGGAACATCATAGGAGTTACAAAAATAGACAGAATCAGAAACACAGAAATTAGAAAACAACTCAATATGAAGCTCACTGTAATGGACCGGATATCCCAAAAAAGACTTTGCTTCTTTGGAAACATACAGCGAATGCCTCCAACACGCTACCCCAAAGTAGTACTAGAAGGAAGAATAGATGGGGTCAGGCCACGTGGAATATCTCCAAAAAGATGGACAGACTGCTCAAAACAAAATGTAAACTCCTACACAGAGGCTTGCACACCTGGCAAGAATCTGAAAGAAAATAGAAATGGCGGGAAATCGTGATCGGATGCTACCACTCAACCAATCGTTGGAGTGAAAGGCATAAGTCAAGTAAGTCAATAATGAGGTTTACTGGTGAAAATTTTGTTTCAATAGGTTAGATGGATAAATAAAAAATTGCGCTAATTACTTTTGGCCAATATTCAAGTACCGCTTCTATTAACCTGAAAGTTGTATTCATTCATGTTAAAACTAAATGGCATTTTTTGAGGAACAACCGCTTTTCAAAGTTCTTAACACAGAGGAAATGCTAAAAAAATTTGGAGAACCAAAAAGCAAACAAGATATTCTTGGAAGCTATTCACCGACTTTTTGTTACAAGCAAATTGTGCGCAAGACACTTTTGATCTAGAACTGTGAGGTCAATTTTATGCCGGAGCACGCACTCAAGATGGACAAAGCTATAGCAAAAAATCAATGCAATCAATAAGGTAAGGAATCCCAAAACATTTCAAGGTAGAAGCTAGCATCGACATCGTAAAAGATTGACAATTTGCAAAATCCGGGCAGATCTTCAAATCCGTCATGGCACATCTAAAGTCCATCGGGAAAGCCTAGGTAAAGCACCATAGTCCAGTGAGCACTGAAGACATAAAAGCTAGTTAGAGAGTCGTTTGATTTGGAGACCCCGGATGGCCTTCAGAAAAAGGTTTTCATGGATGTGCTGGCATACTGTGCTAATCTATAGCCACGACATGACCGGATGTCTAGGTCGGGTTTTTTTTTAGGGATCAATTTTTATTTTTTTTTAATTACATTTTTTTTTATTCCTCAATTCATTCATTTTGATGTTTGTGTGTTTCATGATTATTTACTATGTTACTTTATTATGTCATTTTGTATACCGGTACTTTGCCAATTATCATACTTTGTTGTTTTTTAAATGAGTTGTGGAATTCAAATCAAATCAAATCAAAATCTAAGGGAAATGAACCTGAAGAAGACTTCATTGTAGAGGAAGAGAAAGGACGCGACGGATACGGATTAGTGATAAAAGCAAACAAAAATCATTGTGGCGATGACGAGGAGAGTCAAGGGGAGTAGAATGTACGAGGTACGTTCCAATCCAAAATGTGCCGTCAAGACATTAAGGTGCTCTCACACTTTGGCGAGTTGCATACATGTACGAGTTGAGGACGAGTAGACAAAAAGTGGCACTCACAGTAATTCGTGATAAGTCGTGCAGAACTTGTTTTATGACTCGGGACAACTCGGCTAACTCTGCATAACTCGGTGAAGACTCGGGGAAAATTTGATTTACTCGTTCCAACACGTACTCAACTTGTTTAAACTCGTAGTAACTCATAATGAGCTCGCCATTACTCACTATAAACTCGTAGTGCACTCGTATTAACTCACATGAACTCGCCGTCAAGACCGGATGGAGAGCGCCATACAGGTAAGCTCGAGTGTTATACAAGTAATCTCGAGTATTGTACGAGCTGAGCAGAGATAATGACAAGCATTGAAGAGTTTGCTACGAGTAGTGCAGTCCAGATGGATGGCGAGTTATCTCGAGTTTGTTTGTTTGTTTGTTTGTTTGTTTGTTTTATTTCTGCATTTTTTCAAAACAATACATAATCATAATTGTACAAAATGTATTTCAAATATTAACAATATAATTACAAGTGATAATTATACATAAAGAAAAGTACAACAAATAATTATCAATTTGAAGTAATAAATAAAGCACATTTGAAGTAATAAATAAAGTTAAGAGTTTGGCTATGCTCCTCTAAGACAAAACACAAATACTATGATTCTGCGTGGAAATTCGGAACATTTGTAGTAAGTTACGTGGGAGCACCGATCTTCCCTGGCCTGGAGAAGGAGGATGTTAGAGCCATCATCAACCAACTCCAAACCTATAAGGATGGCCTCCGAAAGGCCATTAAACAACGGGAGGCAGAAAATCACTGCAAAATCGCAGGTATTTGATTTGAATGCCGTACCTGTGATTATTTAATTGATACACATCTTTGAAACTTCTTCGAAATTCCTTATGTTTTAGTTTATTTGTTTTAGACAAGATCAGGTCAGGCAACAAAACCTGGGAGAACCAGGTGGCAGTGAGAGATTTCCTGCTCATCGACTTGTTCACCGTTAATGCGCAGAGGACTTGTGTCGGCGGGACCATCTCGATAGAAGAGTATGCCAAACGAGAGTACATCGACGGAAAGATTCAGATAAAGGTCTCATGAAATTTCTTTTATTAATAGTTTTCTTGACTGTTGATAGAATTAAGTCATCATCCAAATGCACATACAATTTCAAAAAGTTTTGAAATAAGATCACATGATATCAATGCCATCGTATTACATGGACATTTTTCCAGTTTGGTAGATATCCTATCTTGGTTGCTTGATAAATTCTTATCTGACCTGGCTTGTATTAATATGGATTATGGACAAAGTGACAGAATCCTTAATTTCAGGTGGGATTGATTGATTGACAACCCACTTCCAACTTAACATTATTTGATGTATGTATATTGAAACTAGAAATTGCGCGCTCGGCGGGTCGCGCAGCCGAGCACATGTATCCCCCGAACCAATTGCATTGCACTTTTGTGGGTTGTAATATTGTGAACTGAACAAGTTTGGTGGTGTACGTTGTTCTACTAGGCTGGCAGTAGCCTTTGGGCAAGGCCTCGCGCGCTGTTTGTCCTCCGAGCAGGGTCTGATTAATAGACAAGGCGATGTGCGCTTACAGCAGTGATCTTAACTATTTCTTTATATCATGGTTACCATGGCAACCAGGACTCCGCCCCACACCAAAATCAAAAGGCTTCATCCTCTTTCCTTAATACACCTTCATACCAAATTAGAAAATGATCGGACAAGAACTCGGACCTGTAGAGCGTTCACAAGGTAATCTTAACTATTTCTTTATATCATGGTTACCATGGCAACCAGGACTCCGCCCCACACCAAAATCAATAGGCTTCATCCTCTTTCCTTAAGACACCTTCATACCAAATTAGAAAATGATCGGACAAGAACTCGGACCTGTAGAGCGTTCACAAGGTAATCTTAACTATTTCTTTATATCATGGTTACCATGGCAACCAGGACTCCGCCCCACACCAAAATCTAAAGGCTTCATCCTCTTTCCTTAAGACACCTTCATACCAAATTAGAAAATGATCAGACAAGAACTCGGACCTGTAGAGCGTTCACAAGGTAATATTAACTATTTATTTATATCATGGTTACCATGGCAACCAGGACCGCGCCCCACACCAAAATCAATAGGCTTCATCCTCTTTCCTTAATACACCTTCATACCAAATTAGAAAATGATCGGACAAGAACTCGGACCTGTAGAGCGTTCACAAGGTAATCTTAACTATTTCTTTATATCATGGTTACCATGGCAACCAGGGCTCCGCCCCACACCAAAATCAATAGGCTTCATCCTCTTTCCTTAATACACCTTCATACCAAATTAGAAAATGATCAGACAAGAACTCGGACCTGTAGAGCGTTCACAAGGTAATATTAACTATTTATTTATATCATGGTTACCATGGCAACCAGGACCGCGCCCCACACCAAAATCAATAGGCTTCATCCTCTTTCCTTAATACACCTTCATACCAAATTAGAAAATGATCGGACAAGAACTCGGACCTGTAGAGCGTTCACAAGGTAATCTTAACTATTTCTTTATATCATGGTTACCATGGCAACCAGGGCTCCGCCCCACACCAAAATCAATAGGCTTCATCCTCTTTCCTTAATACACCTTCATACCAAATTAGAAAATGATCGGACAAGAACTCGGACCTGTAGAGCGTTCACAAGGTAATCTTAACTATTTCTTTATATCATGGTTACCATGGCAACCAGGACTCCGCCCCACACCAAAATCAATAGGCTTCATCCTCTTTCCTTAATACACCTTCATACCAAATTAGAAAATGATCGGACAAGAACTCGGACCTGTAGAGCGTTCACAAGGTAATCTTAACTATTTCTTTATATCATGGTTACCATGGCAACCAGGACTCCGCCCCACACCAAAATCAATAGGCTTCATCCTCTTTCCTTAATACACCTTCATACCAAATTAGAAAATGATCGGACAAGAACTCGGACCTGTAGAGCGTTCACAAGAAAATCTCTGCGGCGGACGCGGCGGACGCGGCGGACGCGGCGGACGCGGCGGACGCGGCGGCGCGACGAGGCCAAATCCATAGTATCCCCCGAAGTGGTTCGGGGGATACAATAAAGGTGTCTGATATTGAACTACTGATTTAAATCAATTTATATTAAGATATGGTGGTAGGTATTTGAAATTTATTCCATCCATGTTCAGAATAACACTCATGTCTCCTTGACTATGGGCATTTTTTGAATGCAGGAACATTTTACAATAATTGCTGGTCAGTGACAATTTTTAGCATCAATTCACATTATCTACTGGGATGTTTTTATCATTTCATGACAACTTTTGCAAAATTAATTATACATGTTGCATTTCAGGTATATGAGTCACCCTTTAGTTTGGCGAGTAGTGTATATCGAGCGCAGCTGTTATCCTTATTTGCCATCATTTCATACAAAATTTTCAATACTGAGTACATTTTACGCACCTGAACACATGTACACGTGGACAACAATGAATAAACCTGTCATCACATTTCCACAACTATTAGACATCCCACAACTAGAACTAGACAACATGCCACGAATCAAGAAAACTACATTTGGTGGGAACTAAAGAAAGAATCAGAAAGAGGTGACAGAGAATGGGAGTAAAAAAGAAGAACGTTCTGAGGTCCATGATGATGCCACGGTCCCGGCCATGGTCACAGAAGACCTGGACCAAATAGAAGAGCAAGACCAAGGAACAAATGAAGAACATGAACAAAAAGAAGAGCAGAGCATAGTTATAGGAGTGGAGCTGGAACCAGTACTAGAAGAAAAGCCTGAGGGCCAAGACCTAGTCCTAAGGAGCCTGGGCCAAGAAGAAGTAGACGAAGTAGAGGAGCCTGGCCAGGGCCAAGTCCTTGGAGGGAAGCGGGACAATACAGATGGGCGGAGACATGAACTCGAGTCCACCACCAAAGTCTACCCCAAAGAAAAAAAGGAAGAAATAAGTGCACGCATATGTGTTCACTGATGAACAAGAGTGTGAAATTTTGGACTGGTACGGGGAGAATATGTGTCTGTACAACAAAAGGCTATAATCGTACAAAACCACCCAGCTGAAAACCAGGCTATTGGAGGAAAAGGCCAAGGAGTTCGTGCCTGAGTGTTTATCCGAATGACATCTACCTAAAGTCAAAATACAATAGCCCGAATTCTCATCAGTGGCTCAATCCTGCTGACTCGAACAAATATCGTATAGCTCATACGAAGATCGGCACAAGTCGTACATAAATCATCGCTACTCGGACCTCACTCTGTTCGACTTGTAGAACTATTGTATCAAACTCGAGTTTGGCGCGGAAAAACACAGAATTTTCCGAGCTTCCAAGAGTTGCACCAAGTTGACACTCCCTTCAACTCGCCCTAACTCGTAACTACAACTCGCCAAAGTGTGAGAGCATCTTTACTCCAGTACAAATCCAAACTGAATCCCAAGTGTGAGTGGTTCTGGCAAATGCCACAGAGATCGGCAAGGCTGACGCAGTTTGGTATGACAACGCTCCACTGTGGTAGTCAACCCTCGCAAACATGATGAAATGCGAAAACACTGAAAGGAACTGAAATATTCATTTCCGACGATCTGCCTTAGAGATTCTACCAGCAACGACAACTCCAAGTACGGCTGCTTCAACAAGCGAGAAGGGAAGGGAAAAAGGCTTTCTTCTCTAAAAACGGAACCTGCAAAATTATACATCGATAATGTCCTGATTCCAACACCCAAAGCTGAGCTACGGTTTTCGTCGACTGGGAGATCGAATGCGCAGGCCACTGGAGTGTTTATGGCCGACAAGGAAGAGCCGAGTTCAGGTTCGAGGCCCTCGACGATCAGGAGATCGAGGGAGACGGCTATGATCACAACAATGCGACGCCTCATCAGGCAGATTTCGTTTGGGCCATGAGCGCCAACAAAACTAAATCCAAAGCTGAGGTCTCCTGCCACTGGAAATGTGTTGTATCCAACACTGGTAAAAGTAGCAAAGGTGCTTCTTGCTATGTATCACAGCAATGCCGATTGCGAACGAATCTTCAGCATCGTGAACAAGAACAAGACGGAATTCAGATCGAGCCATAAAACATTGGGTAGCCTCTTGACAAGAAGAATGGACATGCTACCAAGGAACAAGCCATGCCATTCTACAGTGCACTCCAAGGAACTTCTCAAAAAAGCGAAACAGGCAACTTCTGCAAGATAGATGTAGTGCTGATCGCCGACGAGCACCCAATAAACAAGTGCCTGATGGGTTGAGTCACTGAGGTCTTTGCTGGAAAGGACGGCTTTGTGCGATCAGTAAAGGTGAAGCGGTGGAAAAGTTTGAGCGTTAAGTGTAATTATGTATGAATTTATTATGTATGAAGTTAAAAGGAACCACCGAAGGACCCCTTCTGCCAGGAGGGCAACATGTCAGAAATCCGTTGTTACCGGTGCAAGTCGAGAGACCCTTACAAAAGAGACAAAAGAGACAAAAGAGACTGGCCACACCAGCACTTCGGGGAGTTTGGAGGCAGCAACAGCCTGAAGCAAGCCGGCCAGGGTTTTCGACCAGCTGGGTCAACCAGGGCCCACACGAGGGTTACGGGTAACCTTCCAGCGCTATATATCAAGTCAAGCCCTTCACATCACCGAACAAGCGTAACCAACTAACCAGTACAACAGGCCGGAGGTTAAGTTAATGGAAAGGATGATATTTAACAGGTTAGAATGGTATGTGGAAACACACAATATTCTATCCCACTTTCAATCAGAGTTCAGGAAGGGCAGAGGAGTCCTTGATTCGATAGCCATGTTAGATACATGCAGATGTTAAAAAATGTATGCTTGATAAAGGATATTTGGGTGTGGCATTTATGGATTTTGAGAAAGCGTATGACTCTGCCAACAAGGGCAGCATAGCTGCGGAGATATAGGAAGAGTTATTAGATTAAAGACCAATAGGCAGGCCAGGGACCAGTGACCTTCCAGCAACCCCGCCCCCGAAAAACAGAGAACGGCAACGGCGTGACTGTCCAAACAAAGCCCGATACCAGAGCGTGTGGGAAATGGGGAACCAGCCAACCCAACGGCCCGCAGGAAGGCTGGGCGAAGGTCGGGGCCCTCAGGATCCCCAGAGACAGTAATTGAATCTTAATCACCGGGCAGTCAGCAAATGCCAACCGGAACCAGGCCGATTAAAGCTCGCAGCGGTCTGTATGTGGGAGTAGAGGTACGAGGTATCACAGCAAGGTTTTTGGTGGACACTGGGGGCCACTGATACGATTTCGTCCTCTGCATTGTATTACCTAATGGCTCTCGGAAACAGACCACAGCTTAAGAACAGCATGCAAGGTATCAGGATTGCTGATGGCAGTCAGCTCGGAAACATTGGTAGTGCATGGGTCGAGCTACGAGCAGGTTCAAGCGTGACCGCGCTCCAGGTGGTACTTGGGAACACCAGCCACATGGGACGGGATACATGGAATGGACTTCCTGCTTCAGAATGAAGCAAACTCGAACCTCCAGTCAATGGAGCTGAAATTGAATGATGAAACCATCAAGTGCATCGACGGAACAAGGAACGTCCCTTTGTGGAAGAGTCATCATAGGGGAGCTAGACCACTAGAGTACCAGCAGGTCATGAGATGCTGATTTCTGGTCACATATCAAGTCTCAGTGGGACCGGGATTGCTTTGGGATTACTGAGCCTGTTAATAATGGGGAGCTTGCAAACAAATGGCATCATGATTGTTCAAGTTTTGGTCAAGGCCAATGAGTCTACACTCTGCCCCTTCGAGAGTTCAACCCAGGACAAAGGGAAGAGGTACAAGAGGTACACTAGCTGGGTATGTAACTAAAGTCAACGAGAATGACATTGATGTTAACCCACACAGCACAAATAGCACCACCCAGGAAACCCCGTTTATAACTTTGAAGATGCTTTATATGTTTTCCATTTTTTGTTCTGAATGTACGTTAGATGACCGTTTTGGTGTCAGTTAGAATTTTGACTGTTTATTATCGCGTCACTTGTGAACTGGGTGTAGCTGGCTAGCGCGCACACACAATCTCCACACACTGATCCAATGTGGATCGGATTCAACGTTGCCAGAGTTGGCAGAATTCTGCTTTTTGGCAGAATTTTGACCGCTTTATCATCTAGCATTATGCTAGGCATAATTTGACTTTTTTAGCAGAATTCTAGCAGAATTCTGATTTTAAAAATATATTCTTCTAAATAATACTTTTTTTTTTTCACATGCCACACACCAGCAACGACAGAAGTGGGGGAATCCCCCATACGTTCGCTCCATAACGTCCAGCTTACTGTAGCACGCTGGTAGCTGTAGCCTTATTTTTCATCCGCTCGGCTCCCTCGCTTCAACGTGTGTTGCTCATGCATTATCATAGAGCCATACCTGCCAACATTTGAAAAATCCTACTCTCATGTTAGCAAAACGCACATCACGGGCGCGAAGCGCGTAGTCCTTTGCGGCCGTGGTCCAGCTCTAGGGTTTTAGATGCTCTCTTGTGCTATCTTAACCATACTTTTGAACATATGACCACACTGAATGAGCAATACTTCAATGATAAAGATCATAAATATATTGGCAGATTTTTTTTCATATACATTCATAAACTATGTATGTGTGCATCTATATGCACATGTAAAGAAAAAAGAAGAAGAAAAAAGAAGAAAAAACAAAAAAAAAATGGGATAAAATCCTACTGGTTGGCAGGTATGTAGAGCTGTTTCTTATATACAATATATATATGTGCATTATGCGTAGCTGTGTGCAAATCGCCCTGGGGCGCCGGGCTCGACCATTCCGAACTTCCGACTAAATGTAGGGTGACGTCATATGAACGATTCGATTGCAGCAGCAAAAAAAATACACGGGGGCGGCGGGGCGAATTCGCCCCCGAAATGCCCAAAATGAACGCATGCTTTACAATGGTGATGCGTTTTCCAAATTTTCTTTTTTTTTCTGGAAACATATTTTTGTGATCTTGTTGATGGAGTGGACTACTAAAGATGTTACCTTTCATAAATAAGTATATTATTTTGGGGTGGTGGTACCCTTTAAAAACACCAAAGTCATTGTCTAAAGAATTGGATCAAGAGGATTTTTGAAATTCAATTTGGTGCTCTTTGGTGCTCTTATTTATATTTCAGTCAATGCTCAGTACTTGCAGAGTGACTGAGGTACTTGAAAGGGTCTTATGGACTTTATATATACTTCTCTATACTCTCTAGACTCAAATACGTTCATAGGCGCCTGATCTTATTAAATGTCTAAAGCTTACAAAATATCTAAAGCTCTTCTTTAAATGAATTGTTCTCTAAATCTCTATATTTCAAGCATTGTTCTGTACTTGCAGAGTGACTTGAGGTACTTGAAAGGGTCCTGTGGACCTGTATACTTCTCTATACTCTCTAGACACAAATATGTTCATAGCCGGCTGATCTTATTAAATGTCTAAAACTTAATACCTAATATCTAAAGCTCATCTTTAGATCACTTGTTCTCTAAATCTCTATATTTCAATCAATGCTCAGTACTTGCAGAGTGACTTGAGGTACATGAAAGGGTCCTGTGGACCTATATACTTTTCTAGACACAAATAGACACAAATATATTCATAGCCGGCTGATCTTATTAAATGTCTAAAGCTTAATACCAAATATCTAAAGCTCATCTTTAGATCACTTGTTCTCAAAATCTCTATATTTCAGGCATTGTTCTGTACTTGCGGAGTGACCGAGGGTCTTGTGAACATAATTATACTTCTCTATACCCTCTAGACTCAAATATGTTCATAGCCGGATGATCTTATTAAATGTCTAAAGCTCTTCTTTAAGGTAAATGTTCTCTTAAATGTCTATATTTCAGGCAGAGTTCTGTACTTGCGTAGTGACTGAGGTACTTGCGAGGGTCTCGAGTCCCTCGCGAACCTTGAAGCACCAAAGTCGTCGGTGAGTCCCAGTAGCTCCAACCGATCGTCCATTCCCAGCTGCCTCCGCAGACGTCTGATCTCATCCTTGTATCTGGCAGAAAAAAATATAATTTGAAATCAGAGAAAAAATACATGGTTGATATCAATGCCATTTAGCCCCTAAATGGTTAATAACCTTTTTTTCCCCTGTTGCAAATAAATAATGAAATGCTGTTCTGATAGTCAGCTTAACTAAGCATTTCCACTTCTTTCTAGCACGTTTCCAAGGATTGGTGGACAGCATGAGCAAATGATATCAACAAGATTTTTCACATTAAGGTGTCCCAAAATTATACAGGGTGGCCCCAAATAAACAAAAACAATACAAAATAATGAACACCCTGGGCAATAAAATTTTGTTTGTACTAATTACATATTCATGGCTTTATAAACTCACTTCTCCTTGTCTTTGACTAAACTTGTGCTAATTTTGCACTTTTTTTACTTATTATTATGTGTTATGAATTTTACTATCAATTTAAAGTCCTTGGATTAAATTTAAGTAACTAGCCTATAAAGACATAAATTCATTTTAATTAACTGGTTTTAAAATATCACAATGTATTGCCAATTTAAGGATTTTCCTAAATTATAGCAATCTACGCATTTTAATTAGCTCTTGGGTAAAAGATGAGTGAAGAAAACTAACCTGGCCATATGGGTGTGGATGTAATCCTGATATTCGTTGAGTTGTTCTTCCAGGACTGAGTTGTTGGAAAGGAGTTTCACCCTCTCGGATTCAAGCTCTTTCTGTATAAAGGCAAAGCATGTAAAAAAAAAAAAAATCACCAACTTGTAGCATTTGAAATACACGTATTAGTTATGTGTTTTGATAAATGTCATGTTTACATTAAATTTAATGTGCCAAATGAAAAAAATGAGTAACATTTCAACAATTGTAATAATTATTCAATTTCAATTATGGCTGCAATATACAAATGAAGTTTATTTAAAACAATGGTTTTAAAACTATGGAGTGCCAATTGTAGACAAGTAACAAGTGGCGATTACATTTGCTATCATATATAATGAAATAACTGGTGGGGCTTGCTAACAAGTGGGCAGGGGCACCAAGTAAAATAAAGCATTTCAGAACATGGACCTTTATTTGGTGTCTTTATCATAATTCTCCATCAATTTACAGATAGCGCTCCATAGTCATAACCAAATTTACATAAACCTCCTTTGTGAATTCTGGCCTGTTTTCATATATACACATTGTGTTAGAATTGTAATTATACCATTTCTAAAGTTTTAACATGATACCAATATCAATATTTATATTCTTAGAATTGTGGATTTATAAGCTATTAAAGTCCAGTTTCATTTTTTTTTGACTCGCACTGTATATAAAAAAGTTATATCAAAGTAATTTAATATTTTTGATCAAAAGATTTATAAATCTCCTTTTCCCCATCTCACAGCACTCTGTTCATTTTTCAAATACATATTCGAATATTTTGTGAGCCATTAATTATAATAATTTACCTGAGTTTTGAGGAATTCATCCTTGAGTGATTTCCATTGCTCATCAGAAGACCTAACAAAATAAAAACAATAAATATCCAAACAAGATATCAAAATAATAACTTTCATAACTCCTTTATAATAGAACATATTTATTAGGACAGACAAAAATTGTTCAGGGAAAACCACCAACACGATAAAAGTTCTCCCAAATTGTTCTGGGATCCTAAAAGAGCTTCATTTTTCAACATCTCTTTATTTGATTATGTAGAAACAATTTCTAAATTATCTTGCTTTCCAAAGTCTTTGGAACTATTGGAGCCATTAACTTGGCACGGAGCTCTACATATTTTCTTATACTTTGAAAGTTAATTCCCTCACTATCGGGGACAGTCTAATGAAGTTTGCAGAAGCAAGCAAACGAAATCCCTTCATCAAGATAGTTTTCAACATCTCTTAATCCGTTCCCTTTGAGTTTCTGAAATCCCCATAGACTTTGTACACAGCCCACTCGGTTCCCATAGTCAAGGAGTTAAAATTGATTGTGTAGAAATTGTCGGTCAAAGTATATGTGACATACCCATCTTAATGAAGCTGATTCAGGACATAATATATTTTCATATCACCATTTTTTCATTAAGTACTTACCCTTCTCTCTGGAGCTTGTTGAGTTGGTTCTCGGTTTCCTTGAGTTGTCTCATCACCTTGGTTAGCTCTCTCCTGTCGGCAGTCTCCACATCTTTCATGTCCAGAGTGAGCTGGTGTTCTTCTGGCCCAAGTTCAACCCCTTCAGGGTTTCTCTCCATAACCTGCTGCCTCAGACACCTGTATCAAACAAAGATATACAAGTGTAACATCTTAGTGTTTTAGGCTGTTATGTTTGGATTTGTATTTTGATTACAGAGTTGTCTGATCACTCCAGTTAGCTCTCTCCAGTTGAACATTTCCCCCACCGGGTTTTCACTCTATAACCCGCTGCCTCGGGCACCTGTATCAAGCATAGATGTTCAAGTGATACTGTATTTAGGTGCATCTTTTCAGTTATGCTTCAGTTTGTAGTTTGATCACAGAGTTGCGTCACCACTCTTGTTAGCTCTCTTCTATTTATTGGCTGTCTCCACATCATGTCCAAAGTGAGCAGGGGGTGTTTCACAAAGATCCTAAGTTGAACTTAACTCTAAGTTGGACTTAAAAAGTATGGAATGCCATTTAGTTTCTTTGAAAATTTGTTTCAAAAGTTCTTTTTAGAGGCATAAAATGTTGATTCAAATCATTAATAATATTTTCTATTATCAAGGAGATTCCATGTTCTTGATGTAAATTGCATGACAGTCTAGAATACTAGCATCCTTGCTTTTGAAAATATTTTATTCTAAGGCTACAAATGGCTTTCCATAATAGTTAAGTCCAACTTAGAGTTAAGTTCAACTTATGATCTTTGTGACACACCCCCTGGTCTTCTTCCAGCCCTAGCTTAACCCCTACAGTATTTCTTTCTATAACTTGCTGCCTCAGACAAACAGGTAGACACGGACGTTCACGTATTCAACTAATTAACTGAACATTCAATCATTTGATCTCAAGATAAACATAATTATTTATTTATGAGGCCCAGGACTTCTCTCGATAACTGCTGTCTTAGAGACAAATATGCAGAAACAAATAGCACATATTGTCACATGTTATTTATATTATGTTATTTATATTGAGTGACAATGTCATGCTCAACTTAATAAGCTCATACCTGTACTCAACCAACAGTTGCTGGTGCTTCTTTGCTACTTCCTCTGAGGTACATGTATGCTTATACTCCCTCGCTGCTTCGCTGAGTTGCGTTTCTCTCGTTTTGGAAGTTTGTTGCAGGTTCTTTGGCTTTAAAAATTAAATTTCCAGTAAAAAACGTCAACTCGGCTCTTACCTGTACTCTACCAGCAGTTGCTGGTGCTTCTTGGCTACTTCCTCTGACGTATGCTTATACTCCCGCGCTGCTTCGCTGAGTTGTGCTTCTCTCGTTTTGTAAGTTTGTTGCAGGTTCTTTGGCTTAAAAAAAAAAGATTTACAGTAAAAAATGACAACTCAGCTCTTACCTGTACTCTACCAGCAGTTGCTGGTGCTTCTTTGCTACTTCCTCTGACGTATGCTTATACTCCCGCGCTGCTTCGCTGAGTTGTGCTTCTCTGGTTTTGTACGTCCGTTTCAGGTCATTTGTCATGGCATCCATCTGAGATCGTAGCCCCTCTCCCCCACCTTTCTGCTGGTACCTGTCTATGTGGTCCTACAAAGTTGAAAGAAGGGAGCAGCAAAATATCCATATTACAGAGCCATTCATGTATTTTTGATAATCAAAATTGGAAATACCAACATACATAATTTGAATAATGGGGTGTCATGATAATTATGTAGGAAATTCTATCCAGCATTAGGGAGGAAGAAAATAGCTATCTCACTTTGAACAAAAGTGTTCCTTCACAAATCAAATGCCTATGGTTTGAATCATGGATATTTCAAGTTACTGACAATGGTGTATGTTAACTTTGTTCCTCATGAGATGTAGTAAATGAATGAGGCATCTATACCTAATACTGTTTCATGTATTGCTTTAATAATGTTTTCACTGCTTTACTTTAAATAGAAAACAAATATAATCTCATTTAAAAATTATGTGGACATTTTAATGGTTGAGAAAATCTTGTACAAGCCAGAATATTCCTAGATGGCATCTGGATAAATTTCATAAAAATTTGTTACTCCAAAAACCTAAATGCTAAACATTCATATTGTTGACCCGTCACGATTGCCCTGGCAATACTCCGGCTGGGGTCCATGGAGAGGGCATGCCATGTTATATCTATCTATACTACTAAAAGAGGAGGTTGTGTCTGTTTGTTTGTTTGTCTGTCTGTCCGGCTATGCAAATCCCGGGGGGGGGGGGGGGGGGGGGGGGGCACTCATGTATAATGTAAGACCGGTATGTGCCGCTTACAAGACCCCCGTTTTCACACCCGATTGCCGCTCTCAAGATACCCGATTTAAAAAAATTGCCGCTCCATAGACCCCCGGAATGACTTGGCTAGGAAGTTGAGTAGCGCCAAGTCCATTATTCTTCTTCTAGTCAGTTCCTTGCGGGCTTGGACCACCATTTGAGGGTTTCCGTAGGTCTTTGGTAGCTCCAAGTCCATGTATTTTGTAGTTTTAGTCTGCTCCTTTATAGACCCCTTAACTCCTGTTTTAGGGGTTTTTTTAGCTTTAAAGACCCAATATTTTGTGCTTGTAGTCAGCTATTAAGACCGCCATTTCAGAGTTCCGTGAGACACACCCCCGTCAAAAAATAATTTGAGTGCCCCCCCCCCCCCCCCCCCCCGGTTCAAATTGCCATGCCTTGAGGTATGACCCTCATCTTTCAGGTGATGATTGCTACTACCGTTAGTGAGGTAATGGTCAAAGGGTATAAAATTACATCAAACGGAAGTTTTTTTTTTTTTTTTATGTTTTGAGCCCAAAAATGTCCACCATAGCTTCGCCTGCAATTCAAAGCCGAACGCAAATAGTTACGTGATGTGCATAAGATGTACATAGTTTCGTGTGCACATCAGAAAGATACGCCTACATGTCAGCTGTACATGTGTTGTGTAACCCTGCGGTGTAATGGCTAAGCGCGGGGTATTACGTGATGTACTACGTGATGTAGTGTTGTGTGCAATGGATATGTGTGCAATGGATATGACGTTGTGAGTTGTGTTCAGACCCGTGTTACTGAACGTTTGATTCTATGGTACGTGCAATTTGCATTATGGTTCCTCTAGTCAAATCAAAAGGTCTTGAATGGGTTAAATATTTAAAACAACAATTCACAAAAAAAAACTTACAGCGACATCCTGCAGATACTTGACGAGCCTCGCTCGAACCTCCTCATTCTTCTCCTTCAACTGCAGCTGAAGCTTGCTGTTGGTTGACTGAAGCTCCTTGGACTTGGCTCGAAGCATCAGAAGTTCCTAGCATACAAGAAAAACAGAATTTAGAGCAAAAATACTTGCTGGAACCTCCTCATTTATCTTATCTTCAACTGTAGCTGCAGCTTGCTGTTGGTCGACTGAAGCTCCTTGGACTTGGCTCGCAGCATCAGAAGTTCCTAGCGTATAAGGAAAACACAATGTAGAGCAAAAATACAAGAAAAACAGAATTTAGGGCAAAAATACTTGACGAGCCTTGCTCGAACCTCTTCGATCTTCTCCTTCAACTGCAGCTGCAGCTTGCTGTTAGGACGACTGAAGCTCCTTGGACTTGGCTCGCAGCATCAGAAGTTCCTAGCGTATAAGGAAAACACAATGTAGAGCAAAAATACAAGAAAAACAGAATTTAGGGCAAAAATATTTGACGAGCCACGCTCGAACCTCCTCGTTCTGCTCCATCAACTGCAGCTGAAGCTTGCTATTGGTCGAATGAAGCTCCTTCGACTTGGCTCGCAGCATCAGAAGTTCCTAATGTTACAATATACAATAAAAACAGAATTTAGAGCAAAAAATACTTGCTGGAACCTCCTCATTTTTTAATCTTCAACTGCAGCTGAAGCTTGCTGTTGGTCGACTGAAGCTCCTTGGACTTGGCTCGCAGCATCAGAAGTTCCTAGCGTACAAGAAAAACAGAATTTAGAGCAAAAAATACTTGCTGGAACCTCCTCATTTTTCTTATCTTCAACTGTAGCTGCAGCTTGCTGTTGGTTGATTAAAGCTCTTTAGACTTCCCACGCAGCACCAGAAGTTCCTAGAATTTAGAGCAAAAAATACTTGCTGGAACCTTCTCATTTTTCTTATCTTCAACTGTAGCTGCAGCTTGCTGTTGGTTGATTAAAGCTCTTTAGACTTCCCACGCAGCACCAGAAGTTCCTAGCAAAGTACAAGAAAAACAGAATTTAGGGCAAAAATACTTGACAAGCCTTGCTCAAACCTCCTCATTCGTATCCTTCAACATCAGCTTGAAGCTCCTTTGAATTGGCTCGAAGCATAAGCAGTTCCTATTGAAGCAATATATACAAAAAACTTAATTTGAGACTGTCACAAAAAATACATGATCTTAAGCCTTAAATGGTCACAAGCATTTCAGGGATGAACACAGCATAGGGCTTTCTACAGCACAACTAGTAGAGCACCAGTCTAGCAAACAGGAGTAAGGTCTCAGGTTCGAATCCCGGAGAAACATCATTTTCTTCGCTAGATATTTATGTATATGGTATACTTCTGGTCAGTTTACCTATATGCTTGAAATAAAATACAAGAAACGCAGAGTTTCTTTCAACTGAATCTTAAGCCTGCGATGTTTGTACTATTCACTGTAACTCCTCGGTGATAGTTCTTTGGAACAAAATCATGGTCATTTTTTAAGCCCCACAATAATTTAATCAGCAATGCCAAGAGCATACAAACATTTTATTTTAAATAAATACAAAACACTCATTTAGACATGAAATATATTGCAATCATTTACTCCTGCACAATTTCAATTTCTGAACATGACAACATTTCATTCTGTAATTGTCAGTATTGTACTTACTACTTCAGCTTCGGTCAGTTTGCGCTTGGTCTCCCGATCTACATTCCTGATGTCTTTCAGGTCATTGTTCAGCTGGTTTCTGAAAAGAAAGAAAAAAGGGATAACAGATACAAATCATAAATAGTGATTTTCACCTACAACAGGGAAATGAATTTCACTGTTACTTGTATTATAGCAACAGATTATACATGCACATAAATAAACCATGAAATAGTTTGATATACATAAATTGCGATATATTAAATAACGATTAACATCATTATCATCATCATCATCTTCTTCTTTTTCTCCTCCCTTTTTTATGTGTCACCTAGTCTCCTTGAATCTTTCCAATACAACAATCTTAGAAAAAACACATCTGTAACACACTTGGCAAACTTGATCGTACAACTTTATACGACTTACTGAAAATGCTTGAGATAATCATCATCATCATCTTCATCTTCGTCTTCATCTTCATCTTCATCTTCATCGTCATCATCATTGTCATCATCATCATCATCACCATCATCATCATCATCATCACCATCATCATCACCATCATCATCATCATCATCATCATTTGGAAGTGTATTGTAATTATCATCCTTACATGATTGCCTACATCTTGTCTGCTCGTTGTCATAATGGCTCTTCATGTTGTCAATCTCACTTTGTTACTATATATAAATTATATCATCATCATCATCATCATCATCATCACCATCATCACCATCATCACCATCATCACCATCATCATCACCATCATCATCATCACCGTGATCATCATCATTTTGAAGTGTATTGTAATTATCATCCTTACATGATTCCCTGCATCTTGTCCTGCTCACTGTCATAGTGGCTCTTCATGTTGTCAATCTCACTTTATTAATATACATTATCATCATCATCATCATCATCATCATCATCATCTTCATCTTCATCATCATTATCATCATCATCATCTTCATCACCATCATCATCATCATCACCATTGCCATCATCATCATCACCATCATCATCATCATTTTGAAGTGTATTGTAATTATCATCCTTATCATCGTCATCGTCATGTTCATTGTCATCATCATCATCACCATCACCATCATCATCATCATCATCACCGTGATCATCATCATTTTGAAGTGTATTGTAATTATCATCCTTACATGATTCCCTGCATCTTGTCTTGCTCGTTGTCATAGTGGCTCTTCATGTTGTCAATCTCACTTTGTTACTATATAAATTATATCATCATCATCATCATCATCATCATCATCTTCATCTTCATCTTCATCATCATCACCACCATCATCATCATCATCATCATCTTCATCTTCATCGTCATCGTCATGTTCATTGTCATCAACACCATCATAATCATCTTCATCGTCATTGTCATCATCATCATCACCATCATCATCATCACCGTGATCATCATCATTTTGAAGTGTATTGTAATTATCATCCTTACATGATTCCCTGCATCTTGTCCTGCTCACTGTCATAGTGGCTCTTCATGTTGTCAATCTCACTTTATTAATATACATTATCATCATCATCATCATCATCATCATCATCATCTTCATCTTCATCATCATTATCATCATCATCATCTTCATCACCATCATCATCATCATCACCATTGCCATCATCATCATCACCATCATCATCATCATTTTGAAGTGTATTGTAATTATCATCCTTATCATCGTCATCGTCATGTTCATTGTCATCATCACCATCATCATCATCATCTTCATCGTCATTGTCATCATCATCATCACCATCATCATCATCATCATCATCACCATCATCATCACCATTGCCATCATCATCACCATTGCCATCATCATCATCACCATGATCATCATCATTTTGAAGTGTATTGTAATTATCATCCTTACATGATTGCCTGCATCTTGTCCTGCTCGTTGTCATAGTGGCTCTTCATGTTGTCAATCTCACCGCGGAAACGATCCTGATTACCAAACAGCTACAAGACAAAGAAGATCAGAGAAGAGAAGGGATCGAGAAGAGTGAAATTTTTGGGAATCACAGAGACTAAACCCTAATTAGTGTACGCATAGGATTTTACCCCCTCCCCCTTTCCGTATGGTAGCGTGTCATATTACCGGATGATTTTTGTTTGACGGAACAAAATAAAAATTATATGCATACAATCATAAAGAGCATATTTAATGTAAAATATCTTGGTGAATTTTGTATCGATTTTCTCTAAATCAACTTTCTTGTAAACCATTCCAAAAAAAAAAAGAAGCCTCTCCCCGGCGCAAAAGTTCGTGTTGAATTACCGAAGAGAAATGTTTTGCATGGGAATGTCACCAACCGCGTTCACACGATGAAAGCCGAGTTCTTAAGAATTGCAATTGAACTTCAAAATTTGTGTCACACGATGGCAAATCTCGCGAGTTGCAATTCTTACGAATTAAAACCGGAAGTAGTGTGCGCGCCTTTCTCATTTGAGGTCACGCGCACAAACTTGACTTGTTATCACACCGGAAGAATATCTCGGTCATGAGGTCAACCCAAACCACGAGTCTCGAAGCTGATTGTGTTCACACGGCAAAAAAAGTAGACTGCACGCAGCTCAGTCGCGCGCTCATTCTGCGCAAAATCTTACAAGTATCTTGTGGTTATGTTGTGGTTTGCAAACCACAAGATAACCACGAGTTTTTTCTGTTCACACGAGCGCTAACCACAAGATATTCTTACGAATTGCAAACCACAAGTATAACCACGAGATGGGCTTTTCGTGTGAACGCAGCTATTGACATGCGCGCTGTGTAAGTGACTTGTGCGCGATAAAACGCCCAGGGCGCTTATTTTTTTTCGGGAAATGGTAGAATATGTTTGCTACACATCCATTTATTACCCTCCGTCAATGCCGACATTCAAAATTCGAACTTTATTCCTATGGGAATGTGTACATACGGTAAAACAACCCGTTTGGTATTGCAACCCTCTGCTATACGTACTTTGTAGATGATCCCTAACACCCTGTTACACATGGACCCCTGTAATTATATTCACGGTAATCAGGCGTCATATCCACATACGGCTATGTGTGTGCTCATACGTTATTTCGTGTTGGGCATCAGCGCGCCCTTGTATCCCATATATAGGCATATTAAGCGACCTACTTCCTTATTGCGCGCAGCACGCGCGCTACAAGCGCATTATGCGTGCGATACAAGCGCATTACGCCCGCGCTGCAAGTGCATAATTTGCATATTGAAGCAGGCGCGACCTCAGTCCACGTACCGGTGTCATGCTTAATCCGTACGCACTGCGCAATTTCGCACGACACCGGCCTGTTGTTACACATGCCGATTGCACAGCTAGTGCATGCAATCTAAGACGGGAGTCTGACGTCATGCGTATAATTTGCATATGGGCTATTCCACGGAGGTATGGCCAAAATGATGAAATTTCAAATGTGTCTTTGCAAATTTTTGTTATTGTTACTTCAAAATATATAACCTGAAGTGTCAAAATCCAAAATATTGTGGTGTTTTGATAATTTAAAGGAAAATAGCGCCACTTTTGTTGCTCAAATTGGTTGTACATCAAATTTCTGAAAATATTATTGCCAAATAATCAAGGGCATGTTATCAACTTATTTCCAAAGGAAACTTATTAATTCTGACTTTATTTGTTTGACTTTGTGTCTAACTTTCTGAATGATAGTGATTTGTGGGCTTATAAGATGATTTTTTTTTTCGAAAATATTTTCCAGTACACAGGACATGTGGAATGTAACGTGAGTGACGAAAAAAGTACAATTTTCTCTCTATTTCTTTTGTTAAATGAGAGTGAATATGGCCAAACCGAATTTTCCTCCTACTACCAGGCCTAGATATCCACCAAAAATTATAAGGTTTGTATTGACTGGGAACATCACGTATTATCAGCGTGAAAACTGTAACGTGAGTGACGATGTAACGTGAGTGACAATATTTCAAGTGCAAATTAGTACTGCTCGTTATGAAAAGTACAATTTTTTGATAAATAATCACACCCAAAAGTAGTGAATTCCTCTAAAGATCCTTAATTTAGGCTTTTAACACGATTATTTGCCAAAAAATTCAAATTTGAATGAAATATAATGAAAACCAATGCTATAACACTGTAACGTGAGTGACGGTACATAGCCTTGTGTACATTAATATTGCTATTTACAGAAACATGCAAATTTGGCCAAATAATTATAGCTAAAGGTTGTGAATTCCCCTAAATATCATTAATTTAGGCTTTTAACACAATTCTTTGCAAAAGAATTAAATTTGCATGTAATATCATAAATCCCCATGTTATAGCTATGGCACTTTCATTTTGTAACGTGAGTGACGTAACGTGAGTGACGGTCCATTTTTTGTTTACTGTCCGTTCTTTAAAAAATGCATGATAGAGGCTAACTTAAAACGGTATTAATATGTTCTTGGGAAGTAATAGAAAGTTGCATCAACATAATTTGCTCTGAATTCTTATAGTTTTAGCTTGCGTTTCATGCAAAGTTCATTGAAAATTTACAGGGGGCAAAACGCGTAACGTGAGTGACGCTCATTAAAACTTCCTCTAAAAAAATATTGAACAAAGTGTTGAATCATTTACTACCCTTTGCATATGTGTTTGCCCTAGTGGTATGTCATAAAAACAAAATTGAGGTGACAGCTTCTTTTTAAAAAGAACTGGAGTGTGAAACATGTTGTGATTTTGGAGCTTTTGTAACGTGAGTGACGTGGAATAGCCCATATATTACCGAAAGGGTCTTATGACAAAGAGTGGACAAAAACGTGATGAAATCTTAAATTAACTAATAGCTAGTAATACAACAGAGTATTCGAATGGCAATGTATTTGTTTAATGAAGTGTATGAAGTAGAACTAAAAGTCTCAGACTCAATGGATTATTAAGATATTGTGACCAGTTCTCGTCTTGCTAGTATTAATATGATTGTCTTTATTTGCCAAACTATTTATAATATTTGTTTCATAAAAATATTTGTTTTAACATTCAGCACTTAAAAGGAATGTATTAAGCAGTTGATTAATATTATTTATTATTATATCGAATGTCAATCACTAAATAGACTAATTTTTATGTTGAATTTTTTAATGTCGGGTATCTACGGAAAGGGATAGGATTAGGACTAGGAGAGAGAGAGAGAGAGAGAGAGAGAGAGTGAAAGAGTTACACATCTGATTTCTTTCTTGAATCTTTGGTGGCTCTGAAAAGAGCCGTTTGGGTGGCTCTAAAAAGAGCCGTTTGGGTGGCTCTAAAAAGAGCCGGAGTGTGTAGGGGTTCGAGGCTTAATAGCCCGAAGCTCTCCCTTCCACCTCTATGACTTTCGGGACTACCTTGCGGAGATGGTTGATGTAGTTGCTACAAAGCCCGGGAGTCATCTTGGTTTTCCAGAACCTGAATATCGCTTCTCTCAGCTCCGGAATAGTCTGGGGCTTGGCAAACCGCTTGATCCAAAGTTTCATTTGATGCCACACCAGTTCGATGGGGTTGAGATCTGGGGACTCTGCTGGGGTAACCCACCAGTTGATCCCGTGGGCTGCCATGAACTGTTGCGTGTATTTACTCGTGTGCTTGGGATCATTGTCCTGCTGGAACCTGTGGCTATCTGGCCACACTGTCTGGATAAACGGCAGCAGAGCCTTTTCCAGGATTTCCTCGCAATAGAACTTAGAGTCCATGATGCCGGTAAACACCAGGACTCTAGTGGCTCCCCTGCGCGAAATCCCTGCCCAGACGTGTACCTTTCCCGGGTGTTTGGGTCGCGGCTTCTGCTTCCTTTCCTCGCCTTTTTTGCGAAAGTTCAGTTCCGAATTGGCGTGGAGCTGAACACTGCACTCGTCAGTGAATATGACATTGTGGAAGTTGTCATTTTCTCGGAGCAATTTCTCGCAGTGAAGTAGCCTCTTCGCCTTGTTCGCATGGCGCACCATCTGGGTATTTTTTGGTCGACATCGTACCCATCCGAGTCCTTGCCTGCATTTTCTGATGGTTGAGGCCGACACCACAAGATGGTATTCTCTTGCGAGCTTGGCCTGTACCTCAGTGCTGCTAAGTTCGTCGTTCTCCCTGTACCTATCGTCGATGATGCTCTTGAAATCGTCGAGCTTCGAGGGACGAGGTTTTCGAGTTGATAATGTTGAGCCCGTTTTCTTGAACTTGCGCAGGAATGAGGATACAGCCTGCTGGCTCACGCTAGTATCGTCCTGCTTTAGTCTCTCGACTATGGCCGATGGACCGAGATGTTTGACGAGGGATAAGTAAACGATTCGACGACGAGTTGTTTGCGACATGCGACCCATTTTGGAGCTATGGAGACGACTGTCGGTACCTACTGTCGACGTCTGCCCTTTTATACAGTACATGAGATCGTAGATGGAGAACGTACTTTGACGAATCAGAACATGTTATCGTAAAAAGGCGTGTCTTCATGTCCTACACACGCCGCACTTTCACGCAAAATTTGCATATGTTAGTTTCTCGCGCCAATTTCATGACGCAAGAACTTCGAAAAAGGCAATTATGAATTGGAGCCTCGTACGGACGGACGGACAACCCGAAAACATAATGCCTCCGGCTACTTCGTTGCGGAGGCATAAAAAGTTATGGCGTTTCTAATTTTTTAAAGGAAATTTAATTAAATATTTAAACTAGTCACAAAACTCACCTTTTGTCTGAGTTCTTGTTTGTTACTATCCATGGCAGAAACCTGGTACAATGAATCAAATGGAAATATTTCACTATATTTGAAGTTTTTGAACAAGAAACAAAATAGAAAAAATCTTTACATTTTAACCCATTCAGGATGGTTAAATAGCATACAGTATGTGACTGGCTATAGCAAAACCCTGCACTTGTCGGCAATTCATGCTTTGAAGAAATGGGCATTTTAAGTTCACACAATTTGTATCAAAGACCTATGATTATAAAAATTGAAACAATGATGAGGCCTTTAAAATGGTATGAAAATCTACATTTTTATATTTACCGACAAGTGCCGGGTTTTGCTATAGCCAGTCACATATACAAATGTACATATTGAATTTGTCTTACCAAGTAAGACAGTAATTATGCTTAAGGCAGAAATCTTGATTCTCTAGAAGAGAGATTGCATATATAACAAATAAAAAATATCCACCCCTTATAAAGACCACCTTTTCTGTTTCCCTTGGGTGGTCAGTATCTATAGCCAGTCTTTACTGTATTATCAAATACATTTGATTGACAGCTTAATGGTAATATTGATCTACAATGTATATAACAATGGATTATCATTATTATGTGTATTATTAAACTTAAAGGGTACCACCACCCAAAAATAATATTCTTATAAATGAAAGGTAACATCTTTAGAATTCCATTCCATCAACAAGTTCACAAAAATATGTTTCCTGATAAAATATATAATCAGAAAACGCATCACCATTCTAAAGCACGGTCTGAATGTACGAGACTAATTTGTGCAGAGCGAACGAATCGCCCGGGATTCCATTGTCTCCAAACGTACGCGTGAATAGCATTGGCGCACTCGCAAACCAGGAACCAGGGAATAGTAGTGGTTCCGTAAGTGGTGGAAATTAATTGCTTTGTTTATGAATTACACAAACCTCTGCAAAATGTTGTGTATCTATTTGATATCACAAAACGGTACCAAAACATATAATTATGTGTTGTTCTTTGCCTGGTGGTCCCCTTTAACATCATCATCATCAACATCAACATCAACATCACCACCACGACCACCACCACCACCACCACCACCACCAACACCAACACCTACATCTACATCAACATCAACATGATCACCACCACCACCACCACCACCACCTCCACCATCACCATCACCATCTTCACCATCACCATCACCATCACCATCACCATCACCACCACCACCACCACCACCATCACCATCAACATCATTAACTATAACAGACCTGTTGTCTCTCAGCTGACAGACCCAGGGCGATGTCCCGCACCCTTGCCAGGTCGGTGTTGCCCCCTTTACTGGCCTCCATAACTCTCCCTAGATTGTCCCTCTGCTTGAGGAGGGTGACCTCCGCATTAAGTAGGTTCAGTAGCTCCAAACCAAGTTGCTGATTTCTTGCAATCTGAAGCAAATAATGTAGAAATGAGAAAATATGCATGGTAGCAGTTAATTTAATTAGAAGAAAACAACGAACTAGTAAATTATGAATTTGCCATTTTGACCAACAATGTCCAGCAAAACTTTCTTCAAGTAAACCCTCTGTTTCAGAAGGATATAACTTTGTTTAGTAGGTTGAGCAGCTTGAGACAAAGCCGCTGATTCCTTGCTATCCGAAGAAACAAGGAAAATACAATGGAAGTGAATTCAATAAGTGGACAACAGAGAAATGAGGTTGCCATTTTGACTGATAATGTCCCCCCAAATTTCTATAAGTATTCCTTATGTTTCAAGAAGGTGACCTCTGCATTTAGAAGGTTGACCTGTGCCTGAGTTACTTTACTTGCAATCTGCAGAAAGAAAAAAAAAAACATTTAGGGGTTAACTATTGAAGGATATTTGCTAACTTTTGCACAAACTTTGTACAAAGTTGGAAGTCTAACAGCAGGGAGACTTTCAAATCCGCACACTTCAATCATAAATATCCTTACGATGAAAGATAAAATTCAGAAAACTGTAACCTGTTCCATGCTTGTATTAATTGGTAATACAAATACAACAAGGTATGTGAGAACCACTACTAAGTTCTGTGGATGTTGACACTACTACTAGATCACTTTAATTGAAGCGTATCTCGCTGTATTTCTTGGCCAGAGCTTTGTAATGTGCATCGAGGTCTATGTAGCTGTCACCCAAGTTCTGCTGTTCCTGGTCCAACTGGTCAAAGTGGTCTAATTCCAATTCCAATTCCAATTCCAATTCCAATTCCAATTCCAATTCCAATAATAATTCCATAATCTGATTTGAACTCGAATTCCAATTCCGATTCCAATTCCAACTATTGTTGATTTTGTTTCCAATTCTAATTCCAATTCCAATTCCAATTCCAACTACAATGTTGATTTTGTTTCCAATTCTAATTCCAATTCCAATTCTCATTCTCACCATCATCATCATCATCATTATCATCAATAATCATCAATAATCATCATTATCATCATCTTCATCATCATCATCATTATTTGAACATACCTCGCCCTCGTATTTCTTGGCCAGAGCCTTGTAGTCTGCGTTGAGGTCGACGTAGCGGTCACCCACGCTCTGGCGCTCCTGGTCCACCTGGTCAAAGTGGTCCCGGATCTGGCGGTAGTCCCTCAGGAGCCGGTCCCGCTCCGATTCCACCTGGATCAGCCGGTTCTCCAGCGCCAGGATCTACATGTAAGGCCAGGAGAACAACCAGTGTGTTTATTCATTCATTCATCAATCAATTACAAATACAGTAAAACTCATCTTTTTTGCAAATGCATGAACAGTCCAAACCGATTGGAGGAACAGGCGCTTTTGAACGTTTGAAACAGATAAGTGACGCCATGCAAGAGTTGTGGACATCACCATCATCATAATCAAACACGCTTTTGATCACCCATATATTATTAAGACAACCTTTCCATGCAGATCTCATATCCCAATTCCTTTGAATTAAGCAAGTTCCATGTATACAAACCTGTCTATAAAGACCACCTGATTATGAAGTAGACCTTTCTGTCTCCCTTTGCGCAGTCTTCATAGACTGGTTTGACTGCAGTAACTTTAATTGTCACACTGAATTGACTAATTCTCTGTGTACATTTGCTGTTTATACTACCCGGGAAAGGCCTTCCAGACAGTATTCCTGGTTACAAAGGAACCCCCTTTCAGTGCAATCCTAATGATGCAACGATATGTAATAAGGAGTGTACATATTGATATTGAAACACCCAGGTCTATACTATATTGATATCATTTGAGTTATCAGCTGTATTGATACACAATGAAATAAGGTGATATGAACAACAAAAAAACAAATTTAAAGTACAATTTTTATAAAATAGGGCATATTACCTTATTCTTCTGTTCAAAGTTGTCCTGTGCTCCCCGTTCTTTGAGTTTGTTGTTTTCGATGCGCAAATCCAGCAGCAGTTTTGAAACCTTTATATGAAAAATAATAAAGGAACATATAAGATATAAGATTAAACGTGATTGCAAGATTTAATTCTGGATAAAAATCAACTTTCAACAGGATAAAAGTAAGTTTTTGTGAGATTGTAAGTTGACAAGTTTTGGGTCAACAAGATTCAAAGCTGTATAAAATCAACATGAAACAAACTGTATCAAGTATGTTCATGAAAAATGAGCAAAGAAAATTGGGCTTTACCGGGAATCAAACCCTAGACTAGTGCCGAGTCAAATCAAATTTGTTTTGTTTTTTGTTTTTTTGTTTTTTTGTTTTTTTGTTTTTTTTCATCCGATATAAATATTCTGTCCATTTTTTCAATTAGAATCGGCAGGACAGTGCGATGTTAGTGTACAAACTGCTGTCAAGATGAAAGATTTCGATATCTCTTCATAATTATATTCTTCTAAATTTGGCTCTCACTATACCACTTGTATATTAATCCTCTTACCTTTGGTTTATTATTTGTTTTGTTTATTTGTAATTTATGTAAAATACCTTTACTTTTAACTTTAGCAATAGATAAGCAGGGTTCAATGTGCCATTTTCTGATCGAATCTATCGAATGGGGATTTTAAAAAAAATAAATAATAAAAAAAATAAATAAAAATAAAAAATAAAAAATAATAATAAAATTTAAAAAATCTTTTTTTTTTTTTTTTTTTTTTTTTTTTTTCGGATACTCGTATCCGAAAATTTGTATTTGGTATCCGACCTTCACGGTTGGATATCGGATATCCATCCGTTTGGACTCGGCCTACCCTAAACCTCCGGACTGCTAGACGGTTGCTCTTACCATTGATGGTGGCCGTTCCCTGAAACCATTTTCAATACTCATGGTCAGAAAGTAGGTTCGTGTAAAATTGTATTCTATGCCTTTTCAGAGCTAATTATAGTTTAAAAGGTCTATCAAAACTGATGATTTTTAACAGAGTTTTCAATTCTATTTATTTAAAATATTTTATATATCTCTATATATTGTAATTAAGTTATATTTCTTACCTTTAGTTTTTCTTCTTCGCTGCTGATGAGTTTGGAGGAGAGGTCGGTCTTAGAGGTGGCGATGTCTCCGAAGCGACTCTGGATCTGATCCAACCGTCTCCTCAGGTACTCGTTCTCCTCCTTCAACTTTAACTGTGGGAGGATTATTAAAAGAGGAGTGGCGAAAAGAAGATGAGACAATTAGAATTTGTTATTTATAATATTTGACCAGCTGTAGCAAAACCCGGCACTTGTCGTTAAAAATCAAAATGCAGATTTTCATACCAATACAAAGGTCTCATCACAAGCTTTCATTTGATGCCTGTTCTAACAAATTGGTCAATAATTGGCGAAGATATGATTGTTTCAAGTTTACAAACATAAGTCTTCTACACACATCATGTGAACTTAAAATGCCCATTTCTGCAAAACATGAATTACCGACAAGTGCAGGATTTTTTCTATAGCCTGCACATATAATAATATACATCATTTATAGTGTGCCGTCTACCTAGGCGCACTATTTAGAGGCGCATCTTTATTATCCTTGAATCTTGATCGTCAGGTACAGTTCAATCCCGCACAATTATTTTGTTGACACAAAAATTCATCTGCATTCATTTGGTATTTCATATTTGTAAAGGAGAAACATTTTAAGATGTGGCGATCGATGTCTCCAAAGCGACTCTGGATCTAATCCAACCGTCTTCTCAGATACTCATTCTCCTCCTTCAACTTTTACTGTGGGAGTATAAGATAATGAACAAATTATTTAGAAAATAATAAAAAGGTCTTGAGATAACAGGGGAAAATACCCTTCACTAATTAGACCCCTCAATTATTTTCTGTATTGTTTCAGTCGAGTACAATGTGGATTTAAACAATTTGGCGCAATTCTCCAATTATACAGCAGCAAGGGTCATCTATTTATAAAGTTCTCATTAACTTTATTGATGATCATTTAACTCTTCGTTATTTGAAATTTCTCTTTGTTTGTGTTTTTCTTTCTGTAACCTGTCATGTTTTTATCTTGTGATTATATTTGTTATCTTGTACATTTATGAAATTGCCTGTTTGTATACTTTTGTTTTTTATCCAAGTGGAAAATCAATTCAATTCAATTCAATTACAGAGAGCAGGAAGCAAACAATGGGTGAACTTGGGGGCGGGGCCTAATCCTGACATCATCACGTAATACTGTAAACGTGGTAATATTTGCGGATTTTGCGCTGAAGTCGGCGTCCGCGAATATTAAAACCAGCGAATATAAATGTGTGATTTACAATGTGTTGAACACTTGCTCGGCCGCAAAATTAAATACCCGCCAATGTGATTTTGTGTCGCGGCTCAGCGCGTAATATTTATCGTGCGAAAAATAACAAAGTTTACAGTAGTCCACTAGTGAACATGCAAATCTCAAAGTCCCTTCTATCTATAAACAAATAGACAAAATCAGAGGGAACTCACGTTTTCTCTTGCAAACCTTGCCTGGTCTGCCGAGGCGTCGTCTTTTGCTGCTGCTGGCGCCGCTGCGACGGATGAGCCAAGCTGGCTGTGCAAGCTGATGATGCGGGCATGGTACTGGGTGACGAGTGACTAGAGGTGTATGATGAACAATACAGAAAAATGTCCATTTAATAAGTAATATAGTAACTGTTATTCCTTGTCATCATAAAATTTATGATGACAAATATTGCTGAAAACTGCTTATCTACAAAAATGTTGCATGTGTAATAAAAATAGGTCAAAAGGGGGCCTAAATATTATATCATAGCAGAATCTTCTTCAGAGGAAAACTGAAAAATTATATGAAATAAACTGACAATTTGAATTTAATTTTACTGCATAATTAAAAAGGAATATCTTAAATCTCTCTGATTCCTAATAATTTAATATATCTGTCTATTCACTTTTGTGTGAGCTAAAGCCACGAATGTGTAGATTTTTTAAAACTCACCCATGCAGAATTGTCGTTCAGGACAAAGAAGTTGTTGATGCTTGACAGTTGGCTGGAGACCTTCAGTGAGGTTTTGAGACTTGACGGGTCTGGCTTAGGATTGAAGTGCATGATGGCCTTCGTCTTGCAGTTCCCACCGATTGCAGACTCCAACAATTGGGTCACTTTTGATTCGCTGCCAATAAATGAATAAATGGTAGAGAAACATTCATAGATTTGCATACTGGTTTTCTACAACGGGTATATTGTGTTTGATGACCATGATGATGATGATGGTGATGGTGTTGTCTTGATGATGACGATGATGATGATGATGATGATGATGATAATGAGAGTGAAGATAATATAAGTGATGATGATGATGATGATGATGATGATGATGATGATGATGATAAAGAGGAGGAGGATGAGGATGAGGAGGATGAGGATGAGGATGAGGATGAGGATGAGGATGAGGATGAGGATGAGGAGGAGGAGGAGGAGGAGGAGGAGGAGGAGGAGGAGGAGGATCATTATGATGATGATGATGACAATGATGGTGACATCATGATTATGATGATGATCACAATGGTGACAATGACATCAACAATGACAACAAAGACGACGATGAAAATTGATCAATGGCGATAAAACAAGCTCTCACCTGTAATCTACGACCCTGTCCGGTGTCTGCCTGGTGGACAAGTAGCTGACCAACTGACCAAACGACACGATGGACTTGTTCTGAAGGGCGCCCTCTCTCTTGCGCAGCGACTGCTGATTTTCGCTGAGCTTCTCAATCCCAGGCAGCTCAACAAAGAGGAAACTGGATTGGTGGGGGTAACCAAACTCATCTTTCTCCTGTGTGAGAGACAATGGGAATAAGAGCTCAATATGTGGTTGCAGTTGGGGTTGTGATTATAAAGATAAGATGGTTGTGATTATAAAGATAAGATGGCAAATCTTTATAATATTCATTATTGGGGGTAGCCAAACTCATCTTTCTCCTGTTTGAGAGACGATGGGAAGAACTCAATATGTGGTTGCAGTTGGGGTTGTGATTATCAAGAGAAGTCTGCAAATCGTTGTGATATTCATTATGATTATAAGTTCTTGTGAAATTTGAATAATGAATTCAATAACATTTTTGGCATAGTAAGATGTTTTCCCTTCAATGGACAATCAAAATATTTAGTTTAGTATATTATGTAGTGATTCATGAATTTTAAGAAATAATAACATGACAGTATAATAGGAAGATTAAATGAGAACTTCAGTTTGAAATTTAATATTAATTTTATTAGTAAGACGTAGTGAGAGACTACATCTCGATTGGACTATATGAGATCCCGCTTGCGCGCATGTGTCAATATTCAAAGCTGGTACGTGACTACAGGACCAAACATAGGAAGATGATAAAGATGAGAACTTCTTGTATGATGCTAGTAAGACTTGGGTGGGTGAGGAGGGATGTAGTCTCTCACTACGTCTTACTAATAAAATTAATATTAAATTTCAAACTGAAGTTCTCATTTAATCTTCCTATTTTATTACGTAAGTCTCCGATCGAGACTACATCTCGATTGGACTATATGAGACTTTAAAGCCCTGTTGTCACGTACAGAACCTCTGTGGGCAAGGCTACAAATGTAGCGATGTTCACCCACATAGATGCGTCCTTTTAGGATCACAGTATCAAAGGCCGAACTTGGCCAAAGTGAATATTCACTGTAAAAGTGTGCACAGACCAATTGTCTCAATGCACATAGAGATTTACTCTTAGACTTGTTAAGTTCCTCAAATTCTAAGGCTGGTCGTGGGACACCGGTCTCGACCGTCCACATCTCCACGCCGCTGATGTGCACATCGCGATCTCGTGGAGACACATTATGGATATATCCGTGCATACACAATTTCCCGGTGATACAAACAATATTGTTTATCTTGTGCAACCTCATGTTAGTCACTTATATCCATTTATTAATTCACGTATCTCAATCTGAAAGGTTGTAATATTAAACAAATATTACTTATTTTCATTCTGTCCAGTTGAATTTCATGAACGGATTACCCCTCTGTGCCGATACACTGAATATTAACAATCCCATACTATGTAGAATCGGGTTTCTATAACAGAACCCGAGGCTTTAACTTCCATCGTCATGCACAGCACAGGTTACAGAAAATGGCAATATTAGCTTATAGACATTATCTGAATGTAACATTTTCTGTATACGTACAACGTGCCTCTTGGCACAAACAGTTGCTATTTCCTGGACTTCTTCAGATGATGTACCCCTTTTATAATGCCGCTTTGACCTAACTGTAAGGCATTGATACCAATCTTCTGAGCGACATATATGTGGGGTTTCATTCAGATGGTGAGCTATTACCAAGTTCACCACAGACAAGCTAAGTTGGTAAGGCATATTATCACCCATGTATAGAATCACTGGGCTCCCAACAGCATGACCTGGCATGAACAGGAAGGTCCAGAGTCCCAGACCAGTTCGGTCAATTAGGGACTTCTACATGTACTTGCAATCATGAATGCCTTTTCTATATGGGTTTCGTATGTCAAGCATAATTTTAACTTAACTCCTTGAGTGCCAAGCTCGCATTTTTGCGAGTACAATTCACACAAATGCCATTGAGCATTAATCCCCTGGCACTCAAAGGCGGGACGAGGCGCAAAACATTGCAACACCTTGCAAGTTACTATTGATGCGTCTTCCGCCACTGCCTTTGTTATCCACGAGACAAAATTCTACCTTCTTAGAATTCATCCAGCCTGGAAAACTGCACAAAGTACAGAGGTGCATGCAAAGCGGTCAGTCAGGTATGCTGATGTAAAACTTTAGATCCACTAGGCATTCATAGGTACATCTATATTATACGTCTTGGTGCTTCTCTATCTAGCACCCATTCTGTTCCGGTCACGATACAGTGAGGCAATACAAGCAGATACTCTCAATAATAAGCTTGAACCACTGGTCATCATACTTGTTTGCATTTTCAATGTCTCTGGTTATTTCTGTTACAATCGTGAGATTTTGTACCACGAATATCGTAGCGGTATACGCCTTACAACAAGGGTTATCTGCCCTCACAGGCTCATGCACATGATTTCTGTCAGAACCAAACGTACTGAATCAATGTGAAGCTTTCTACTGTTCTATTTACTTCTGCCATTTATCCGCTTAACCTGTCTGTTGAGAGGATTGCGTGTCAATCAAACACCTTTGTGGATCGAGCCTAGAATGTCCCTTTGCAACGGACGAAAAGCATACTATACTGCTGGAATTATTGTTACAGGTTATCCAATTACATTGGCAACTTTATATTTGATTGTGTCAGCACATGCCTTGTTAATGTTATTCACTATTCATACTCAATAATGCTCTCTGTTGATAGAATTATGTGTCTATCCAATGTCCTTCGTGAAGAAGGAGTTGAATTTGTCCTTTTTTAATTGAGGACAATATGAGAGAAAGGGCCATTAAATGCTGCCGAAATGAGTCGGCACGTTCTCCTATTTCTTGGAATTTACTTTCCTGATAGTGTCAGCACATGGATTTATACCATCCATTCTAATTCACTCATGAATGCCTTCGGTTGATAGAATATTGTTTCTATCAATGTGTCCTTGGTGCATGTAATGATGATGCAGCAAGGCGTCATTTGGCAACATAGTCTGATTTGCCTGTTTATTATCTGATCATGATCATAGCTGGATGAATCATATTTTTATTCGCACATGCTCTCTGCTGTCGATGTATAGGATCATGTGTCCTTGGTGGACTGAGAGATGGTGCAGCAAGGTGTCAAATTTCCTTGCATTAGGCAACATAGCCTGATTTTGCCTTGATTTCAGTTTATTATCTGATGTCAGCACATAGATTGATAACATCATATCTTATTCACTCATGCTCTCTGTTGACAGAGCCATGTGTCTATCGACGTATTCTTGTGGAACATGAGAGATGGTGCAGCAAGGTGTCACATTTCCCTTGCATTTGGCAACATAGTCTGATGTTGCTTCGAATTTTGTTTATTCCTAGCCTAATCAGGCTACAAAGGACTCATGAGCAGGATGGGGATGTAAACGAAGAGGTTAGTACAGTAGAGTTGCTGTAAATTACTGCATGAGATTCGGCCGTTAGACCTAGCCGTTTTCTTCACGATATGGGAGTCATCGATAATATGTCAGATGACAAGTATGACTGCTCTTCCGTTTTTATAGACTGGTTTGAGTAACTTATAAAGCCATTCTGGGTGCTGAACTGATCCTCGAACTATCCGTCTTTTTATTGATGGGCAATGTTCATGGCTTCATGCTGCTCTCATCATTCATCCCCCTTTTATACCAGGTATAAGAATCATCATCAATAGCAATTACGGTTTTGTCTCAAAGCGTGCATGATGACAGCAGTCTACACATTGTGTCTGCATGAGTGTGCTGCTATAAGGTTTCTGGATTTATTCCAATTCATAGCCTTGCAGAGCCTGCAATGCCTGCCTCTTATATCATTATAAGTTCCCCACTACTTGATATCGTGAATTGAGATTCAGACACCGCTCAGCATATATTTCTCATAACATACATTGAATCATTGCTCACTCACGACACCATTGATGCGTGTACGTGAAGGCTATATATTTCAACCAGCCTGAGGTTGATCATTTTATGTGCAGTGGGTGTTTGTTCTCAAGTACGCCCTGTAAGCATGGTAAGCAATGCGAGGGCACCATAATATTCCCAATGTGGTGATCGAAGTAAGCATAAGCCTGCATGAAGCGATCGATTCACCCTCGGTAGTACATGACTGTAGACCATGCAGCTGGGAATAATGTTATGTGTATTTATTATTTGCCATCTAATTCGGCAAATTTCTAACCTCAGTGATTTGATGTCGAGTAAATATGGCCCTGCAATCTAAGCAGGCACTGTATTCCTTTGAGAAGGATTCATATATATGTGATTCAATTTCACAAATAACATAGGCCTAGCCTACTTATGTGAACCGACAATTACAACTGAAACAAGACCGCTTGTTCAGAATATCTTAGGTTCGGACAGCGGAAATTTGGCGTCCACAACGCCATGCTCGCTTGTATCATTGGCCTAGCACGACATGCTAGTTTGTTAGTATCGAGTTGGCATAACTTGCCTGAAACTGTCTGCAGTTTCTCCCAACAGCTATAATACGGCCACGCCGTATCAAAATAGTATACACACAGAGTATTCACATGTACAATGGTAGGTTAGGCTGGCTCTGATTTAATCTCGTCGATTTCTGTAATTCTCGCTCGACATCTAAGAGCGCATGAATTTCCCTCAGAGCTCTAATGTGATGAGCCATGAATGGCCGGCTATCAACGACACAACGTTTACGTTTATTACACATGTGTGCATCGTACGATGATCATTATAGCTGCCGGAACTGATTTACCCGATTCTGGGTGCAGTAGTACAGTAGTGTTGTCTTGCACTGCCTTCGAGGCCACCGCTCCTCGGTTTGACCGCCATTCAGCTGGCTAAGCTAGCCACTGCTGTGGGGTATCACTGAGTGAGATTCGCTGCCACTGCGTGGACAGCATTGGGGCTATACAGTGGCCGCCGCTCCGCGGTTGGCCCGCCCGTGCAGTCGGCTGTGCCAGCCACTGCGGGTTGGTGAAGTTGAATCTGCGTTCGCTACCACTGCGTGGTCAGCAAATTCCC
This sequence comes from Echinarachnius parma, assembly GCA_037951105.1. NCBI lineage: Eukaryota > Metazoa > Echinodermata > Echinoidea > Clypeasteroida > Echinarachniidae > Echinarachnius > Echinarachnius parma. Next base: position 130,303 of record JBAMJV010002419.1, read on the forward strand.
ATTTCCGAGGCCACGCCATCGGATGATTTTGCATCCAGTATACCAAAATCCATGATCTCGGATAGGATGAAATCATTTTGGAACATTTTGATTTACTCTCTGAATATTATATCAGTAGAATTTCCACGAAATTCTAAGTTATTTTCTCCAGCGGTCGAGAGCACCTCCCGACTCTTCACACAGCGCCAAACGAATTGACACATGCGCGCAAGCGGGATCTCATATAGTCCAATCGAGATGTAGTCTCGATCGGAGACTTACGTAATAAAATGATACTGTCAGGTGGCAGACCTGAATAAAAAAAAAACTGCAGGTCTATTCCAGTGAAAATCAATGATGGGCTAGTAACGTTTCATAAAATTCAAATGGTAGTGATTTTCAATCAAAAATCGAGAGAAAAATATCTCACTTGCCCGACCAAGCCACTAGCAAAAAATGTTGTGCGAAGCCATGCAAATTCAAATTAGTATTAGTGCTCAAATACTGACCAGCCTGAGGTTGACCCTGATGAAGAGTGTAGCCCTGGCCTGGGTGGGGCCATAGTCCGTCGTGGTCTGGGTCCTCTCATCCCATCCCCTGCTCAGCTCAGACATACCATCGCTCTCCGTTCTCACTACACTGGGCGTCAGATCCTGTTGAATAAGCAGATATGTATAAGGCAGGGCTCGACACTAGCACTTGCCCGCTTGCCCGGGGCAAGTAAAAATTGGTGTCGGGCAAGTGAAATGTCATAAATTGTCTGATTTGCATGCCCAATCAGGCAAATAAATAATTGTTCTTCTATGAGAGAACAATGTAATTTCGTACATCTAAATCTCATCAAGAAGTAAAAGGGCAAGTAAATTTCATATTGGGGCAAATAAACCTTCAAAATGTATGATTTTATTTCCCCGAAAGGGCGAGTAGAGAAAAAAGTTAGTGTGATCGAGGCTTGTATAAGGCATAACCTCACAGGGTTATAGGGTTAAGGTTAAGATAGGCAGGGCTCGACATCGGCACTGGCCCCAATTCGGTGGATTCACGCCATAGATCGGTTGCAGCGGACAGGCTTCGGGGTCGACATCACAGTACATGTGGATGTGGTTGTGGCAAGATTGGTAGAGCGCGCGCTTTCCGATCATGAGATCCCAAGTTCGAACCCTGCCCACTGCCTTTGTCCTTCAGCAAGACAATTTATCCACAATTGCTGGGTTTGAAATGTACCTGTTGACCATGGGTAATAATAATTAAATAATGATTTAAGCGCTTAGAGGCTCTTTGCGATTTGCGCTATATAAATGTCTATTATTTTCCCATTGAGGCATTGCGGATTTCGGCCTGTCCGCTGCAACCGATAGGTGGCGCACTGTATTGTGAATCCACCGAATTACCTTGAGCTTATATTGATATCAGAGCCAGAAAAAGATCAATACAAAAGTTAGTGGCCCAATCAAGCACAAGATTTTCAAACTGACAATGACAGAATGAGAAAATCTTGAATTATTCCACAGCTTGGTGGACATCATTTTTAAAGCTACCCATGGCACTGAATAGCTGTAATACAGAGGGATCCACAAAAATGCAAGGCAATGTATTAACCTGTTGCTTACGGGAATTGGGTGGGCTATGTACAAATTCTATGGGGATCTCAAAATCTCAGAGTGAGCGGGTTAAGACTGTGGAACCCTTAATACAAGCCTCTCTTAACAGTAACTAAATAAAATGAGCAATTGAAATATGTTGGTTATACTAAACAACTACAGAATAGCTACAGAAATTGAATCTCATAGAAGGAAATTTCAGACCTTGATGTGAACCCAGTTCTGAGCGGTGACCGTGATATCGCTTGGCGTCCCCGTAGACGACGCCCCTCCCTGTCTCAGCAGATCCCTGACCGCTTCATTGCAGACCTCGTACATGTTGAGGGTTATCTCATAGGTCAGTGGTCTCTCGGTCCGGCTCCCTGACTGACCTATACGTATACAATACAATAATTTTTCTTTTAGTGTCACTAGGATAATTATTTCAGGAAACAGATATATACAGTACCTTCTTAAAAAGAATCATGGGAGTTTGGCCAAACCATAACCAGTTCATCGCAGACCTCATACAGGTTGAGGGTCATCACAGAGGTCAGCGGTCTCCTGGTACCACTTGCTGATCCCTATCTATCTATAGGGAGAATTACAATCACTAGAATTATTTCAGGAAACACAAGGTCTATCATTGTATTGTTGAAAAGAATCCCAAAATTTGTGGATTTCAAAGTGCACCTTATACATGAACATGCTGAGGGTCATTTGATGAGAATGATTATAGGATGTACACAATATACTTTGTTGCAAGAGATCGTGATGCTAACAATTCCATTCAGCGAGAACCTTGAAGATAATCCCTGATTATTTGGCAGTTCATCAAACATATTTTCAGCTTATTACAAAACATAAATGCAACAAATGTGATAACAATTTTAATTTCAATAGTATTAGCAGAAAATTATATCGTCTTACTTCTGTCCGTGACGATATTCAACTTGTCCAGCAAGCCACGTACGACCATGTGGACACAGCCCAGATGAGACTTCCTGTCGCCTAGGAGGGTGAAGCTTTTGCCCGATCTGCTCTCCCCAAGACACACGAGGCTGCAGTTGTAGCCAGCGACCAAGAGGTCGACCATGGAGGAAAGGGTGACGGTGTAGACCGCATCGTTACTGCAATCATCGTCAAATACTAATTCATACCTGAAAAGAAATTATAAAGGGAAAAAAGAATTACTTCAAAATTAAAAACCTACTCTCTTAAAGGGAGAGATCCACTTTTGCAGCCAAAATTCAAAAGTTGCAAGGTTACTGTCTTATATGAAAGGAAATGTCATTTAATAGCATGCCTGAAAAAATTAGGGCTTGAAATCTCTTTTTCGTGGATTAATTAGGTTAATTAGGTACATACATATTTTCGGCCGGTGAGTAAGTTCGTACATAGATTTCACGGAGTGCCAGATCGGTATGCATGACCCCTACGTGACCCGCGCTAGCTACGTGACCCGCGCATAAGTACTAATGTGTGAGCGTTTACCAAGCAAAATACCCAAACATCGCTTAAACTGACTACATGTAATTATATATTCTTTCTTTTTGAGATCTTTTTCCGTGACATACGTTAACAAATGTCGGCTTCACAATACCTTTACGAGAATTAGTACTATATTGTTGTAATATTATGCTAAATCAGTTGAACTCCTTTATTGACCGATATGTATATAGTTTAAATGGAGGGACGCATTCGTTTTTCATTCGTAGAATCCAAATTAGAGGGCTGTTCGCTCTGATTTTTTGTTTGCGTGTTACATTGATCCCCATCCGTCAACTGAAAGCTGTTCAGACGTTTTGTAAAAGTGGACCTGTCCCTTTAAACCCACTTTTCCTCTATCATCTCCCCAAAAGACGGAATGCCTGCAGTTGTATTACTCCATTATTACATAGGTTACACTGGCTACCAGTTCATAAGAGAATTGTATATAAAATAGCACTGTTTGTTTATAAATGTACCGTACTCACAATCTTGCCCCAGGTTATATGTTAAAGTGTTCCTACACAGGCCAATTATAATCTCTGTTCAAAAGTAGACAAATCAATGTAAATGGTTCCGAGAACAAATTTAAAGGGTGGGGAACGTGGTTTTCATTTTGCTGGACCTACGGTGTGGAATAGTCTGCCATTAGAATTAAGGTTGTCCCCCACAGTAGATATATCTAAAAGAAATTTTAAAACGTATTTATTTTTGTTGTAGATTGGAGATGTTGTACAGAACATTGAACAGTTTTTAACTGGAAATTTATGCGCTATATAAGTGTTAATTATTATTATTATTATTATTGTATCTAGCCACCAAGAGGTCGACCATGGAGGACAGGGCGATGGTGTAGACCGCATGGTTGTTGCAATTATCATTGAATACATATTCGTACTTGAAAAGAAAATAGGGGATAGAAAAAGAATAACTTCTAAATTAAAAAACCTATTCCAAAATTCAGGTTGCAGTTGCATGTAGTCAGCAATGGTTCCAAGATGCTGCAATCATTGTGAAATTACTGTCAGAACTCATTTTTCTTCCTTGAAGTCAAAAAAATGTACCTGTAATCTCCCCCAAATTGTTTTGCTTCATATATCTAGGTCCAATAAACGGAAAAGGGTATTAAATGGTTTTTTAACAACATTGCAAATGACAATACACGTTAAGATGATTTTATAGAAAAAAGTACACAACTCGGCAAATTATGAACAAAGCTCGATGAGGACCCTTTTACTAATATCAAAAACGCAGTGCAGTACTTGGTACTTACGTGTGTGCTGTATGCGTTTCCGGCTGAGCGATCTTCGCTCCCTGCACGTTGAGGCTGTGCGCTCCCTCTCCCTTCTGCGGAGGCCGGATCCTGGCAAGTACTTCAATGTTCATATTGGCTCAAGCATACCAGTGTGCACTTTGGGGTATCTTTGTAAAAAAAACAAAAAACAATTAACTATTTGTAAACTTCTATGTAAGGTCCATATACACCCAATCAGACTCTACATTAAAGAGCAAACATAATTGGAACTGCTAGTTCTTCAATGCATTTTAATAGTACATACACATGTCTCAAAATCACACACATGTGCAGATCAAGCCTTCATTACTTTGACTCTTTGTATCATGAATTAACCATGTTCGAAAGGTCTCTGATTTAGTCAGAATGAAAATTAAAAACAAATTAAAAAAGTAAGCCCATCTATAGACTATAATTAGCTTGGCCATGTTGGCCTTGGCCTTGCCCTTGGTGATAATGATATGTTCATAATTTTGTTTTAAATTCAATTCATTGGATAGTTTTACAAAAATGCCAATCAAATGCTCTTCTGAGTCTTCAGTGTGCTGGGCTGGGGGAGCAAGACTGGAAGCTTAAAACAAACAATTCTCATTATACAAATATTAATAATTTAATAAATTAATGGAAATGAAATTAATAATAAAAACAGGATTCTTGATCATTTCTACTTGTCTCTAGACTCTACTAAAAATTCAAGTACCGTAGTTGCTGGAGAACCTGGCCGGTGGGAGAACCTGGCCGGTGGGAGAACCTGGCCAAAAAAAGGACAGGGCTGACTTTGAAATTAGATTTGCCGTGAATGCACTGAACATGCGACTCAAAACTTATATCAAACGATTTATCTGCATATTGCTCATAAAATACATGTATCTTGCTGTTCTGTAGTCCTCCTGGTTATCCAGAAAATCGCTTGAAATAGGGAGTTCGGTGATATTTGGATTTTTTGAAGGAACCTCAACAAACTTAATATCATTGGAAAGCTTGTAAAGTGAGAAAATAATGGTGCTTAAATCAACTTATTAGCTTCAATATTAGTGGAGATATTCCAATTTTAGACTAGGTAGAAGGTACAAAGTTTGGTTCTGCCAGTTTCAGACAATGGACGGTAACTATGCTCTGCGCGTGCCCCAGCGCTATTAATAGAAAACGCATGCCTCAACATGGCCAAAAATATCAAAATCAGTATGTGGGCAATTTGTTTACATTGGATGATCGCAGCTTAGCGCTATTAGTACTCCCATACTAGTAATGTATTTCAATGTGTAGAGAAATCAACACACTTTTATAAAATACTACTTTTCCATACCTTTTTCAGATTCCTTCCTCCAGTTTGAAACGATTTTTCGTCGAATTTTTGTACCGAAAATCAATGCAAAAATGTCAGCAAAACAATCCTTCAAAAAAATCAATTTGCAAGGTGAAAATTCCAAAAAATTCTGGCGAATTTGGTGTCATTCGAAAGATCAGATTCTGCTGTTCATGAAAATGGCCTCAAATTCAACGTAGAGGGAGTTTACGAACCCCTACTCTGGCATATGGAAGTTGGGTGAATTTATGCACAGTGTTACAAAATGGAGTCTTCAAGTGCAGTCGCTACCGCGAAGTCTCCTAACTCACTGCGCATTCAGATTGTTTTTTGGGGTGTTAAAACATCGATTTAGGAACAACTAATGCCATATCCAGATCAAGGAAGGATTAAGCTGCAAGAGGATACCAATTTCATGGTAAAATATTGAAAAATATGAATTCTACCCTAGGCCTAGGTTTTTTGTAGCAAAGTTTTGCGTGTTAGCAGATACAAATGCGTGATTGCGGTATTCCGTCGTTCTCCCTACTTGAAAGTCAGTCTTTAAACTCCAAAATTTGTTATTTTTTATTTTGTTCACGATAATTTGAGATTTCAATTTTTATCATCTTGATTCTCGCTTTTGTTAATCGACGCTCAGGAGTTCATTTCGGTAGAAACTTACACCACTTGGATCGCAATATCGCGGTGCCTTCGCTGATAAAAAATTATCGCTCAACGGCAAAGCGGGTTTCCGCAAGGCGCGATTTTACGTACGAAGGTTCAATTTATCGCAGTGCAGGAGATATTTTAATTGACTGTCAAGCATTCGCATCTTCTGATCTTGTATACTATTAAGTATTAGGAAATAAAATCATTATCTTGCAGTTGAAAAGTCCCGAGACTCAACTGAGCTGAAACTGAAAAAGAGTGTGCGAAACTGCATTAGCGCCAGCTGCCGCAGCTCAGGAACATTTGCAATACTTTGTAGATGTGCCGCAGCTCAACTGCGGAGCTGAGATAAATGACTCGCGCAGCATATTGCACTCACCATGAATCGGGAATCAACCAGGCCGACCAACCCGGCGGAACAGTCGGTACCGTACACCTCTGACTGTTGTTGCCACTGCGCCTGCCTGCTGTTAAAAATATGTCTCCTTATTCTCGTCAAAAGAGCATAAAACACTTAATAAGAAAATTCGAACTGTTCTCAAACATCTTCGTAGCTATAAACGTCCAATTTGAAGGCAAATCACTGCTGAATCCCACACTGTTTTATCGATTTTCAAGATTTCTTTAACGTTGCTAGATCGATGGCGTATTGTTGTCAAGCACGGTCGATAATTGATTGACAGCGCGTAATATCGATCGATAGCAGCGAAATAATCGCCGATCGGTAAATATCGTTATTTTACTTCTTTGTGACTTTGGTTATAACTTCATCAGATTTATTGATTTATTTGTTAAACAAATGTATACAGATTCAGATTTCTCAAAGCAAATTAACAATTCATTATACAAATTTGAACATAATTGCTGTGATAGAAAAACGATCATCAGCTAGTACACAGTAACTTAGTATATTATACATCTATTATCAAAACAGAAAACAAATTTGCCTTGTTTTTAAAAAACCCTTGGTTCAAGCTAGGTAATAATACGTCGACAGATTGTTTTTGTTTTAGGATTATTCTTGATTGTGTACATGTATGAAACTTAAAAATAATTAAATTAATGGGCACACTGAATGGCAGCCTACTGTCATACGATCCTCGCTACATAACAAGCTAGACAATATTATTGTGGACCCTCCAAACAATTACCCTCCCCCCCCCCCCCCCCCCCCACAACTATCTATATATCTAGATAATTGTGGACCCTCCAAACAATTACCCCCCCCCCCCCCCCCCCCCCTCAGTGCCCCAGTATTGTACTCACATGAAAAGTGTGGTTTCTTCTGTTTCATATAAAATACACCGTGTCCCAGAAAAAACGAAACCGGGTTTCATGGCAGAAATTTTCTGTCATAAAGAATAATTTAATTGATAATATATATGCCTGGAAAGCTCTGTGTCTCTTCTTTCATTTGATGTGCAACTTATGGCACATACTTCAAGCATGACTGAATTAGAACAATGGAAAGTGGTGTTACCAATATTCAATTTGCACGCATAAATTTGAAGTTTGGGTGAGTTTTAAGAGTTGTAAACGTACTTATTTTTAAAAAGGACAAACACCACATAAAAGTTCATATTTGTATCTTTTACATGATACCTCATGCTAAAAAAATAAATGATTTATGCCAGAGAACGAGTACAATGAAAACATGCCTGATTTCTGCCCGAATGAGTGAAAGTTGAGTAAGAAGTCGCTCAGCTTTCCTGACTAGCAGCTGACAATGGACTTTGATGCATGAGTGAATTTACACAAACATGGGGATCAGGAAACAGGCTATATCAGGAAAGTTACTCATTTGGGCTGGAATCAAGCATGTTTTCATTGTATTCGTTCTCTGGCATATATAATTTATTTTTTAATCATGAGGTGTCATATAAAAGATAAAATTATGAATTTTCATGCGGTGTCTGTCCTTTTTCAAAATAAGTACGTTTACTACTCTTAAAACTCTACCCAAAACATCACCCAAACTTGCAATTTCTGCGCGCAAATTGAATTTTGGTAACACCACTTTCTATCGTTCTAATTCAGTCATGCGTGAATTATGTGCCATAAGTTGTATATCAAATAAAAGAAGAGACACATAGCTTTTCAGACATATATATATCATCATGGAAATTATTCATTATAACATAAAATTTCTGCCATGAAACCCGGTTTCGTTTTTTCTGGGACACGGTGTAGAACCTCAATATGCTCGTGTCTGAAATGTCATCATAAACAAAAATTAGTATGGGCTAAAATATGAATGAAAATATATATGGATAGGTGGATAGGTGGTTGGACAGACAGACAGACAGACAGACAGACAGACAGACAGACAGACAGACAGACAGACAGACAGACAGACAGACAGACAGACAGACAGACAGACAGACAGACAGACAGATAGACAGATAGACAGATAGACAGATAGACATATAGATATATAGATAGATAGATAGATAGATAGATAAATAGATAGATTTATCACCTGACTTAGCAAATACAGTAGGCCTACATGCCGCTGCCAGGAAATATTTTAGGCTATTTCAATTCTACAGTCTTTGGTATATCTCACCCCTGCAATTCGCGTCAACGTCAAGGGGCTGTACGCATACCGTACCAGGCACTTCCGGCGCGTACCGTTACTTGTACTGTTCATGCATGTCAGGTGACTCTCGCGGGCGAGTGCAACGGATTTTGACAGTCAGATGATAAAACAGTAATTACATTTGTTGTCGGGAAAATCACGGAATATTCCTACTCTCGGGATCTCAAATGCTATTTCGTGAAGAAAATAAGTCCCTCGACTTCGTCTTGGGACTTATTTACTCTTCCCTCAATAGCATTTAAAATCCCTCGGGATGAAATATTCCGTGCTATCCCCTCCACCGCCATGTAATAACTGTATAATATTATATAGATAGATAGCCAGATAGATAGATAGATAGATAGATAGATAGATAGATAGATAGATAGATAGATAGATAGATAGATAGATAGATAGATAGATAGATAGATAGATAGATAGATAGATAGATAGATAGATAGATAGATAGATAGATAGATAGATAGATAGATAGATAGATAGATAGATAGATAGATAGATAGATAGATAGATAGATAGATAGATAGATAGATAGATAGATAGATAGATAGATAGATAGATAGATAGATAGATAGATAGATAGATAGATAGATAGATAGATAGATAGATAGATAGATAGATAGATAGATAGATAGATAGATAGATAGATAGATAGATAGATAGATAGATAGATGTGATAGGTAGATAGATTTATAGATAGATGTGATAGGTAGATAGATATAGATGGATTATAATTATTAACACACGTACACACACACATATACATACATGCTTTTCATACTGAATCTATACACACATATCATAAATATATGTACACACATTTAACAAAATATTATTCATAAAAATAGACTTTATTACATGTACTATGTTTTGACATAAGAGAAAAATACACAAAATGTGTACAACATTTGTGATATATTACAATGAAGAGTCTGAAGACCTTTCTAATGCAGGTTTCAAAAAAGCTATCAAAAGGGGCTATCAATTTCAAAAATGTAGAAATTGAAAACCATTGAACAACATTTTTAAATTAAAAATAGTTGAATACATTTGAATACATTCTCAAGGCAGAAACAAAAAGTTAATCAAAGCGGTGAGGTAGAGATATATATGTTAGAAATTAAGCCTTCAAAATTATGTATTAAAAATGTAGTGTTCACATTAAAAACATATACACATGATATGTTCTGCAGCTACCAACATGTATACTACTGGTAATTATGTAAGAAAAAGTTCTGATGTAATACTAGTATGCAAACACAAATTTAGATGGACAAAAAAATACCGATTTGTATTTGAGTACTATATTCTTCTTCATTCGTGTGCTAATATTCTAACAGACTTAAACTTTGTATGTTGTAGCTCATAAATCTCTTATAAAAAGCACCACATATTTAATAGGTTGCTTCACATAACAACCAGAGGAATGTTAATACAAAAGTATGATGTACAAAATACTGAATATGGCATGTTTTATTTCCTTCTAGACTATAGGAATCCTAATGGTATTTCTGTAATGGTAACAAAAATACTGCATTATTGTGAGTGCAATTATGTACTATACAATTACTGTTGTTAGCACTTATTTTAAAAATATTATTTTCAGGTTTGATTCTAACACTGCATTCATCCTTTCAGGAAAATGACAGCCTCTCTAGCATTACATATTAATGCAGTGGTAAAAGACAGTAACTCCATTTTGGGGTAATAGGAGTAATTCTCAATAATTTTCAGAATCTGCAAATTATTCACAATTATCAAATGTTATTAAAACAAAAAACATATCTTCAAATTTCAACTAATTTCTTCTGTATGATTGATAAAAACATTTGGCACATAAAGGTCCCAGTGATTGAAATAGCACCTGCGGTGTATGCAGATTTATTTTCTTCACATCATTGGTTCATGGACATTGGCAGTTTTGGCACATATTATTATTTATTAAAGATATAGCACAAATTTATTTACATCTTTACAAGTGGTCGTCCCTTTTTCAAACTATCCCCTAGTTGACTGTCCAACAAATAATAAGAAATAATAACAATAAAAATAGTCAAGATTTTATTTATTGGGCCATCATAAATCTATTCCCCAAGGTGCTTTATATACTGCTGCATACAGAGGCGTAGCCTTGAATTCTGCAGAGAGGGGGGGGGGCTCTTCAACCAGGGAGCGCATTTTATAATCACGAGCCGCTTCCGGTAGGGGTTGATTCTTATCTCTCACTAAGTTGGTCAGCTCTCAAGACCCTATTTCCCCCCTCTCATCCTCTCCCTAGACTCCAGTTTGCATGAAGTTGGCTTAGGTACACCCCCAAGAAAATTTGAGTGCCCCCCCCCCCCCCCCCCCAGGAGTCCAGGGTCCCTCCTTGGAGCCCATGAAGGGGGTCTATTTTTACTAGGTTCCCATTAAACACTACTCCTGGGGGTGTTTCACAAAGATCCTACGTTGAACTTAACTCTAAGTTGGACTAAACTATTATGGAAAGCCATTTGCAGCCTTGAAATAAAATAATGTCCCGAAGTAAAACAACAAGAATTTTAGACTTGTCATAAATGTTGCATCAAGAACATGAACTCTCCTTGATAATAGAAAATATTACCATACTTTGAATCAACATTCGATGCCTTTTAAAATAACTGTATCACATTTTGTTCAAAGAAACTAATGGCTTTCCATACTTTATAAGTCCAACTTAGAGTTAAGTTCAACTTAGGATCTTTGTGAAACACCCCCATGGTTGAGTGCAGTAATGGGAATTAAAATAATGTCTTGGCTTCTGGTTTCCCTTCTAAAAACTTTGTAAAAGTTCTTGTTATTTCTTGGTGAAGTACGAGTCCAGTTTCCTCTGCTTGGACCCTTTGCCGTTCTCCTCTCCAGAGGACGATTTGACCCTCTTGTTTGGTTTCTAAGTCAGAACAGAAAAGAAATGCAACAAGAAAACAGGACTTTGATAAGGATAATAATAATAATAATACTTTAGATTTCTATAGTGCCTAATATGATACAATATCATCTCTAAGCGCTATACACGATTACCCCAGTCATAGGATACAATTGAATTCAATCCAGCGCATATTGTGTGCACCATCTCCACTTCCTAGAGAGCATTCCTTCCAAGCAGCTTATGGCCATTGAGAAGATCCTTCACATAAAGATTTGTTCATCTCCTACTTTTTCATCCCTTTTAAGGCTTTGAAATATATATTTTGCCATCAATAATAGGAATATCTCTTCATTAACCCCAATCCCATTAGGGGGGGGGGGCCTTTTTGGCCCCCCCCTGTCGTTTTTTTCGACGTGCATCTAGACCGATTGGAATTTCACGTTCAAACTTCATGACCTTTTTCTCTCAAGTCTCCCGCATGTTTTGATATATAATTCACCCCAGTCGGACTTGTAGAACTGATTTTAGAGGTGGATAATTGCTCAGCCGTCACAAAAAAATGCAATTTTTGTACAGGTTTCTATGTAATTAATATATCCGATGCCATGTAAACTCCAAATCTGTTATAATTGTTACATTGAATCATAATTTTGATTATTGCTTTGTTATTAGTTTAATTCATACACTTCAGAGATAAATTCTACTTAAAAAACAAAACAAAAAAAACAAAAAAACAATGAAATACAAAAGAAATAAGGAAATATCCTTATTTCTCGAGCTTTTCTAAAAACATGAAGATTTGAAACTTCATATTTATCATTGAGATACTCAAAAGAAATTTTTTACAGAAAACCTGAAGAAATCCTGTAATTTCTCTTGATTTTAGATGAAAATCCAAATTTTCCCCAAATTCGTCAAAAATTTGCATATTCAAAATTTTAATTAATTATAAAAAAAAATAATAATGCTCAATTTTTTTTTTTTTTTTTTAATTCTTATTCTACTCGACTTGTTTTACGTATGTGCCAATTTTCAAGTCAATCGGTCCATTCGTTGCCGAGATTTGAGGGGGGGGCCAAAAAGGCCCCCCCCCCCCCCCCTAATGGACTCGAGTGATCAAAATAACCCAATGGGATTAGGGTTAAAGGGATCTTGTAACTTTGTTGACACATGCAAAAAGTGATGAATGGTTGATAACATGTGTATTGTGATTGTGATCTAAAATGTCCACTGAGTAATGTGTGAAAAATTCACATTAAGTGGATGTTATATGGCCAAGTAATGAGCAAAAATGCAAAGTGACATTTGCCAACTCTGACTTTGTACACAGTTATGACTATATCAAGTAAATAGTTAAAATCTGAACACTTAAATTGTAAATATCTTTCTAACAAAAGGTTAATAAAAAAAAGCCTGTTTCATGCTTCTATTAGTAATACAAATACAAGAATTAGGCATGAGAGAACCACTAGATTTCTACTGAAGTTTTGTGGATTTGGACAATATATAACTAAAATAAGATCCCTTTACAAGAAAATTGAAAATTGAACAATCACAAAACAAATTCTATACTAACTTACTATTTCTGTCAAAAGCATTGAACACTTTCCCCATCGCAATTGATACCACATGAATTTCATTATTAAAGGCTTACAAATATTTCTTTTTACATCAAGAATAGGAATATCTCTTCATTAAAAGAAATTTGGAAATGAAACAATATTTTTTTTTGTATGTTTCACAACTTACTTTAGCATTTCCGTCAAAGGCATTGTACACCTTTCTCATCGCAGTTGATACCGCCATCTCTTTCATCACGGCTTTGGAAACCCACTGGTATGCCGGCGCGTCATCTGATTTCTTTCCACGACCTTTGACCTCCGATGCATTCACTTGGAAGCTCTCCACGTCATAGGTTTGGTGGATGTGAGAGAAGATATGTACGACCTGAAAATGTAAATTCAGAAAAATGAAGGACAAATGAGATTTCTCCCCATGACATTTGACCTCAGATACGTTCAGTTGGAAGCACTAGCTCCAACTCGTAAGGATTGGAGGATGTGAGAGAAAATGTGTATAATCTTAAATTTTAATCATTTACATGGTCAGATTATTACACACTACAGGACAAAAATTATTTCTTTGTGCAACTTTTGAACTGTGATACATTCACTCTACACTTCGTAGTTTTGGTGGATGTGTATGACCTGAAATGTAAATGAAATTACATAATCAGAAACTAAGGACAGGAAAATCATTCCTTTTCCAGATCTTTGTCCTCCGATACATTCGCTTGGATGCTCTCCACAAAATCAGCAAATGTTGTAAGCCAAAATTTGGTTATATCAAATTTTACTTGACAGACTGGGCAAACAAAATTAACAGGTGTTTCACATTTGTGTTCATGCCTTGGCAAGTCTTTAATCAAAGAGAATGCAAATCCCCTTACCTGACCTATGACCCTCCTTTCCTTGATGTGTTTGAAGTCCATCTTCAGAGTGCCGCTCAGATATGCATCCATTTTGATTCTCCTCTTCTGCTCAGTCGTTCCCTCTGTAATTTCAGCACTAGGAAACTCCCACAAACCAGCCAGTAATCCTGTAGATAAATTTGATATGATTTAATTACATGTACTATATTTGTTTTCTTCCCAAAGATGCACAAACAAATGTACTACTCGGTATGTAACTTATGATTGCAACAAGCTCTTATCATTACATAAAGATGAACTTCCTGTTATTATGCACATCTCAATGAATGCAAGTGGGTTATTCAATGAAATGTAAATATACCATTCAGAAAGTGAAATACCAGCTACATATAAACATAATGATAATACGAATTAATACATTCATAAACCTGATCTCATCTGCAATCACCATAGAGTTAATAAAGGACCTAACACATTCTTGTAGGCAATGGGTTAATACTTACTTTAATTTAACTGTATAGTCCCATACACTTTCATTTATTTGGCATTCACTATTTTGTCATCCAAAATATATGGTTAACTGATAATAATTGTGTTTGTGGGATACTTTGCTACCTCAAATATTTAATATGTGAGAAGTTTTAGATGAATTACAAAAACATGGATGTCCCTTCAAAAGATCTCTTACCAGTGTCTGGCCTTTGCACCATGAGGTATTCTGGGACCTTGTCTGGTGAAGCCCTCTCCACGATACACACTGCATGCTGCAGGTTTGGAAATAAAGCAAAGAGAAAGAACACAAATTATACTTTATGAAGATAGAAACATAAATATATTAACAGAAAAAAGGAGCCAGTGTGTATTTTGCACCATGTACAAGGCATTCACAAGATGGTACAGTGTGTGTCTGAATAATGATTCCAAACTACATTAAACACTCCTTCTCAGAACATTCTGATCGAAAGTCGAAACATTGATCAATGGGTGGGTCTGTTTCAGGACCACAACTCTCGATGAAGAAAAATATTTGTATCATAAATTATTATCTAAGTTATCTATCACCTTGGTAACCTTGAATAACTTATACGTACCACTTGTTGCCTTGGTGGTTTCTTTTTTGGTTTGCGTGGATAGTTCATCACTCCGTCACTGACATCGAGAGGTCCAGATGCGCACAGCGTGCACCCTTCGGCCACTAAATGTAAAGTCAGAATACATTTCATTAATTTCAATACAAACTGAGGATTACTTTTTAACAGAGATTAAGTTACTTAAATCATTCATTTTATAAACCACCACATCTCTTTTCTTGCATTTAGAGATTGTAAATGAATGCGCTAAACCGGTTATTAGAAATTAACCAGAGACCTCCGGATTGCTAGACTGGTGCTCTTCCAGCTGAGCTATAGAAAGCCCTAGTGCTGTGTTTGTCCCTTAAACCCCTTAACTTTACAATGCTTTTCAAAACAGGTTATTAAACAGAGCTAATATTGGCACTGGCATTCAAACCTCGGGTGAACAAAAATTGTGTATATCACAGATATACATATTTAGACAAAATATTGATGTGCCCCACTCACAGCATTCGATGTCCGGTACATCATCATTAGATGTTGGTTGACCGCTGCTCTTGGTCAGTCTCGCACCAGCCTCCCTCTTCCACCTATCCACCTGTTTAAGGGCATTGCAGTGACCGCTCACCGGGCAGGCAGCGCACTTAGGGTTCTTGGGAAGACAGACGGTAGCACCGAGCTCCATCATCGACTGGTTGAAATCGCCCGGTCTTTTGGGATCAACGATGGAATTGGCAAGGTCCCTGATTGAAGTGGAATGGAATTGAATTGAAATTGCCTGGGCATTTAGAACCAACGAATGAATTCATAGCAAAATTCCCATTTTTCAATACATGAAACATGAAATACAGAACAATGTAAAATATATTTTTGACAGTTAAATTCTTCCCCCTTTTAGACACTAACCCCCAACATGCAATTTTCTCTTCATGATTATCAACAGTCAAAAGTATGAGATGGCAATCACTCTATGGGCCATTTCTTTTTGAAGCAATAGTTTTCTGTATGGCAAATATCACTAGAGAGTGGGGGCAATTTCAATTATCAGTGGGAAGGGTTAGGCTAATAATGGCAAGAAAAAATATATTCTGTCTCTTACCAAATTGCTGACATGACAGCCTGACTTGTCGAATCAGCTCCGATCGTTCGCATTCTTGACAGAACTCTGATCACATTGCCGTCCACCACACCAGTAGCCTTTGTGGAAAGAAAAATTTAAAAATTTGTAAAGACAGAACTGAAAGCTAAAAAATAGCTTGTTGACTTACTGGTACTGAAGAGATCATCAATCCTGTGATTTTTAGTTGTTTATTTGCTCTTGGGTATCACTTGTGTCCCGTTGCAGAAAGAGATACAATCAATTGTAAGTCAGATCATGTGACTAAATGTGCAAATCTGATTTCAGTTGAAATGCGAAAATTTTCTGACTTACAGTTAATTGTAACTATAACAATCGATTGTATCTCTTTCTGCAACGAGGCATTAGTCACATAATATAAATATACCGGTATTGGGGTTTTTTTTAACTTCAGTTGTCTGATATTTCTGTAGGAGGCTACTATATATATTCAAACATAACATTTAAACAGCTTGTGCTATGAGTGCCTATTTCCATGTTTGCTAGTAGGCATACCAAATGTGCAAATTGGCACATATGTTTTTATTGTGTATCTAGTATCAGTTTTCCCCATTCCCCACTACCAACTGCAGTTCAGGTTAAAAATATATGCCATATTGTTCATGTACACAGATTTATAATGATCAAATATCACTGCCAAAGTTCATCAATTGCTTTAACTACAGTAACACAGGGTGTAAAATTATAGCAGGGAAAGAGTTAAAGGGTGTCAAGGCCTAGAAAATTGGTAGGCCTTTTTAACAGTGATTTTTATAATTACCTCATCAAAGGCAATTGAAGCTATAGCCCCTGCCGTGTACCGCCCCACCCCAGGGAGCTGTTTCTGAAGCTGCTCTGCGTTGTCGGGAATCTGACCACCTAGCTCATTCTGAACCTTGAGGGCGCCTTCCAATAAACGCTGACCTCTGGAGTAGTAGCCTAGGCCAGACCACATCTCTCTCACCTCCTGTATTAATTTAAAAATTACAAGAAATAGTTGGAAAATATATATAAATATACATTTAATAATGATAAGAAATTATTGACTCCTTCAGTTTTTAGTGAAGAGCGCCCTTGCAAGAAGCATAGGTAACTGCGCAAATTCAGTTATTTGTCAGGCAAAATTAAACGATGGATGACATCATCTCGTCTTTGAGTTTACTAATTTCTTAAAGTCTGTTTTTATTGTTGATAAAACATGTTGCGGTTGATAATGCTTGCCTGAATCTATACGAATCATAAACAAAATCATCAGCCTTCATTTGATTTCCATCAGTTTTCATAGGTTTACATAAAGCCTATAATGTAACCAAGATGGCTGCAAATGTACTACTTTCATAAGTTTCATTGATTATAAACATGGATCAAGAAATTGTGAACTGAAGCATGACTTGTCCAAAAGAAATACAAACAGTATTGTCATACAAAGTAGCATCCCATTCAAACTTGCGTCTAGCACTGGCTCGGCACTGGCTTAAGCCAGTGCCGAGCCAGTGCTAGACGCAAGTATGAATGAACAGTGGCTTAACAGTGGCCTGGATTGCGCATGCGCATTACGATCTTGTTCTATCAACAGAAGCGCTCTGCGCACAGGTTTTGCATAGCCATTGTGATGTCACAATTCAATAGGGTTCACTGTACTACTTGTCCAGTGTTGATGCCTAGTATGAATGGGTAGAAATCTTATCCCAGGCCAGTGCCAAGCCAGTGCCGAGCCAGTGCTAGACGCAAGTATGAATGGGGTGTCAGTGTAGTGCTGCTTACCTCTAATGATGCTTTTGATAGTGACTGAAGAGTTGGCCATTTCTGAAAACAATGAAGATATTTTTAGATGTACAGTAATCACTGACAGTACATTCTTTGGATAGAATCAGAATCAAATACACCCTAAATGCGTATGTGCTATGTACTTTACATCTGCACTTTCATTTCAGTATATGGGCCTTTTTTACAATTAGCTTTCAACTTTTAACAGAGTCCTGAAAATGTTTAAAAGGTCTGCATGCTAATGAACAAATGAAATGACTAATGAAACAGTTTAGGAAAATTGTTATATGTCTCTAATTGTAAAGAAAATGTTATCTCATATTTTCATTTCAAATATATAATTAGCAACTGCATGGTAAGGCAATAGTTTAACAAAGAAAACATGAATTCATTTAATATAGGACAGCTAGATATTATCTCACTTTCATCCATTTGTTGTAGTAGTCTATCACCGTGGCAACCTGAGTCTGTTGGCACATGATCTCCGAGACCCACACAGCATAGGCATGTTGGTTCCTATCTTCACCTTTTACCTGTACATACAAGCATGAAAAAAGGATGTCACAGTTTTGCAATTCAAATTTCTGGCTTAGCTACACAAAAATGAATTAATTTGAGAAAAAAATATATATATAATACACCAAATCATAGTATTCATATAAACATAATGATCACTCCCAGGATCACACGATGACTCATCTTTCCCTCCCCTCAAACGATCCCCATTTCAACCCACCCCTGGACTATGGGGCTACCACTTGGCGCTACCACTTGGTTTGCAGTAGCCAACCATGCTGGGGTGATTTCAACCATTAGAACAATATTAATGTACCACTGGAAAAGAACCTCCTTATCAATAATTCCAGTGTTCATTTCACGGGTAGCAATTGTTTGCATTTTATGGGTCGACATTAAAGGTCATAATTAAAACTAGCTATTGACAAATGTTGTATACTTATTTTTAAATTATTTCTCTTTGTTCTCCTTTTTAATATTCTTCTTCTTTTTCTGAATAGTCTGCCTCCATATAATTAAATCCTACACAAGTTTTTTTTTTCCAGTTATATTATATTATATTTTAGTCATAATTATAACACAGCTTGTTCCTCATCAACTGAGGCTTACATTAATTTCATAACCTTGATCGTACCAAAACACGAGTTTGATAGTTACAGTTTTTTAGTTTTGACATGATCCACCTACCTGCCTCCATGGAAGATCTCTCTTGTTTACGTCGTACCACTCGAGCAACTTTTTCCGCAAAGAGACAATCTCATCCTCGCCAATCCTGTGTACTTCTCCCTGAATCCCTCCTTTACCTGCATGCATTCAAATAAAATGTTGTATGGAAGGAAATTTGCCTTTAATGATTTGCCTAATTGTTGAGGTGGAATTATCTCACTATCATCTGGTGTTGTTAAAGATGATCGCCATGATAAATACCACCTGCTGTACCGTGAGTGTCATAATCATCCATCATCCATCATCATCATCATCATCATCACCATCATCATCATCACCCATCACGCATCATCATCCATCATCATTGATGCATCATCATCACCATCACCCATCACGCATCATCATCATCATCATTCATCATCATCATCATCATCCATCATGCATCATCCATCATCATCATCATCATCATCCATCATGCATCATCCATCATCATCATCATCATCATCATCCATCATGCATCATCATCATTCAGCATGCATCCAGCATCCATCATCACTCATTGCCACACATGGATAATAGCAATACCCAAATTAAATACATCATCATCTTATAATATGGTCATCGTCGATCTCCTAGCCTACAATCCACATCCATGATTCATGCATCATCAAGACATCATCCCTCATTGACTTGTACATGTTAGAAACTTAGAATAATAGTATTAGTAATTGGGTACCCAAATTAAATACAATATTAATTTATAGTTATACATTTTAACATGGTATATCAAAAGTTTGTTTGATAGTCTGATAGTGTTCATATTCAACACTTACACACCTGCATTTGTACTAAGTTGCGATTTCCCTCTGGCTCTGCCTCGAACTGTCTTCATTGCATAAACAGAAATGGTCTTCCTGATGAACATACAAAAATTCAAAATCTAGACGGAAAGACGAGGTCGAGGTCGAGCAGATTAGTCTAGTATTATAATTCAATTTTACTTGGTAAACCCATGGTGTTGAACATTTACAGAATAGTAGTATTTAGTACAAGTCTCCTCAAAATGCCTTTCAAATCACAAAACTAGGCAGAAATGCTGCGGCTGTTCACAAACACATCTGCCATCCACTTTACACCAGCTAGCAGCTCCGAGCTCCATGACATGTGTTTTGGTTGGCGATGTTTATGATGTAGCAATCCTCGGCCTCGACGAGCGCGCGCTAGCCACGGGGGAAAATCCCGGAATGTACCATTAACAATTAGAGGGGGAAAGTATTTATCAAAATTCATAATCTACAAATATATTTCACAGTCAAAGAAAATGGAACATAAATGCATGTAAAAATCTCTGTTATATAACTTTTCTTTTATAATAGCTTGTTAATAATGAAATATTTGTAGCCATTTTTTTGTTTTTTCCATTTTGTATTTCTCTAAAACTATGGTGCACGCCGTTTGTGTTGTTGTTTTTCTTTTGTGTTTTTCATTATAGTAAAACGTCGTCTCCTCGATCTTTGAAGTGACAGTTCATGTGGCTCTCAAAATGTCTTTAAATGTGCCCATCATTGATGTCCATCGTGAGAATTTCAAGGATTTTTGGCCAGCTATTAATCTAGCGATCCAGACAGCATCTTTCATCTCGATCGACGCAGAACTGAGTGGTCTTGGATGCCGTCGAAAACTAATGGCGAAGTAAGTATTTTTCATAATTGTCCCAGACGTTGAATTTGATGTGTGTTTATAAAACAATCATAAATTTGTCTAAATCACATCTACACTGTTAGATCGACAAATCTATCGCTTTCATGGCCTTTTTGACATTATTATTGTTATTTTCACTGTCGGCATTCTAGCGATAGACGCGACCGATACGCGGTGCCTTAAGAGGCAAGAACACCGTAAGTCCGCAGTAAAAGTTACTTACGGAATAACATTTTTGTTGGGACATAAAACACCACATTCTCACACTTTGAGCGACATTTGTAGCCCTATCAATACATTTAGGGCTGATATAATACTTTAACTCACCGATATCGTGTGTCGCTATACATGTCATTCTATAATTACGGCGAATTGTGAGATTTTCCACAATTTTCCATGCCTCTTCTTCGGTCTTTCGCGGTACTTTTTGTTCAAACTGCAAAACAAAAAAATATAACGTGCATCCGTATGCGCGAACACTTTTTCAGAAACTTAGGCAGCTAGGTACGGTACAGCGCGCGCGCCGCAAAGCTGCTATAACTTGGCGCGCCCAAGTTCAATGGGAATAGGGTTAAGACAGTCATTGATTGAGAGTTCAACCATTCGAATAAGACTAGATAAATAGAAGCTCAAAATGGCGAAAGAGCCCCCCAAACAATTAATAAATTAATAAATACCAAATTTTTAAAAATGAGATAGTAAAATTTAAAAATTGTATTTTTTTAATTTATTTAATTTATTTTTTAATGCAGGCAGTCTTGACATATGCCTCTGAGTCCTAAAAATAAAATGTTATATAATGTCCCTGTTTATTTACACGCAAGGCCATAGGACACTCTATGACCAATGTCATAGGCATGCTACAGTAAATAAGATTGAGAGACTGGCCAAAATCATAAAAAAACATTTATAGCTAAAATCTCACCAATTAATCAGACTTAAAGGGATCTAGTAACTTTGTTGACATGTGCAAAAAGTGCTGAATGGTTGATACAATGTATATTGTTGTTATCTTATATGTCCACAGGGTATTGTGTGAAAATTTCAAGTCAAATGGACATTGCATGGCCAAGTAATGAGCGAAAATACAAAGTGATATTGGGTGATATTCACTAACTCACTGCATTCACTTTGTACAGGGATGAAAAACTCGCCCGGAGTTTTTCTTATCTGAATACTTTGATCGTACATATCTTTGTAACGAAAGGGAAATTTGAAAAACCGAAACCTGTCCCGTGATTTTATTATTAATACGAATACAACAAGGTATGAGGGAACCGCTAGAATTAAAATTTTATTTTGAGGATTTGGACAATGTTACTAAGTCCCTTTAACATGATGGGAGGTTAGAATTGAATATAATGTTAAACTCACATGAGCCTTCCAATGTAAAAAAAAAAACACTTTAAATTCCAGTTTTTAGATTTCTGATTTAAGACTTGAAGAGTAAATGAGCTTCTTGGCAGTACTGCACTTTATCCACAAGTTTAGAACAGTTGTTTACATGTTTACTAGTTTAGGCTTGTCTGCCAGCCATTATTATCAAAAGGCTGAAAGGATTAAGAGATTCTATTCAGATCCTCATTGGACAAAAAATAACATTCCAGAACTTGTGGTCAGCTATTGTCTAGAGCCCAGGAGAAGCATAGCAATTGTGTCTGGGCACCATAAAGGAGCAAGGGGTTAATGCAGCATATGCAATTAACCCCTTGACTTGCAGGGGTGCACATGGGCCCTGGTATAGCTTTTGTGTTGCATTCCAAAGTGTAACAAAGAATGTAGGTCAATCTGTGACTATAAAGAATTCTGTAATATTTACAGCCAGCTTTGAACTACTAAGAGTAACATGGTCATGATTCAATGAAGCCTTCATTGAATCATGAGCATGTTAATCTTATAATATAGGTAGTTCAAAGCGGTTGTAAAGAATTCATTAGAGTGAAGGCATGCTATAATTGTTTGTTTTTACAAAGCCATGCCATTACAGACATTTGATAGTGTGAAAAACATCTAATTTAAGGCTAGGCAGACAGGGGATTTCCCAGTGTTTACTTGGACAATGAGGGCAGCTGACTATCAAGCTTTTTTACCAGGCAAAGGAGTAAGGGGTTAATCATGCAGCATAGGATGGACTCTGTCATATACAGTCAAACCTGTGTATAGTGACCACCCAAGGGAAACAAAATAAGTGGCCACTGTAGACAGGTGACCTCTATTGACAGGTACCATAACACTGATTTTCTCTGTTGGCCAGTGATCACTAGTATAGGCAGGTTGGCCACTATAAACAGGTGGCCACTTGCTGATTCTTTACCCATAGGCATGGTCACTATTGTTACAATTTTGGGCAAGAGATAATATGGCATATATAAAACCTAGGGTTAAGGTTAGGGTTAGGCTGAATAACGCAAAAAGGAACTCTTTCCCAATTTTTTGTTCTACCCTTTCTTTTTGTAGGTCCCTTGAGGACAGGTACAAATCGATAGCAGAGGTCGCCAGAACCAGGTCCGTCCTGTCCCTGGGAATCTCCTGTTTCAAACTCCAAGTCCAGGACCAAGACCAAGACCAAGGAGCTGGTCCAAATGAGAAGTCATTCCTAGTCCAGACCTTCAATGTTCTGACGCTGTGCAACGAGGACTACATGGTGGAACCAGGTGCGCTGGCGTTTCTCGTCGGACATGGCTTCGATTTCAACAAGCAGTACTCCCTTGGCATACCGTACTACAGAGGAATGGACAAGGTGACATAATTTTCCCATAATTTCCAATTTTCATTCTGTTAAAGTTTGTTAATCCCAAACAAAGGAATAGTTTTAAGGGTGCTACATTCAGTTGCCCATTTAGCTGGGAGTTAAATTTTGATTAATTATATTTTAGTGACCCAAAGATAATTATCTGTGGCCCCGGGGCAGCAGTTGATAATCAACATGGTTCGTCAAATTTGTATTCCCTGTATAGAAATAATGTTTGTTAGAAAAAAAGAGAACTTATTGTGATCCTCACATAAGATCTTTAATTGATTAATGATTGCCATAACTACAAATAAACATTGTGTTTTACTCCTTTTCCTGCAATGTAGGAGAGTGACAAGACATGGCCATCTCTGCGGCTTGTTTTCAACCAGATTCTGGCGTCAAAGAAGCCGCTGATCCTCCACAATGGCATGGTCGACCTGATCTTTCTCTACCAGAATCTGTACGCAGAACTGCCACCAACGAGCGCTCAGTTTGTTGCCGACATTTCGGAGATGTACCCTGGCGGGATCGTGGACACCAAATACGTGGCGGAATTCGAGGCCCGTATGCCAGCATCCTACCTGGAATATGTCTTTCGCAGAAGGTATGTAAGCATCAGAGTTAAGAGACCTGGGGGGGGGGGGGGGGGGGTGTTTCACAAAGATCCCAAGATGAACTTAACACTAAGTTGAACTTTAAAATTATGGAAAGCCACATGTAACAAACTACTGTGTAAAGGGGTCATTTGTTTTTTGTTTATTCCTATCAGGCAGTTAACATGCCTGTAAAGATCATATGCTCATAGATACTACATTTTCTGTATCGCTGGATTGGTCTTTATTTATGTGTTTGTTTTAATATATGTGACCTTACACCACAAAACGACCAATAAGTGGGGGAAAATTATTATGCTGATTTTCACATGACATTACAGTAGAATTCATTACCTTTAAATTGGTATATAACTTGTCATATTCAGACAAGGCAAACCCTATGAACATTAGCGCCAAATATTTGGAAAATGGCTGAAGCAGTTTTAAAACAAAGGGGAAACGGGCCACTTCAAAGATTGGCATCCATTCAAGCGCTGTATATCTGATAATTTGTATTTGATGAAAAAAACAAATTTTAACATGATTTCTGACAATCAAAATTTCACAGAAGGCAGATTAAGATACCTTCATTCAGGAAATACAAAAATCCTAAATTTCATATTTTAAACCAAATTTGACTATTTCAGCTAATTACAGAGAAACTATCTCAGCGACATAACGGTCGTTTTGTGGTGTGAGGTCACATATTATCATCCTTTTGAAAAATGAGCTGTAGTTTGAAATAACTTCAAAATCCTTTAAGAAGCGCTCCTTTTTTTTTTCTTTCCATAAATACCCATCTGTTACAGTCAGCGAGATAATGAGCTGAGAAGGGCGAGAGGAGCGAGTCATGTCCAAATGACTTTTTGCCAGCACTCTCCTGACCTAGCAGCTGTCGAGTACCAACTCTATGCACTCCCACCAAACTTTGCTGCAAGGCAAGCACAGGGAGAAACTCCTGGGACCAAGTGTAGTGGTGTCGAAGTCTGCGAGATATATGCTGTAAGTTCTTTTTTCTTCTTTTTTAAAAGTTTAATCAAGCCTTCACGCTAAATTTTTCTGTACTGGCCCATTCAGGCAAGTAAAATCATACATTTTGAAATATCACTTGCCCCAATATTATACAGATATTGACTGCCTAGAGGGGCAATATAACATTTGAGATCCTCGAGGGGAGTTATATTTTTGTCGAGGGACATTATATTTTTCCGAAGCGCGTAGCGGTGAGGAAAAATATAGTATTCCGAGACGAAAAATATAACTCCCCAAGGGAAATGAAATGTTATATGGTTCCCAGAAGGAAAAAGTCAATATCTGTTATATTATGATGACCTATATAGATACAAATCAAGATAAATAGAAGGGAAAAAAAGATAATAGAGAATTGTGCCGACTCACCATTTTTAGTTTGCTTTCTTGATTCCAATGGCAGTGTCAGATGTTAAGAAATCCGCAAATTTGTGGTGAAATCCAACTCTACAGTATTTCTAAACAGGACCAAACAGGCTCAACTAAAGTAAACGCCAAATTCCCACTCCACAGTAAAAGTTTGTACTGTTACGTCATACCTCTGGATATTTAACGGCGTTATATTCAGAGGTATGACGTAATTTACGTCATGTTTGAACATATAACGCTTCTCATCCTTGTAGTGATGGTCACGTGATAGCATTTTGACCAATTGCACAACAGTATCTATATAGGTCATATAATATAACACTTTCTTGCCCTCTTCTAGATGAGATTAACAAATATATGAAATTACATTGTTCTCTTGTAGTTGAACAATGATTTACTTGCCTAATCGGGCAAGCAAACTAGACAATTAATTAAATTTTACTCGCCTGACACCAAATTTTTACTTGTCCTCTGCAAGCAAGCAAGAGCCAGTGTCGAGCCCTGGTTGAATGCCTTAAAGGTAGTAACTTTGTTGGCAAGTGCAAAAAGTGATGAGTAATTAATCAAATGTCTATTGGAGTGATCTGATATGTCCTGAAAGTAATGTGTGAAAATGTCATGTTAATTGGATATTTTTTGGCTCTGATATGAGCAAAAATGCAAAGTGATATTCACTAAACTCATTGTACTTACTTTGTACACGGCATAAAATTATCCCGTAGACATATTCATATCTGAACACTTTAATCTTAATATGCTTTTATTGTTAATATGAATATGATAAGGTATGAGAGAACCACTAGAGTTCCAAGTAAGTTTTGAGGATTACGACAATGTTATTTAGTCACTTTATCTGAAAATTCAGCACTAGATATGGATCCGACCATTGCAAAAAGACATGTAAATGGTACAAGTATATATTTGCCTGTGATATATGCTTTTAATAAGTCTAAATACGTTATGAAAAGCAAACATACTAGAAAAAGAAGCTTTAAGTGTCAAGAAAGCTAGAAGTAAATTAGTTTCAATTTCCATGCATCACAGAATTTTAATCTAAATTACTACTAGCTATGCTACATGTTTAAAGTTGATGTAAACCTGATTGTTTAATCTTTTGGGCATCCGACTGCTATAGTAATAGAAGAGGGTAGTAACAAAAGCGTTCACCAGATTTTGCAAACATTTTCCATCCCTTCTAGGCCCATGGCCACTGCAGCAAGGGCAAGGAATGTCCAAAGTCACATGACCCCAACGCCATCTTGGATTCGGAAGAAGTCATCATAGAGGAGAAGAGAAAGCGGAAGAGGAGGAAGAGGAATCGCAAGAACAGGAGGCATCAGGATGGAGAGATGGAAGAAGGGATGGAGGGATGCGGAGAAGAAAATATGGTGGTGGAGGATGGAGAGACTGAAGGGAAGAAAGCAAAGGCCGAAGGCGAATCTGATGAGAGAAAAGACAATCGTCAGGATGGAGAGATGGGAGAAGGAAGGAATGGATGCGGAGAAGAAGAAAATACGCTGGCGGAGGATGGAAGGAGCGAAGAGAAGAAAGCAAAGGGTGAATCGGATGAGAGGAAAGAAGACAATCGTCTGGATGGAGAGATGGGAGAAGGGATGAACAGATGCCAAAAGGAAAATATGACGGTGGAGGAAGGAGAGACTGAAGAAAAGAAAGCAACGGGTGAAAGTGATGAGAGAAAAGAAGACGATTGTGTGAATGAACATGAAAGCACTGCTGATGGTGTAATGACCACAATAAGTGGGCAAACGGATGCAACAGAAGCAAGTTGTGATGATTCAATTGCAATCTCTGCAAGTGAATTAACTCTTGTTCATGGGGACAATGCTAAAGAAAAGGAGAATCATTTTGAGCGTAATGGTGAAGGAGATGTGACTAAGGGAAAGAGTCTTTGCACAGAGCAAAATGGTGCGCGTGATGCAGCAAAGGCTGGACCACTCGTTAAGAAATCAACGGGAAGTCATCGCGCCGGTTTCGATGCGTTCATGACCGGCTTTGCCGCGGCCGCATTCATGGCGCGGTTCAGCGACAATGGAAAGTGGAAGGGCCTTGGCATGGACTCCGAGGCCGACTGCGCTTCTGTGAGAGGGCAGAGCGGTGATGGCGGATTTTTCACAAGGACTTGCGAACGACGCGAGGAGACCATCGTTGATCGACTAGATCTTGGTCACCATGCCAACAAGCTGTACCTCAGCGGGAAGGAGTACCCGCTGGCAATAGCCAAGAGCTCATTCACAAAGACTTCGGCAAACCACAGGGCGAAGATGGTGTCCCTGGAAAAGCTCTTCAGGTAGTCTTTCAAGTTCATTGGAAAGTAATGTTGACATGAAATGACTGAAGTGTTGATTTAGCTGAACTTTTGTGTTTAACTTTTGCTACTGGCAGTAGCCAAGAGCTCCTATGCAGAGACTTCGGCCAACCACAGGGCAAAGATGATGTCCCTTGAAAAGCTCTTCAGGTAGTCTTTCAACTTTCAAGTTCATTGGAATGTAATGTTGACATGAAATGACTGAAGTGCTGATTAAGCTGAACTTTTGTGTGGAGAAGATTCATCTTGTATTCCACTGACAATAGCCAAGATCTCCTACACCAAGACTTTGGCTAACCACAATGCAAATATGATGCCCATTGAAAAGCTTCTTAAGTAGTTCTCCCAGTTCAATGAAAAATTAATCACAGAATTTAAACAAGTCTCCTTTAATTTTGGTATTGAACCAAATGACTGGAATTTTTTGCTGAAAGCTGAATCTTTGTAGAAAACGTTATCCTCCATTGCTCTGATAATAGCCAAAGGCTCATTTAAATTGAGCTGATCACAAGGCCAAGGTGATATCTGTTGAAAAGCTCTCAAGGTAGTTTGTCCAGTTCATTGGCAAGTTATAATTTAGATATGTCTAAAAACTGGTACTTTGACTAAGCTGCACCTCTGTAGAAAGAAATATCTGTCATTCCACTGATAATAATCGAGATCTCCTAAAGTTACAAAGACTTTAGCTAACCGCAGGGCAAAGATCATGTCAATTGAACAACTTTTCTGGTAGTTCTCTGAAATAATTTCATCAAATTTTGTTGCCAGAAAATAATAACTTGAAATCTTGAATCTTGAAATGCAATGCTCAAAATAAGAACAGGTCTGCTGGCCTGGGTCCACTAAATTTAATTGATGCTTAATTCCACTGGCCCAAATGGGCAGCCAAATATTAAAACATTTTCTATTCTTTTTCATTGTTTGGGACCACCAGATTCAGGCTTTGGGTGACTAGAATTGAACAAAAATGATTTTACTTGCCCGACTGGGTCACAAGTTAAAAATAATAATTTCTAGCATTGGTATATATACATGTATTTCTTTAAACTTGCCTCCGTTGGCATGAACTAAAAATAGAATTTAAACTATGCCATTACTTGGTAGGATAAACAGTTTGCCATTCCAGCGACGATAGCCAAAATCGCATTCACTAAGTCTAAGATTTGATGACCTCGGAAAGGCTTCTCAGGAAACTTTGGGGAAGTCAAATCCATTTCAACTGCAGAAAGAGATTGGGCTTTTTAACAAATTTCATTATTTTTTTTTGGGGGGGGATGGGTATTAAAATACAGTGGAATCTCTCTGTAACCAGCTCTATTTATAATGAGGTACACGATATAGCGAGGTAATTTCTCAGGGCCAGTTTCTATTTATTTTGTTGTTTTTATGCCTCCGCAACGAAGTAGCCGGAGGCATTATGTTTTCGGGTTGTCCGTCCGTCCGTCCGTACGTACGTCCGTCCGTACGTCCCGTTCTCGTGATCGCGTTATCTCAAGAACCGATTGACGGATTTTCACCAAACTTGGGTCATGTATGTATCTTGGGGGCCTAATGATCTGATTAGATTTTGGGGTCATGAGGTCAAAGGTCAAAGGTCACAGAGCTCATTATATATGCAAAAATAGCTCGTGATCGCGTTATCTCAAGAACGGATTGACGGATTCTGACCAAACTTGGTACATGTATGTATCTTGGGGGGCCAATGATCTGATTAGATTTTGGGGTCATGAGGTCAAAGGTCAAAGGTCACAGAGCTCATTATATATGCAATAATAGCTCATGATCACGTTATCTCAAGAAGGGTTTGACAGATTCTGACCAAACTTGGTACATGTATTTATCTTGGGGGGCCGATGATCTGATTAGATTTTGGGGTCATGAGGTCAAAGGTCAAAGGTCACAGAGCTCATTATATATGCAAAAATAGATCGTGATCGCGTTATCTCAAGAACGGATTGACGGATTCTGACCAAACTTGGTACATGTATGTACCTTGGGGGGTCAATGATCTGATTAGATTTTGGGGTCATGAGGTCAAAGGTCACAGAGCTCATTACATATGCAAAAATAGCTCGTGATCGCGTTATCTCAAGAAGGGATTGACAGATTCTGACCAAACTTGGTTCATGTATGTTCCTTGGAGAGCCAATGAACTGATTAGATTTTGGGGGTCATGAGATCAAAGGTCACAGGGCTCATTATATGTAAAAGTAGCTTGAAATTGGAAATCTCAAGAACTGAATATCAGATTTCAATCCAACTTGATACCTGAATGTATCTTCGGGAACAATTGTAGTCATTAGATTTTGGGGTCATGAGGGCAAAGGTCAAGGTCACTTATAGCTCATAATTGTGATATGTCAAGATCTAAAAGACAGAGTACCATCAAAATTGAGTTGACAGAATTAATTCAGTGTACATGTTGATTTGGGCTTGATATAAATAAATTGCGTAATGGCGGAGGCATCATTTTCGACTGCGCGCAGTCGAAGATCCATCTAGTTAAGCCCTGATATAACGAGGTAAATTCTATGGACCCAACATGCTTGTTATAACATGGTTTCACTGTATCTAAGAAAAAGGAGCCGGAATACACCTTTGACTTTACTGATATATGGTTATTGGCAACATTCCAAAAAGCACAAAATAATGCACAACCATGTTTGATATGTATGTATATTATCTGCTATAAGCCTATATGATGTGTTTTGGTAATACAGATACAGACTACATGTACATGTAACAAATGTGTCTTGTCTGCTGAATTAATATGTTTAATTAATAAAATGATGAGCGAATTTTAATAACAAGAAAAACGTTTGTTAATTTGTTGTTGAAGATCAACCCGTTCAGGACTGAATGATTTTGCTACAGCATTGTATTCTCCATAGACCCCAGCCCGAGTATTTTCGGGACCAGTCCTAATTTATCCCAAACTTTGTTAATCCAACCCTGAATTATGCCAAGAGGGCTTAATTGGCATTCTTTTTAACATGTATATTTCTCATAGTAATTTATTTCTTTATCACGTTGTAAATGTTGCATTTCGTCTTGAGCATTGCCAAGGTGGGGCAAATAACATACCTCTAGTAGCAATCATACCCACTTATACAATTATAAAACTTGGGGATGTTGCATAAAGTTGCAATTAATCTCAAGACAGAAAATATGCGCATTTGAACCAATCAGATTTGCTAAATTAGGCGCATTTTCTAACTTTGCGATTGGTCACAACGCTTAAAGCAACACCCCCTGGCCATATATTATTTGTGACTGGCTATAGCAAAACCCTGAATTCAGGTTTTTATAGAAATTGGCATTTTAAGTAACAAAATGCATGTAAAAGACTTTGAAACAATCATATCTTCGCAAATTATTGACAAATTTGTTAGAACAAAGCATGAAATGAAAGATTGTGACGAGGCCTTTCTAATGGTATGAAAATCTACATTTAGATTTTTACTGACAAGTGCTGGGTTTTGCTATAGCCGGTCACCTAGTTCCATTCTAAAAGGATCTCTTGTATACCAACAGCAGAGCTACCAACATTGAAATTCAACAATCAAGAAGAATTGGGAAATTTCATCAGAAATCAGGGATAGGAAAGGTATATCAAATGCGTACAACCCAATGACATAATGAGGGAGATTAGCTGATGGGATAAAATAGCATTAATCTTGGTCTATTTTCAGGGAGTGTGGTTTTATGAATATGGGCACTACAGACAAAAAAAGGTATATGGTCCAGATCAATTGGTTAATGGACTTCATGGCAACATACAAACACACACTCAAAATAGACAATTTATGCAATTTTACTTGCAGGACAACAATTTTTACTTGCCCCGGGCAACAGGGCAAGTGCTGGTGTCGAGCCCAGAGTACAGTATGCACAATACAATTTAGCCTTCTCACTCTCACCAGACGACGAGATTTTACACATGCATACAGTGGCATTGCATACAGTGGGGTCACCCCCCCCCACCCCCCCCCCCTCAATAAAAGAAAAGAAATGGACACTGCATGCGAGTACGGTCCGACCTCTGTTATCGAGCCACATTGGGGCAGGTACCCATCCTGTTAAGCTATAATATTTAATTCCCATCTATTTCTTCTTAAGATAACACAGTACATGCAGCACACCAAACGGGACAATTATTCAAAGGGCAAAATCAACAGAAATATGTACAAACAAATATGCCTGCTTATAAATTGTTTTTATTTCTAGATTGAAGTGAAAATACATGTTATACATTCAGCTTGGAGTGGAAAATGTACAAAAAAGAATGTTACACATAAACTATACTTTATTTTTCTCATTTCGGGACACTTTGCTTTAATGAAATGAAATAAAAATCTGATAATTTTGACATGAAAACACAAACGTTGACAAAATGCTTATTTCAAAATAGGGTGCATTGTTGACTTTTGTGTGAGATATGGCAGAAGTTCATAACTTATAACTACAAATATGAAATTATATTTCAAAAGCATAATTTTTCACAAAAAGGAAAATAATTCATATACATTGATCACAAACTCAATAAATATGCAATCTTGAAAAAAAAAGGTCATCCAAAGTTTTCAAACAATCTTGCATAAAATGTAAATACAATCGCATGATTTTCATCTAGTTAAATCGTGTTATGGATACACAAATATTACAGTACAAAATGAACACATTGACGCAACAAATAATATAATACAATAATATACAACATTTACAACATAATTTATGTCCTAGTGGCTTGCCATACGATGTGCTTTCCAATTTGAATTCCGTTGTTCCCCTTCAATATTTTCCATATGACCATGTAAGGAATGAACGAGTAAGAATACTTCAGCATAATCATACTTGGCTAAATCATAGCTAAAGGGAAACTTATTCAAACACATGTGATCATACAGTAAGGTGCAACAAAAGCATAATATTTACTTAGAGCCTCAAACACTACACAGTATAATTCACAAGGGGAAAAGTGAAATATTGACCATTTTTAATTGAAAATTTTCACAATGTATCCACTTTCAGATGACTAATTTCATGATGCATCTGCATAATAACCGAAAGTGTTCAATTTCACAAAGCACCATGTTTTAAATGAAAAACTTCCAAGATACATCCAAATTTTCAAACAAAAATGTCAATTAAGTATCCAAACTTCCGAATGAAAACTCCCACAATGCATCTACATAATCGAAAAAGGGACAAATTTCACGAAGCATCATGTTTCAAACGAAAAACCTTTGACAATTAATACATGTAAATCCAAATTTTCAAAATGAAAAAAAAATTCAACAAAGTATCGAGTGAAAACGTTCACAATGTGCCCACAGTTTCAAAAGGAAATTCAACGCAAAACAAAGCTACCGTGCCGAGAACGACTCCCAACAATCGAAAGGTCTGGGATGGTGAAAAGCATTCTCACTGTCTTCACACTGCTACATGCAAGCATGAAGGGGAAACATTGCAGATCCGCATTCCCAACTTTTTTAATATAAAAGTAATTTTTGCATAAAGAAGTGGAGCGTGTAAAGATGAGTGTTGTGTGTTCCACCAATTATTTTTAAGAGTCATTTTTGCATTTTCTCTTGGAATGTTTGTTGTTGATGGCTCTTCACCGATGGCGCCGTTGTCATTTTAGGCAGTTTCCATGGCAGCAGGAGCCGCGTCCGTCGGAAGCTTCTTGGTCTTGATTTCCTGCAAGACAGAAAAGAATGTGTACAAAATAAAGGTCAACATTAAAAAATGTCAGTCAGAATTATAATACAGTGAAACATCCTTATAACGAGCTCTGTTAAATTTCACAGGTCCAGGTTCTGTGTCTTTTTGTTTTTAACCTTGATACACCCGAGATATCTGATATAACAAGGACACAACAAGCTCATTATAACGAGGTTTCACTGTAGTAAGCAAACAAAATCCTGCACAAACTGTAGCTACAAGTTTCAAAACAATTTTGTAACATAAACAAATATATGATAGTTTGCACATGAATGACACAGATTTTGAAAGGAATGGCAAATTTTGCCAAGAAGTTTATTACTGATCTAGACAATTTTTCCTTGAATGTTTGTTTATATATTCCTCTCACTTATTGTAATATCTCGAGGTTAGATTTTAAGTTTTGAACTTGTTTAGGTTTTCAGAAGCCTTGGAATGAAAAAATATTCAAGAGCACAAATTTACATATTTGAGAATTAATGAATTTTACACCAAAAATATTCAACCTCCTTGATGAAAGAAAATTGTTGTGCTTTTATAAAACCAAAGTCAATGTTATATTTTTAAACCAGAACGTCAATGACGTAGCGCTCATCCGCCATCTCGCAACATCAAATATCGCAAATTTCATGTGGTACACTTTTCAACTGGTCAAAAAATAAAAATTTGATGCCCTGGAAGGGACATAAAAATAAAATTTTTAAAAATTAGAGTGAAAAAAATATAAATTTGACGCCCCGGAAGGGACATGGGAAAAAAAATAAATAATAATAATAATAATAATAATAATAATAATAATAAATTAATTAATTAAAATTTAAAAAATAAATAAATAAATAAATAAATAAATAAATAAATAAATAAAAAAAGTTAAAAAAAACAATAAAAAAACAAAAACAAAAACCAAAAAAATAAAAATAAAAATAAAATAAAAAAATTTTTAAAAATTTAAAAATTAAAAAATTAAAAAATTAAAAATTACCATAATTAATGAATGGAGAAAAATTTCAAAATTCTGTGTAGAAGTTGAGTGTACCAAAGTTAGCTCTACCAGATAAAGCAAACCAAATCAAAATCGGTCGAGAAATGAAGGAGAAGAAGCATTTTTTGTGATTTCGAATAAATTTGCATAAATTACCATAGATAATGAATTTCACGATTCTGTGTAGAAGTTTTAAATCCCCCTCCTAGCCCTATCTTATGAACCAATCAGAATCGAAATCGGTTAAAAAATAACGAAGAAGAAGCATTTTGAAAACTGTGGACGGACGGACGGACGGACGGAAGGACGGACGGACGGACGGAAGGACGGACGGACGGAAGGACGGATGGACGACGGACGCAACGGCATGGCATAAGCTCATCGGGCCCTTCGGGCCGGATGAGCTAAAAAATAACGTATCAATTTAACAGAGCAAATAATGACTTGGGTGTTTGTGAAACACCCCCCAGGAGGAATGTACATTTTCAAACAAATTCAAACAATAAGAACTTTTTTTTGACCTATTTTGTTCAAATTTTCACTCTTAATTCCTGTCATTCATAGTGGTTTTGAAAAGAAACTCTTTCCCCCCAACGTGAATGAAGTTTTACCAAAACTCGTCCCATTCTTACCGATGGTTTCTCCGGCGACAACTTTGCGTCTCCGTTGGCGACCACATCCCCGTTCACGTGACCATTCGATTCGCCGTTCGCATGACCGTTGGACTCGCCGTTCGCATGACCGTTGGGTGCGGCCTTGGCGTCTCCGGATCCGTTCGTCGTGGCCTCCGAGGGAGTCTTGTCGGCGCTCTCCTCCTGTCGGCTCCTCTTAGAATCGGCCGTCGTCCCCGCCTCTTCTCCCTCCTCCTCATCGGCCCCCTTCCTCTGTGGAATGTGGGTTTGGGAACAAGGCTGCGTCACGTTTTTGCATCACGTGAAACAATAACACAAAACAATCACACTTACACGGAATAATAAAACAATACAAACTTGACAATTAGATACTAAGTAGAATATTAATTGGGGGGAAGGGGGTAGGTAGAAAAAGGCTGTGTCACGTTTTTGCATCACGTGAAAACAATAACACAAAACAATGACACTCACACGGAATGATGAAACAAATATTAAACAAAATAACAATGAAATGATAGAACATTAAGAAATAAATTTGTAAAGTAAAAAAACAAAATGAGAATGAAATGATTCAAGGGGGGGAATAAGAACTTCACATTTTTAAAAATCATGTGGTGGAATTGTGTAAAGACGGAGGACAAAACAATGATACTTGCACAAAATGATGATGAAATGATAAAACATTATGAAACGACAGAGGACAAAATGACATGTGCACAGAATGATGATCATGATACAACAAAATATTGACAGATTCTCAGAAAAAATAGAATCTCTTTGGGGGGTTCAGGGGGGAATAAAATCAGTGTTTTTGCATCACTTCAAATTGTAAAGACAGAGAATTTTTCACATAAATATTAAGAAAAAACGTAGAACTGTGAAATTATAAAGAGAAATGACAAACAATGACACTCACAGAATGATATAATTGATAAAACATAGACAAATAAATTCTCAGTAAAAAACCTGTGTGTAGGTATTTTTTTTTTTTTTTTTTTTTTTGGGGGGGGGGGGGGGGGGTTTAATTGTCACATTTTTTAATCATTTCAAAATTAAAATATTGCCACATAACAATTTGGATCTATATTTTCCTGTCAACTAAGGCAAGTTACTCCCCAAACAACCGAGCAAGTGGGTTGGTAGAGCCCTGCCTTATTTCCTGCCCAGTCAGTATATTAAAGAGGAAATTAACAAGCAAAACAAAACTTAAAATTACATGTGGACAGTAAAGTACTGTAGTATAAATGAGAAGGTTGTGGACATATCAAAAAGGCGAAAGAAGAGATTAGTTACCTTTCTCCTGACGAGGTGCGAGATGTCTGAAACCTGTGCAGCCTCTGGTCTCTTCACCGAGATCTGTAACACAAAACAAAGAATGCATTATAAGCTATACCAGCCTCTGGTCTCTTCACAGAGATCTACAAAAAAAAAAAAAAAAAAAAGAATACATTATAATGCAATCGTATTACATGAACATAATATCATATTATGCAATACCAGCCTCTGGTCTCTTCACCGAGATCTGCAACACAAAACAAAGAATGCATTATAATGCAATTGTATTACATGACAAATTAATATAATATATCATGCAATACCAGCCTCTGGTCTCTTTACCGAGATCTGCATCACAACAAAACAAAGAATGCATTATAATGCAATCGTGTTACATGACAAATGAATATATAATATCATATCATGCAATACCAGCCTCTGGTCTCTTAACCGAGATCTGTAACACAAAACAAAGAATGCATTATAATGCAATCGTATTACATGACAAATTAATATCATATCATATCATGCAATACAAAGGGCCAACAAAATTGTTGAATTTTCACCTTAATCCATAAAAAAATATAAGATTACAGAAAGATTTTGAATGGTTTCCTAGGTATATCATTTGGGGGGGGGGGGGGGGGGCTAGTACATTTATTTTCAGGCTACCAAAACAGGGCTTGATATAAGCACAGACCTAACTGGCCCAGGGCAACTCAAAATGAGCTTGAGGCCACTAAATTTGTCTAACATCAAA
Source organism: Echinarachnius parma (assembly GCA_037951105.1). NCBI lineage: Eukaryota > Metazoa > Echinodermata > Echinoidea > Clypeasteroida > Echinarachniidae > Echinarachnius > Echinarachnius parma. The sequence continues at coordinate 167,779 of JBAMJV010002419.1, forward strand.
TTTTACTTGCCCGAATAGGCAGCCCCGAATATACAGACTTTTTAATGTTTTTGATTGTTTGGGGCCATCCATTCTGTTTCAGGGAAGTAACATTTCAAGAGTCTCAATTTTATTTGCTTGAATGGGCCACCAGTATTTTGTTTTTATATATTTAATTCAAACAGAGAGAAACTGACCAGAAATATATAATGTGATTTAAAAAGAGGTTTATAATGGCTTCTGACCTCACAAGCAATGAAAATTAAGGGTTTTTAGGGACGAACGCCGTACTAGGGTTTTCTATAGCTCAGTCGGTAAGAGCACCGGGCTAGCAATCCGGAGGTCTCGGGTTCGAATCCCGTTGGAATCCCATTTTATTTGCTCTTTTTCAATCTCGTTTTATATATTTGTTAGCATTGCCGTAGAGTTAATACAGATAGGCAATGGGTTAAACATATAACACGCAGAAAAAAGGCCTACAGTCTACATACCTGTTGAACTGGTGCTGAAGACGAGGACTGGTCAAACCCTGACGAGGACTGGTCAAACCCTGATGAAGACGGAGCGCACCCTGACGAGGTGGACGAGCTCGGGCCGGCACCATCCGATGACCCTCCTGCTGCTCCCGCCTGGGACTTCATCTCCTTGGCATCTTCAAGCTGAAAATAGAAAAAAATCAAATAATAATAATAGAGCCGTTTTTATATAGCAGCATCTGAGCACTTTAGAGAAGATCAGAGTATACAGAGTGTGAAAGTAGAGTGTTCAAGCTATTTCTGAGTGTTGTTTGAACAGCTACTTTTTTAGATTATGTTTGATTCGGTCAATTGAGGGAGATTTCTTGACCCACTTTAAATAGGCAAATTTATTATTTTTATTGATATTTGCTCAGCAATTGATTCAAAATTACAATAAAATTAGCTATATGGAAATACAAAAAAAAATGGAACTTATTCAAAGGGGGAAAAAATCCCTGGTGGAACCTCCCCTTATTGCATAGTAGGAAATACAAAATCTTCAATTGTACTTCCAGTTCTTTTATTTTGGGTCACAGGTGCGCAAGAACTTCAGAGAAGAAAGCAACCACTAACAACAAAGTAAGATATAGTCACGTGCCTAGAAGTATAGTCACATGAAATATTATGAGTTATTATTTGTGGATATGCAGGAAATTTCCCAAGTACTAACGTTTTGGGTAAATATGCGTTTACGCAAAGTTGGAGCCAGTGTTAACGCTCCCTATAGAGTCAATACATGACCCACATGTTTTCTGTCCGCAATACGTTCACACCCACCTTGCTGACATCGTCTGCAGGAAATTTCCCAAGTACTAACGTTTTGGGTAAATATAGGTTTACGCAAAGTTTGAGCAAGTGTTAACGCTCCCTAATCCCACTGGGGGGGGGGGGCCATTTTGGCCCCCCCCTGTCGTTTTTTTCGACGTGCATCTAGACCGATTGGAATTTCACGTTCAAACTTCATGACTTTTTTCTCTCAAGTCTCCCGCACGTTTTGATATATAATTCACCCCGGTCGGACATGTAGAACTGATATTAGAGGTCGATAATTGCTCGACCGTCACAACAAAATGCAATTTTTGTACAGGTTTCTATGTAATTCCTACATCCGATGCCATGTAAACTCCAAATCTGTTATAATTGTTACATTGAATTATAATTTGGATTATTTCTTTGTTATTAGTTTAATTCATACACTTCGGAGATCAATTCTTCTAAAAAAAAAACTAAAATAAACAATAAAAACAATCAAATACATAAGAATGAAAACAATGTGGGTAAATCCGTGAATACTAATTTGCATATTTATGCAAATTAGTGATATATTTTATTACCATAAAAAACATGGATATGATGCATTACATCATTTGAAAGTATTTTTACCTGAAAACCTGAAGAAATCCTGTAATTTCTCTTGATTTTAGATGAAAATTACAATTTCCCCCCAAATTCGTCAAAAATTTGCATATTCAAAATTTTAATTATAAAAAAATAAATAATGGTCCAATTTGTTTTCTTTTTTTTTTCTTCAAATTATTATTCTAGTTTTACGTATGTGCCAATTTTCGAGTCAATCGGTCCATTCGTTGCCGAGATTTGAGGAGGGGGGCCAAAATGCCCCCCCCCCCCCCCCAGTGGACTCAAGTGATCAAAATAACCCAGTGGGATTAGGGTTAATACACGGCCCACATGTTTTCTGTCCGCAATACGTTCACACTCACCTTGCTGACGACGTCTGGCAAGAGTTCCTTGAGTTCGTCCATCTCCTTCGCGGCGCTGACTAACGGGTCGCTCTCGTCTGCCTTGGCTGGAAAAGAAAAATACAAAAGAAGATTGAGGTACAATTTGTCTTCTCATTATATAGACCATAAAACGCCAAGATTCTTTTTCCCAATTGATCCATGTAATGTTACACAACTTGTTTTTAACCCATTCAGGACTGATTGATATCGCTATAACACGAGTCCTCCATAGACCCATGTCAGAGTATTTTCGGAACCAGTCCTGATTGGGTTAGATCAGGTTTTTCTTTGTTTAGGGCCACAAGTTTCTCATTTGGGGCCATCAAAGTTTGCAAGTGGCCGAGCGCATGATCATGACCCAGGACCAGACCTAGTTCCACTGATATCTGAAATTGCCACTGTAAGTCTTTACGGTTGAGTAAGGGGGTATGTGCACTCTGCTACGCTCTTTTGAGTTTTATACTATTCTAGCATATTGCCATCGATGAGTTAGAGCCAATGACGCTAATTACCATGGTAAATTTCGCTGGTCCGTAATCAGGCCCCTGGTCTTTTATATACTGGGCCACAAACTAGTGGCGTATCATTACAATGGGCCTAGGACTGTTTGTTTGACTTGGTCTTGAAAGGTGGTAAACATACCTTTGCCTTTTCCCTCTGCCCCTGACACCACCTGGTCCAAGTCCTTTAACCTCTTCTCGATCAGCTCCTTTGACAGTCTGTAATTCTGCAAAAACAAATAAATTAATTAATTCAAATCTTCATAAAAAAAAGTAGGCATAGTGCAATGCACCATGGTTAGAGTGCTCAATTGGGTCAGGAGCAATTAATGTATTTAATTACAGTTGCATTGTACAAGTACATATGCATGCAAGACACACACAAACACGGACACATACACAAATCATACCAAACACACGACATCACACACAGACAAAAATTCATTACACATTGAATTGAACACAATTTATTTCCAACAACAAATTAAGTTTTCATTTTTTTAAATTGATGTTACATTAGGGGAAAGGGGGCTCCACAAAGTCCAAACTATAAATATTGTTCAGTTTCTGATAATGTAATAATCATATATAGCTAGTTTAATTGTTTATGTTATGATAAAATAACAAAAACAAACATTAAATCATCTTTGAGTAAAATAAATCTGTACCAGTAAACATGTATACATGTAGAATTGGAACGTACAAGTCAACATGAATGATGGAACAATGTATTAAGAATCATTTTTGACCTACCTCGATGGAGTCATCAAATTGCTGTGCGAATGACAAGGCGAGGCCCAAGTTGTAATGTCTGTTTCACAGAAGTTGAGTTAAGAAAATTAAAGTGCCGTTCTTGTTTTTAGATTCACTCGATTGTGAAATTGGTAATGTACTTCTCAGAAGAACATCAAAGATTTTTGAAATGCCAAATCCAAACTAGTATGTTGATTGTGCAAAAATAACATTCTTTGATAGAAAAGTTTCACACTTGTCCAAACCCCTTTAATCGCTTCAGTCGATATTTTCAACGTGTGTAACTCGTATGCAATTCATTTGCGAAACTGCCATTCATGAAGCAATAAATTCCATTTATCTATCTATCTATCTATAATTGTAACCAGTGGGCATGCGCCACAAACCATTTTTTCAGCCTACCATGATTTTCACAGACAGATTTGACTAAATTTGCAAAAGGATACATCCTGGCTCAATATATTTCTTCTAAAATTTAAGTTTACTTTAAAATTAACCTGTCTGAAGGGACCAACTGCATATAAAAAACCAGATTAAATTTGCGAAAGGATACGTTCCGGCGATCTGCCTGGAGTCGGCCTCGAGGTATTTCTTCTGGATGGTGAGGCAGCTGCTGAAGTCGATGATGCTCTGCGCGTACTGCTCGGTCTCCAGGCCAAGCTCGCCCAGCTTGAGGTGGATCTGGGAGACTTTGAGTTGGCAGTCCTTCGACTCTTGTCTGCGAGAATTATAAAACAATAAATAAATAATAAAATAATATATTACACATTATATAGCGATTAATACAATTTTTTTGTAAGCGCATTATTATTACCCTTGGTCATCAGGTACATGTCAAACCCGCACAATTATCTTGCGCACCGTCTCAACTCCCTGGGGAGCATACTAGCCCAGCTGGCCAACGGGCGCTGAAAGCTAATTAACACTCCTGGGTAGAGAGCAGCAATGTGGATTAATTGTCTTGCTCGAAAACATTTCAATATTTACTATAAGTTCACAGAGTGTGTGGTGAATCTCATCTGAATCTTTGTCTGCAACAATTACAAAACAATTAGATTGTTACAAGGACAAAGTGTTATTTTTTACCATGTTACAGTATACTTCACGAGATAGTAGTAAATATTCAAGATTGGCGCTTACTCCCAAATTGAAATATGTGACCATCTTTAAAATGTTACCTAATAAATCAAATTATATAATTGAAATGCATTGAATTTCAATATATCATCAACTAATTATGAATAATGCCTTTTATATTCATTCTTTTTACATCTGCCAACGAAATTGGAGGAGGTTATGTTTTCGGCCCTGTTTGTTTGTTTGTTTGTTTATTCGTCACCAGTCTCCTGCGCACAATCTCAGATATCTCAACCAATTTTTTGAAAAAGCTTTGTGTTCATCTAGAATAGAACCCATTTAATTTTCAAGGTCAAAAGTCAACGGGCAAGGTCAAGCAAATATCAAAATTCAAGTGATGGCATCAAGTTTTAATAAGTGTATTTGTCCAATAAGTCGGGAGCAAACGCCATAATCACCTGCTAATGATGAGTCTGGCCAGTTCAAGCATTTCCCAGGCGAGTTGGAAGTTGGGAACATCGTCTTCATCCTAGATGAAAGAACAAGCAAATGTTTGCAAGGTAATGTTTGCAGCAATAAAGTATCTTATGATATGACGCATCTAGCCCAAGACTAACTTCTACTAAATGTTCTAAATAGCTCTGCCCCATGAAGAAAAGTGGGGGAGGTGGGGAACGTCCTCCCATGAACTGGGGATTCCACCTCCACCACCACCACACATAAATGCTGCTAAAGAGCGCCATTTAAATACTATATGGCAGAGAAATTTGCAAAGATTATTAAAATCAGGTTTGTTATTCCGAAGGTTCGTTATTCCGAAGGTTCGTTATTCCGAAGGTTCATTAGTCTGAAAATGAAATAGGGTTTGTTAATCCGAAAATGAAATCGGGTTTGTTATAATACTATAATTTGTGTTTTGTTTATTTAATTTACAGCCTGCATTAAGCATACCCCTCCCCCTTTCCCTCCCTTGGCCAGACCAATCAAACATTTAAGTTTATTTTATCTCTTTATATGAAATTATAGCATTATAACGAACCCAAATTAATTTTCGGATTAACAAACCCCGATTTCATTTTAGGAATAGTGAACCTTCGGAATAAACCCTCGGAATAACGAACCCTCGGAATAACGGACCTTCGGAATAACGAACCCTCGGAATAACGAACCCTCGGAATAACGAACCTTCGGAATAACGAACCTTCGGAATAATGCAACAAATGTTCGGATTAACGAACCCTATTTCATTTTAGGATCAACGAACCCTCAGGTATACGAAATTTGCGTGTTCGGAATAACGAACCTTCGGAATAAAGAACCTTCGGAATAACGAACCTTCGGAATAACGAAGCGCACCCATTAGATTCTTATTATTATAATACACAGATTATTTTTGGCATATAATCCGCCCACCGTTAGGGGTGATTTTGCCCCAATCTGCCCCAATTTGTCACTAGGTTTACAACAGACAAGTAAAAATTAACCATGATACTCACTTCCTTCTCCTCCCCTTCTCCATCAGCTTTCTCCGTGGATGGCCCCGCCTCATCATCAGCCTTCTCCTTGGATGGCCCCGCCCCATCATCCGCATCAGCATCATCATCATCATCATCTAAGAGAAACAAAAAACATTGACCCATTTAGGACTGGTCACAAAAATGCTTGGTGGTTGCATGCATGTTATAATAAACAAAATAAAATATAATATTAAAACAAAAGATGTGTGGTGGGGTGGTGGTGGGGGGAGTTTTAAATATGTATAATTGTCATCTATTAGATAAGTCTTATAAGAGAAACAAAAGATGAACAAACAAAGACTGGTCACACAAAAATACTTGTGTTATGGTCTGGAGAATGCATGTTATACCAAAAGCTTACAAGTCTTCAACAGGTTAAAGTTTAAAACTAAACATGTGTCTCGAGGGTGGGGGTGGAGGTGGCGGTGGGAGGAGGTGTTAACAAAATGTAGTGCTCAGCATAATAGATGTCCTGCTACGATGTTATTTCTTCTAGTTAATGGTAACATTTGACTGTTGATCAAGACAGGGTTTCTTAAATGTGTCACTAATTAAAATATTATAAATGTAAATATTATGGTAATGTTCCGAAAAAGGCAAAAATAAAAAATTGGCAAAAAATATCCTCTAGAGGCAATGTTATTTGGATGTAAAAACAAATAAATGTCATCTAGTGGTAGGGGGGGTGAGGGAACTGACCATTTTTCAGATATGCCTCACTCTGAGAATTTACATATTACAAGCAACATCAATTTTGTATACATTTTGAGTGTATATGGTCCATTAATTTGTGCACAGAAGTCTTACAACGGACACATTTGTCTAAATACAGTGCAGATTTAAGTATAGTAATAATTTAATAAATTTAATAAATTAATAAAAGTACATAAAGGTCAATATATTAAAGTGTTAGTGCAGACTTTTCTTCTGCAAGTGTTGTGTGTCCACTGCTGAAGTTAGTAATATGTGTATTAAAGTTAGCACAGTGCAATCTGTAGAAAAACAATAAACATACAATACAATACACACAAAATAAGCAAATTTCATTACAAACATTGATACATAAATATTTGTATTTCACTGAAGTTTAAAGCAGCAACAAAGCAACTTGTACTTTTTCTTTTAAACATTATTCAAGTCCATCTGGCATCTCTAAGAAATCATACACAGACGGGATATCAATTAAGAAAAACAAATGAGACGCATAAATTAAAACACAAATTCAAACATCAAAACAACCATCAAGACAAACTAAAATATGACAAAAACCAAATTCAATTAATAAGAAAATACAATATGTTTTCCACGAGCGGGCAACCAAATACTTTTAAACGCTAGAAAATGAAAAATCATGTTTTATTTTCCCCGATTCACATTGATTCAATGGATGACGTGCGTGCTGCATGAAATGACCATTAGTTTTGTTTAATTACAGTTGCACAATTCCACCATTTTATCACAAAAACAAAACAAAAAAATTCACAAATTCAACAATGTACATCAAGTACCTTTCTTCTGGCTTTTGGCTTTATCATTCTTTTCTTCGTCTTTTGGCTTTCCGTCCTTCTCTTCCTTTTCATGTTCTTGTTTCTTCACTTCATCTTCCTTCTTCCCTTCCTTCACTTTCTCATCTTTCCCCTCTTCCACTTTCTTGGTTTCCTTTTCCTTATCTTCTTTCACGTCTTCTTTCTTCTCATCTTTGCCCTCTTCCGGCTTCGCAGATTCTTCTTTCTTTTCTTTGGTGCCGTCCTTCGTTTCTTTTGACGCTTCCTTTTCAACCTCTTTCTTCTCTCCTTCTTTCTTCTCCTCTTCTTTCTTCTCCCCTTCCTTCTTTTTCTCCCCTTCCTTCTTTTTCTCCCCATCTTTCTCTCCCGATTCCTCATCTTTATCCTCCTCCCCTCCCTCCCCCGTTTCCATCTCTTCCTCCTCCTCCTCCGTTTCACCCTCCCCTTCCTTCTTCTCTCCATCCTCATCATCCCCCTCATCCTTCTCTTTCTCCTCCCTCTCGGACTCTTCGCTCTCGCAGGTTGCCTCGAGAGCATCCTGGACCTGATGGATGATCTCTTCTCTTTCTTTCTCTGGGTTGGGATATCGGGGGGTAAAACATTGACATTTTGACGGGGAACAATACTGCCCTAATCTGACAAAAGGAAGCAACTGACAATTGGTAGTTTTCTTGTGAATGAGGATTTTTTTATGATGATATTTGTGCAGTTACTTCCTTTTGACTTATTAATTACTCATAAATGGATTGTCAGGTGACTTTAATTTGTTCACCATTGTGTAGAGCATATCTCAATTACACCAAAACAATTAAAAAGACTATCCATAAAATTGTCAGTTGCTTCCTTTTGTCGGATTAGGGCAGAATAGTGAAAAGACGAGAACCCCAAATAAATAAATCACATCAGGTATTACATTTCAAACATGGATAGGCCACAACTCCCAAGTTCTATACAGGAGTATAAATATTTCTCATTTGATTAAGCCTCCCAATATTTTATTTCCAACCATGATGCAGAAAAAAGAAAAGAAAAAAAAGCCTGTCTGAATAAAGGACTATACAGTTATGAATGTTTCAAACCTGTGTGATAACGTAACATATCATTGAGTTATTCATGCATTGATTAGAAGATAATTATTATTTTCACAGCAATCAGTTAGGGGCCTTGCAAAGTTAAAACAATTCCAAACATCCAAATAAGATTTGGATAGAGCTCACCCCACCCACCCACCCACCCACCCCCCTATCCAAACTTCTCTTTTTGGGGGGAATGGGGGGGGGGGGGAAATCCATCTCCGACATGGACAGAAAACTCTAATCATATAATGACTTTTTTAAAGTCATTATATGATTTGAAAAGAGTAAAGTGCAGTTTTTTACACTAAATCTTTATTTTGGGTAGGGTTTTCCAATTTATCCAAAATGGCCCTGGACCCACCCCACCCACTTCCAAATCTTATTTGGCTGGTTGGGATTTTTTTTTTTATTTGCAAGGCCCCTTAGCATCAACATATTCAAGCAGTATTCTATGATCGGAATTGACACGGATTACCATACATTATTCACGCGATTAGAAAATCATTATTTTCACAGCAACCAATTACAGCCTAGTCCTATTGCTCCGTTTCTCCATCCCTTTCCTTTCCTATCCGACCAAAATGTGGCCAAAAAAAATGGTCAGAAGCTAGCAACAAAATGGCCATAGTCCAACAAGCAGACATCGGAAACTGAGCCAAATAAAAACTATCCTACTAGTCCACTCAGAACTTGGTCCGCATCATTTCCTTTCCTTTCCTGCCAGTATCTGCTAGTACCTTCCGGATGTCAAACGGATTGAAAACTGAAGGAGAAACGGTGCAGTGGGACTAGGTCACGAGCATCAACGATTCAACGTATTCCAAGCGGTATTCTATGGTGGGGTTGACACTAAATACCATACACCAGACTCGACAGTGACAATGACGAACCTGGTTCTATTTCTCCAAAGAGGGGGGGGGGGACCCCGAGGGTGGACACTGAAACAAACATATTTTCATTGTTTTTCTTTGTTTGGGGCCAGAAAATGTTGATAAGTCTCTATAATACTGGATCGACCAGTCCACATGGGAAAACAAGGTTACTTTCTAGCAATGCCAAGCTAAACCAGCAATTAAAATAGGAATGGCCCGTATCACGCTTCAGGCCAATCGATGTTATATTTTTGTTTTGTGGGCAAACCAATTTGGGAATGGGACAATGCCAACCCTAAAATGGTTAATTTTACTAAGTGTCCTTTCAAGTCATCCGGACAAAGTTTAGTAAAGGTTATATTTACCTTCTAAAGTGTCTGCGCTCTCCACATTGCTCGGCTTCTTCGTCGCATCACCCGCCGCATCGTCGTCGTCATCGTCGGAGTCGGCGGATTCGTCGGGGACTCCCTGCAGGGCGTTTCCAAGGACCCCGTTCTCCAGGCTGGCCAGCTCCAGGAGGGCGCAGCCGTACTGGTAGTACGCCTCCCCGCACTCGTCCGCCATCTCGCCATACTTGCCAGCCCTGGAAGGGAGGAGGGGGGGGGGGGGGGGGGGGGGGTGATGGGAAAACATTTTAATAAATTTTTTAGCATTATGGTCTCGAAATAAGCACTGGCCCACCAGCCTAAGACCACCAAAAATGTCATAAATTTCATATAAATTTAATCAATTTAATATTTCATACATTTTATTTTCAATTTCCCGAGCTGGACCAGACTTATGATTAATGTAAAATGTTTGAATCTATGTTAATACTGCATACTGTTTATTATTTGAATACTTTGTTTATCATGGACCCTGGTCCCTGTGCAGCAATGTCTTCTCACTCTCAGGGTATGGGGAAATGAGATCAGTTTGTGGTGCACTAACTTCACATTTACTACAAAAGCAGCAACTCTCCCCAAGAGAAAATTGGTACAAAACATACTAAATACATCTAGCCTGTTCACAGCTTTGTGGGCCTACTATCTAGAATCAATAAAAGACATTTCTCAAGCACCAGTAATCTGCTATTCAATGTACCAGCTTATTGTTCTTTAGTCACAAAAGGCTGGAATGTATTCAAAACTATTGAGAGACCTCCAAAAGAGGCCGGATACTTTCTGTATGTCTGCATATTTAGAGAGTTCACAGATCTGAACAATGGCTTCCATAGTAAGCTTGTCAGAGGCTTGCCTGGCTTAGCAACAACTCATTCATGCAGTTCCTTACAATGGCATGCAACAATGTGAATAGATGGTGGCTCACCAGCCTCAAGAAAATTCTAGCTCATGATTTTCCTTTTGTAAATACTCACAAAAGAGCACATTCCAGCTAATTGTCAAGTTCCTTTTCTGGATAAGAAATTTAAACTTTACCTCTCCTAGAGGTGTTATTGGATTGGCATGGTCCCCTTTATAGCCAATTTTCATGTAGACTAGTAGTTCTGTATACCTCTATACCTCTGAATATTGTTGCAACTAATCTATCCTGCAGCATAGTACAACCAGTGCTGACCTGTTACCTAAAAATGATCCCCCTATGTTTCATAGAAAAGCACTGATTGAACAGGTTACCCAAGTGGTCTACAGTTTAGTAGTTTCGAAGGGTTTTGAAACAATTTAGATATTTCTGTTTTTTAATTGCAGAATTGTTTACTTAAATATACCATCCAACCTTGTTGATGTAGCTATTTTTATCTTTAACCTGAACTCTGAAGTTTGCCAAGTTTCCTCTAATTCTAAGCTCAACTTTGTTAAAATGTCTACAAAGTACAATCAAAATTTGACAGTTTTTCTCCTAACTCTATGAAAAATTCTGTAAACAAAACCTGTGGACTATTAACAAGTTAATGATACACAGGGCTCTAGTCAAGGTGAGTTAGCCCCTGAGAAATAAAAAAAGTCCCCATAAGTTTGCATCTAGATGTAAAATCAAGTTTAGAGTTAAAGTTTTCATGCAGACGAGCTTGAAAAAGTAGCCTCACAGAAAAGTTCATTTTACTATTATTTTTCCCCCCGTTTCTTACAGTAGAGCACATGCTTCCTGGAGACACTGTACAGCAGCGGGCGGGTCTCCCACAACCAGATTCCTCTTCCCCTGTCCCATCAGATCAATGGCCTCCGCATCGATGTCCTCGGACGTCCTGAAATTGATGAATGAAACAAGATAAATACTAGATAACAAATTTACTAGTATCAGTTGAGCTTGAAAAGTAGCCACACAGAAAAACTAATTTTACATTTATTTTATCCCAGATTCCTCTTCCCCTGTCCCATCAGATCAATCGCCTCTGCATCAATGTCCACAGACGTCCTGGGATGAATGTATGATTAATCGGTTAATTGTTGTTTTTTTTGCTTTTATGTTTTATTTGGCGCATAAAAAGTGAAAGCAAACTGTTAATCATAATATGCTCTTTGACATTATTGCAAATCATCATTTTTTACACGAATAGTAATTTAAGTAACTCAAGATCAGAGTCATGGCTCTGCACTGGCTATACTTTTAATTGTTATTCTTCTAATCATTAACAGATTAACATGATTAAAGGGATAGTTGAGTTCTGGTAAGGAGAGTACAGTTTTAGTGAAACTGAATTTTAGTAACCAAAACCTGCATCATTACATTACAAACTAATAATTATAACTAGAAAGGAACACAAAATTACAAATGATGTAGTAAAGATCATGTTATCATTCAAAAAGAGCCGTTAAAACGTAAGAGGGCGCTCTCTAAACACTCATCGGTTTCAACCATTTTGAATAAAATATTTTGCATGTGATGCTTTGTTGAAATAGTGATTAGATAGAGAAATAACCAACAACTATTTAAATACCTATTTTGTAACTTTTTTTAAAAGAGGAAGCATTTTTTGGAATTTTTAACGGCTGGTTCAAAATTCTCTAATAAACCCGGGGCCCGGGTTTATTACAAATTGTTATATTTATGGATATTTCAGCCGTTTCTGAACCGATTTTGATCAAACAAAGATGATTTTATTGTTTAAATATTATGCTCTTTCAAATTTTACACTCAGTTTTTCATTACCTCACAAACCAATTAAGTAGTCTAGCGCCCTCTCTACCAAAACTCAACTTTCCCTTTAAACATCAAATAGTCTGATTTCTTTCAGAAAACTTGCCTCTAGTCCATCAACTAGCTGGGTCATAAAAAACTTTGACCTGCAGCTGCAAACTGGAGGCACAAGTTTGTTAAACTCTGCCCAAGTTCTCTCACTCTCAGTCTCACTCCATCATGTCCATCGATCGATGTCGATGACTGACGACATGTCGCGTTGGACATGCGACAAACACGACGACACAGTCACAGACCATGCACTGACAAAGATGCACTGGTCATCATTTATCAGGGCCTTCTTCTCTCTCGTCTTTGTTTTGTATTTCATAATTATTTGTAAATTGTACATCATCATCATCATATTTTGTTATAGATCGACAAATCTATCGCTTTCATGGCCTTTTTTACATTATTATTGTTATTTTCACTGTCGGCATTCTAGCGATAGACGCAATCTATACACTGTGCCTTGCGCAGTAAGAACACCGTAACTCGAGAGTAAAAGTTAGTTACGGAAAATGATTTTTTTGTTCATATAAAACACCACATTCTCACACTTTGAGCGACATTTGTAGCCCTATCAATACATTTAGGGCTGCTATAATATTTTCACTCACCGATCTCGTGTGTCGCTATACATGTCATTCTATAATTACGGCGAATTGTGAGATTTTCCACAATTTTCCATGCCTCTTCTTCGGTTTTTCGCGGTACTTTTTGTTCAAACTGCAAAAAAAAAAATATAACGTGCATCCGTATGCGCGAACACTTTTTCAGAAACTTAGGCAGCTAGGTACGGTACAGCGCGCGCGCCGCAAAGCTGCTATAACTTGGCGCGCTCAAGTTCTGTATAGCAGCTTTGCGGCGCGCGCGCTGTACCGTACCTAGCTGCCTAAGTTTCTGAAAAAGTGTTCGCGCATACGGATGCAGGTTATATATTTTTTTTTTGCAGTTTGAACAAAAAGTACCGCGAAAGACGAATTTTACACCGGGCCGAGATACACTAAACACCAACGAACGTTGAGGGCGTATACACTTGCGTGTTTACCGCCCTCAACGTTCGTTGTTAACCACTGAATCTGACCTATAGCCACTGAATCTGACCTATAGCCACTGAATCTGACCCATAGCCACTAATCTGACCTATAGCCACCATCCTAGGGTCAGGGGTCAGGGGTTAGGGTTAGGGTTAGGGTTAGGGTTAGGGTTAGGGTTATGGTTAGGGTTATATATATCCCAAAAATCCACTGCCGATCAAGCAAGCCGCTGTGGCGCAATGGATAAGGCCAGTGCCTCTGAACCCAAAGTACGTGGGTTCGATCCTCACCTACGTCGCATTTAATTTTTTGTGTACACTCGTTGAATTGTACACTCGTTGAATTGTGCATGTGCGATATTATACAAGTCGGAAATTCTGGCTATGCGCATGCGCGAGTTACAGAATGTGTAAGTTACAGAATGTGTATCTCGGCCCGGTGTCGAACTAGCGAAAGACCGAAGAAGAGGCATGGAAAATTGTGTAAAATCTCACAATTCGCCGTAATTATAGAATGACATGTATAGCGACACACGAGATCGGTGAGTGAAAATATTATAGCAGCCCTAAATGTATTGATAGGGCTACAAATGTCGCTCAAAGTGTGAGAATGTGGTGTTTTATATGAACAACAAAATCATTTTCCGTAACTAACTTTTACTCTCGAGTTACGGTGTTCTTACTGCGCAAGGCACAGTGTATAGATTGCGTCTATCGCTAGAATGCCGACAGTGAAAATAACAATAATAATGTAAAAAAGGCCATGAAAGCGATAGATTTGTCGATCTAATTTTGTTAGTACTTTTAGTTTTACTATTTTATTTTCACTCGGTTTTATTTGTTGCACTGTTGCACTGTTGCACTGCACTACCAGAATTGTCACTTGTCATTCTTGTAAGCATTTATAATAAGTTCAGATTACACTCTACAGTATCTCGTTCCCTTTCTTTTACTTGTTTTTTATCCAACTTACCCGCTTCCATCTTCGTCCACAACATCGGCAGCCGAACTCGATCCTGCCTTCTGTTGTTCCTCGGTTTCCGACAAAGGTGGCGACATGATGATTGATAATACGTATTTCTAGCTGTCAAATACTTCCGAAATCCTACTGACAATCAAGTGATTGAGATGCGAGAAGTTAGAAGGAAGAACTTGAGGAAATTGCCGGCTTATTTCCTGAAGAAAGTGTGCGAAAGAGCTGGAGGAGAGTGATGTTCATTCATCCACCGCCTGGAGAGTATTTGAATGTTATGCACTGATTGAATGGGTGCACTAATTGCAATGCAATAGTACACGCAGTATTATGCATGTTGAGGACAATAACAAAGAATCGTCTCAATTCCATTTAACTGACTCGTCCTAAAACAACTCACTCCATTCAATACTCGTTCAGTTTTTTCTTTGACTGACATATGCATCCTGGGGTGAATGGCTATTATAGATTCAAAATTCAACACTTCAAGATTTTTTCTTGGGTTCACATAAGCAAAAAACATTTCCGTCATAATTATACACTACATAATTGTCCAAAATTGTACACAAATAAAAGTTGATTTTTTTTTTTTTTTTTTTTTTTTTTTTGCACAAGTTAAGGGGTAGTTCAGTTTTGGTAAAGAGGACGCTGCACGAAATAATTTGTTTGTGAGATAATTAATGAAAAACTGAGTGTAAAATTTGAAAGAGCATACAAATTTAATGGCAGAATAAACTTTATTTGATCAAAATCGGTTCAGAAACGGTTGAAATATCAATAAATATATCCGATTGGGCCCAGATATATTCGATGATTTTGTTTTTCAATTTAAAAATGCTTACAATTTTTCAGAAATT